>VWZZ01000244.1:142062-272839 GCA_013399095.1 Psophia crepitans | reverse complement strand
CTCTGCAAACCTGTTGATGATGCCCTAGCTTTGACCTTGGTGCATCTTTGTGCGCTGGGGTTGGGTGGTCAGGTGGGTTTGGGAAGGAGGAGAAGCCCGATGCCTGGCTGCGCAGCACGTTACGGACTGGTTTTGTCCGGGCAGTTTGGAGCCTACGGTTACCCCGTGTGTCATTAATCCGCTGTACAAATACCCAGGAGTGGAGGGAGCGGTTCGGCAAGCCAAGCGGGCTCAGCGTTTCCTCAGGGGCAAGTGAATGAGTTTATTGTCCCCCGTGAGGCTCTTTGCATGAAGTGACCCCTGGCTGCAGCTGCGAGCGTGTCTGTGCTGAGGCGTGTGTGCGAGGCAGAGGCTGCAGGGGGGTGTGTGGAGGGAGCGTCCCCTGCCCGCGCACACGCGTAGGTTGTGCCCCGGGAGTTTCTGTTGGCTGCAAGTGCGTTTCTGTTCCCGCGGCTGAGGCATCACGCTGGTGTTTTGTTGTTGAGAGGAGAGCGCTGGGTAGGGGCTGTGCTGGTTGGCTTTGTGCTCTCGGAGGCCTCCAGCCGTCGGCGATGCCGCTGGTGCTGCGGAGGCCGCTGCCGGAGGAGGGGCTGCACGTCTGGGGCCGGCGGGCTGGTGCTTCCCCCCAGCTGCCCGTTCTGTGCCAGGCGTTAGGAGCTGGGGCCGGGCCACCAGCAGCATCTCCTCTTGTGCTGGGGAAGGAGGGCTGCCCTGCGGTCTGATAAGGGGAGTCGTTGGTGTTTGCTCCAGGGCTGGGTCTGTGTGACCTGCCTGGTGCCGTGCTCCTGGGTGGTGGGGCAGGGGTGGACAGCGGGGGCCATCCCAACCTGGCCACAGGCGCATGTGCCCTGGCAGGGCCCAAGCTGAGACCTTGCTTGCTGCAGGCAGGGAGTGGTGCCAGATGTCCCGATCTTCTTTCCCAGCCTTCCCTGACTCGTCTGAGGACCTAGCACCACAGTGGGTGTACAGCATTGCACATTTGCTGCTTTGTGCCACTTATGTCATTTGTCTCTTGAAGCGCCCCATGGCCTCTGGGAGGCAGCAGTGAAGTCTTCCAAAGACATCCTCATGAAGGACCTGCATGGTCTTTCATGAGACCTTCTCAGAGGTCTTTGCCCTCTGCCTTCTCAGGTGCTGAAAGTNGGGCAGGGGTGGGCAGCGGGGGCCTTCTCAAGCCTGCAGGTTTCTGTGTCAAATTGGAAAAGTCTTTTTCCTGATGATTTGGAAACTCCAATGGAGTGAATTTTAATGAATATTAAATTTTAATTAATGAGAAGAGAACAAAAGTTTAATCAGTACAGGCATCTCTGGCATTCTCCTTTGACGACAAAAATCAAGTCCATTCTTGCTGTCTCTTGTGTTTGTTCTGTAACAAGGTTTTCTTTCACTGTTTTTTCAGTGGTGGCCAGAGAAAGCAAGCAGTTAATTGCCGTAACTGACATTTCTCTGACAGAGGATAATACAAGTTGTGGTATTGGACTATTCATTTTTTTTATGGGATGAACGTCTGTACTTGCTCGATACAGCAGTGACTTCAGATGGGAGGGTGCTGACCTGGCATCCATCGCCAATGGCCCGCTGATGGTGGGCAGCCGTAGGTGGCTGCCAGGACCTGGGCGCTCTGCCCGTATCTCCGTCTGTGGGAAAGCGTGCAGTAAGTGGAAGCATCTGCTGGAGGTCATCGGCAGCAAAAGAGCGTTGTCATCCTCCGTGTT
This sequence comes from Psophia crepitans, assembly GCA_013399095.1. Classification (NCBI taxonomy): domain Eukaryota; kingdom Metazoa; phylum Chordata; class Aves; order Gruiformes; family Psophiidae; genus Psophia; species Psophia crepitans. The sequence goes on along the minus strand of VWZZ01000244.1, from coordinate 271,124 downwards.
GTAAATACTGTGCTGTAGTGTTCAATCCTTGTCGAGTTCACCTGGTAAAACTCCTACCTTCTCTTTGGCTGAAGGCTTAGATGTCTTGGAGACCCTTTGGTGGACCTTTTTTTTGTAATGATAACCATGGTGCTCAGACCCCCAGGCTTGAAATTCTGGTGCAGAAAGGCCGAAGAGGCACCCGTGAAAGAGGGAGCTGTGCAGGCGTACTCAGACATACACCAGCTCCGCTACGATAGCACAGGGAGTGTTTATGTCCGGCCCTTCTCAAAACAATGAGGGGCTTTATGGCCTTAACGGCTTTTTTTTTGGTTGTGCGTAGATGTTGCTGGCGAGTGAGAACACAGCATGCCTTCTGCACCGGTCTCTTGGGTACTGCTGTGTGCTGGGGGGATTTTTATGTGAGCCTTCATATCTGAAGAGAGCAAACATGTTTCTTTGTTCTCTTCTGTAGCTGCTTACAGCAGCATGAGGAAAACATTATTGTTAAAGTATGAATGGCTGAAAAGCGTGGCATTTTCCTAAGTTTCATATAATTTACCAAAAACAACTACAAAGCCTGTGTCAGAGGCAGGAAGAGAGTCTAGAAGACCTTATCTGATATATGTTGCATTCATGGTTTGAAAGTGAGTCTTCCTGCATAAAGTCCCTTGTGGGAAGTTCACTGAAGTCTCATAAATGAGGAAAATTTGAAGAAAGAATGAAGAAAACGGAAAGACAAACTATGGAGGGAACAGAGGAAGAGCTAAAGAGCTTTGTGGAGATAAGAGTCAAGTATACTTGATTGTTGACAAAAGACACCCTGAAGCAGAACAGGCGCACAGCTGGCTCATGGCTGCTTGAAACCACCTACCTTTTGGGTGACAAACTCATCCACAATCTTGACTCCAGCCACCTCTGTGAACCCTCACAGGGAGCAGAGGTTGGGATGCTTTCAGGGTCAGTTGTGCTGAAGTTCTTGAGCTGTACCAGTCCTTCTTAGGCTGTCCATCAGGACCTTTTCAGGGACCCGTTGGACAGTACTTCACATCAGCTGTAGTGATTGGTAATTAAATGTTGCAGTTATGCCAGGCTGCGGTTCTTCAGTGGCTGATCCTCACCATGTTTTCAGTTCCAGAGTGCAGCGTCTTACTTGCTGTCACGAAATGAATCGTCTCTTTGACAGTTCAGCATCATTCAAGTTTCTTCACTCAAGTTGCTATGCTCTGACAAGTCTTATCTAACTTTAAGTGGAATTTGAAGAGAGACTGAAGCAGAAATGTGCTTGTTGTAAAGGAACAACTGTGTAATATGTTAAAGAAATTTGAATACCTCTCAGAGGCCTGAAATTTTATTGCAAAGTTAATGACTGTTGATTTTTATCCCCCCCTGGAAGCTCTGAAGCTAATGAAAAGTAACACACTTTTAAATTGTTTTCCAGTTCACAAAACTCTTCCCGTCATCACTTTATCCAAAAGCTATGAGCTTCTCAAAGAAGGGGAGGAGTTTGAAGTTACATGCACAATCATGGATGTGGATAGCAGCGTACAAGCTAGTTGGATTTCTCACAAAAATGGGGTGAGTTCCGTTAATTGTATCCCGTATGCAGAGTACACAAACTCTCTGTAGATGTTGACATGTTTGTCTTGGATACCTTATGCTGGATTGGTTTGGATTTGCTGCATTTCCAGCAGTGCCTCATCCCATGGACTGGTGAGGGGCCAGCAACAGCTGTCCCATGCCCCGCACTGGCTTCTTTCCCCGAATTAGAAGACAAATTAAAGTTAGGCTCTTCAATGTGAAGTTTAGGTGACCTCTGTTGGGCTGCCTAAATACGGAAGCACGGAGTGCCTACACATCACATTGCAATCAATGGGAGCTGCAAATATCAACACATGGACTGCAAATTACATATTCTAGTCGTTATCATTAACAGTAAAATACCTGCTAATTAGCATGGGATTGTATGTGACAGGAATAGTAGTAAGCATTTGCAGGAATGATTAATTCATTTAAATTACATGGTGTGCCTCACTAACTGGGAATATTCTGAAAAATGAACCAGTGAACTGGCTTCTATCTGTCATGGTAGATGAAGTTACTTCCTGGCATCACCAAACTAAATTAGTGGCAGGTTAAGTTTGCTCGAAGAGTTTTACCGGCAGCACAGCTATTGTGAGGATGAGAGGCAGAGATCCCCTCCCTGGTCTGCCACTGTGCGACCAGCTCTGCTGTTGAAAAAGCAGCAGGAACTGGGTTGGTTTTAAGGACCTTTCTTGGTCTTCGGGTGTACCCTGAAATTTAAACGAATTCAAAGCCCCTGTGATGACCCATTAGTAACTCCTGCCGTATACACTCCCATGCTAATTGGCTGGTTTTTTACTGCTAATGGTAGTGACCAGAATACGTAATTCACAGTCCATGGGTATATGGGAAAAAGGGCTTCTGTGGTGCTCTGATGTTTGGATAAATCACATCTCCTCGGGCTGATAGCGAACAAGAGGCCCATTCCCTGGGGCTGGGTATGCCATGCTAAGCTAATCCACTGGCTCTGGCAGAGCTGCTCTCACTAAGTGCTCGCTGCTCCAGAAATCCCAGCTCTCAGCTCCAGGGGTTGAGGATGTCTAAATGACATGAAGGCAGCGTGGGACATGCAGATGGGGCTTTTGGTCCTATGCCAAGGTCAACGGCAAGTCTTTGATCTGAGAACTTCATTTCTTCTCTCATTCCCTCCCCTTTTCTTTGTTACAGTGTGATGAAATCAAGGTCTCCCCATAAGCTGTTGTGCTTTATCACTTTTCATTTTATGAGTAAAAGCCATGAGGACAATATTTTTGACAAAAAAAAATTGACCTTTCTGTCCTTTCTGTTAAATACCAAGGGATGCTGTCTTTGAAATATTGATTATTGAATTAAATTTTGTGCTGAAACAGGATTCATAAAACTCATGTTTAAATAGATGCAAATTATATTTTGTCCTGAACAGGTCAAAGGAAACAAAAAACCACACCAACCCCAAACTACAAACCTTCCCTTGTTTGACTGAAGTTATCACCGCTTTTTGAAAGTAGGAGACTTGTTAAAAACAAGTACATGCATACAAAACAAACTGCTATTTGTGATTAATATAGCTCAGGAGGAACCAAAACTGCGTTGAGATTAGAATTATCTGGGACCTCTTGGCACCTCCAAGAACTGAAATCACTCTGTTAGAAAGTCATAACAAGTCCAGGTCTGCATTTGGATTAATCAGTGTAAATTTACCAGTCTTCCCAATCACATCAAGCATTCTCACAGAAACTAAAGTCAATACCTCAAAGGATTTATTTTTTCTTTAGTTCCTTTAGTTTAGCACGTATACATAGAGTCATGATATCTTCAGTGCTTTGAAAAGAGAATGAAGCTTCCAGTTGTCTGTGAGATTAATAAATCTGGATTGCTATGGACTGAGAAGCAGAATGGGTTCCAGATAAGGATGCCATGCAAAACGTGACACCAGCAGGTCCCTCTGCAGCATGTCTGCAATGAGGAGATGCCATGGACTTGGGGCACAGAGCGACCCAGTTTAAAATTAAGCTCCAGCACCTTCAGTTCTCTCTCGTCATTCCCTGGGAAGCGTGGCATCCATTAGAGAGTTCAATGATTTTTAGGCACCACTTGAGTTGTGAACCACACTTCAGAGTTGCAATGACTTTTTGGAATAGCTGCAGCTTCTAAGCATTATGGAAGTTAAGAAACAGCAGTCATTTTACATCAAGCCCTATAGCTAGAAGCATTGTTAGTGTACATAAAACCTTCTGTGGGTTCTGCAACCTCATCAGCGTTAGAAATTTATCCAGGGGGAGCTGGGTCTGACCTTGGGCATGACACCCTTTTCTCCGTGTGATTGAAACATCTGAAGAAATTAGGGTTTCAGCTTTGTAGCTTGGGCTGGTCTGTCCCATTTGGCTCTCTTGAAGCAGGTGAACACAGACACACACACATTCTTGCCTGAGGAGTGAAATGATGCCTTACAGTGGAGCTTGAGGAAGAAAAAAAAATAAAGAATAAGGAGAGGGGGTAGGACTTAGGAGAGGACATTATCTCCCAAAGACAGCTGATCATACACTTGTTTTGTATGGAGAGATTCTAGTGACAGGTTTGTCGTGCTGGCTTATTATTCCGGTTTAAAGTTATGAATATTAATATAGCGAAGTTATAATTACTTCTATTTTTAATTTATCTAGGAAAGATGCTGCATACACAGTGTTTTAGATGTTAATTGTTTTTTACCGACAGATTGTTACAAGCAAAAGCAGAAATTTGGGTGATTATGGATACGAAGGGAAATTAACATTGAACATCCGTTCAGTGGGAGTTAATGATTCTGGAGAATTCACATGCCAAGCAGAAAACCCGTTCGGAAAAACCAATGCCACGGTAACCTTGAAAGCACTAGGTAAATAGTTCTTGTAGAAATCTTAACGTTTCTAAGAGCGGGAGGTGGATAGTGAGAGCACTGAGGAGCCTTCCCTTCCATCTCTCTCCTTTCCCCCAAACCTCGGTGTGTAAAGTTGCTTTATTAAAAGGTTATTGCTGACTGGTGCCATAAGGGATGGCTGAGGAAGTGTTGCGGTGTGTATGACTACTTTAATTTCTATAACCCTTTCCATGTTGTTGGAACGTGATGTTAGAGCAACCATCCAACAGTGTTTCAATCTCTCTGGTTTGTCTCATCCTGCCTGGTTTAATTTTAAATTTAATCTAGTCCTAATGAAGTAAGTAATTTACCTTTGCCTGGTCCTATCCCTACGCTTAAGTAATCCAGCAGCACAAGCACAAAGCATATCTTTAATACCTGCCTTCCAAGCGCAGGAAATTTTGCTGACGTTAGTGTGTCAATCTTTTTTACACAGCAGCTCTATATGTACCTCTATTTAAAATAATGCCGTGAGGAACGTTGCAGTGGGCATAGAGTTCATGCAGTTGTTCCAGAGTTCACCCCTGTGGTAAACCCCGTGTCCATCACTTCCACGGGTTTTGGATCACGTCCCTAACAGTGAGCGAACTCCCTCCTTCCTCTTGTGTCATAACAGACTCGTTTAGAGCCTGCTGTATATTAACTTGGGTGGCACACGGTGCCTTTTGAATTTTAAAGCTGCTGAAACCTGTTAATTTGATAAACCAATTAAGGACATGTTGGTATACTTAATAAGATCATTCTCAAGAAGTCTGCGCAGTTGGCTAAAATTGTTTCAGTTCCTCACCATTCAAGGGTGTAGCGACTGAGGGAAGTGTGGCCTTGGATCCTTTTTTCTTTTCGAATCTGTTTTTTCTGTTGTGCAGATACTCATGCAACATTGCTTTTTTTTTTTGTTGTGCAGATTCTCATGCAACATTTTTTTTTTTTTTTTTTTTTTTTTTGCTTTCCCTGGTAACTTAAAGAAAACAGAAGTATTTGACTTATGTGGGTCAGATCTTCAGCAGAGCGGCAGAGGTTTGAGTGCCCTTAACCTTGCTCTGCCCTTCCATGGGGTAGGACTCATAACAGTGGTGATGTTTTCCTCATTTTTTTACAGGAGAGAGTAAATTCATATGTAAAAGAGTGAAACAGTGTGAAGTATGAAAGAAAATCTTTTACCCAAGGGGAACAATAGGAAAGCTTTTATTATAAGAGGAGGGAAGTTCTTAACTGCAGAAATTCTTAGGACTAGTATGTATGCAAATGTGGCTTTAAAAAGGATTGACTTTGGAAGGTCTGGGGACTAAAATAAAGCATGGCATTATAAAAGGTAGAAAATAAAGTAACAACTTTGTATTTAGTAAAATGTAAAGTTTGTGTTTAATAAAAAACACCAGAGAAAAGCTGAAATCTTTTCTTTTCGATACACTTTTCTCTCCCCACCCTCTCCAATTTGACTCAAAATAAAATAAACTCTGTCTCCTGGATGCTTTTCACTATTCATTCAAACTGACTGTATTTATCTGAACTGTGCCACCTCCCAGGGTCCTGGGAAGTGGTGTATACCATGTACTGGGGAGACCCTGGGATTGTATCAGTTTCTAAATCATGGTGGCTTTAGCATTAGCCAAAAGGTTTGCAAGAAATAATGGGTATTTTTGATAAAGTTCCTAATTAGTTTTTTTTAGTAGATGATTTATGTCATCATAAACAGTTTCTAGAACTGTTTCAGGGACTGATAGAACAATCATAAAGTTTCATTTGCAGGCTTTTTTGGGTCTGATTGTGAGTCTAGGCTGCATAGGGAATCCTGTGTTTATGCGGAAAATAGAAAAAAACTCTGCGAAGGAACTAAAAATCTTCAGTTTCCAGATTCAAAACCTTTTTCTCTTTTCTAATGATGGAGAGCATTTTAGAGTATACCTGCCTGCTGTGAGTTTACTTCATCCTTTCTTCTCTGAAGCATCTTGTCAAGTGCTTTGGCAGCTCCATATGCTTTCACCAAGCCCCGCTGGCTCCGATTTTCCTGAGCTCAGGTGCCCAGCTGGCCACAGCAGTTTGATTACTAGAAAGTGGGAAGAAGCAGGGATCCGAGATTGACTTTCAGCATAAATTCAAGCTCTCAGTAAATGTGTTTCCTTGTAATTGCAGTCTGCCTGTCAAATGATAATTCCCGTATGAATTTGTGTAATAGGACTGAAAAAATTTGTCTTTTCAAAGTGAATAATCCTGAAGCTGATGAGTTTATTAATGAAATTAAAACCGCAGCAGTAAGGATGCTGCTCCACATGATATTCTGGAATGGAACTGCACAATGATAAACAGTATCTGCCAAATAGAAGATTAAGACCCAGCAGTAGATGAACAGAAATGCCTTAGTTTAAGACAATTGGTATCCAGGCCTGTGGACTTAGCACATTTTTCTCTAATTACAGTTTTTAATAGCTTCATTTGTAATGTCGTTCTTAATTACACTTGACAATGAAACCTTAAATACTCTAGTATATTGTCATAAAACGTTGATTTATCTTGCTTTTTTCTTAGTGTTTCTTTCATACATTTAGCGACTCTGATTTTTGGAAAAATGTAAGTACTTGAGTGGAAGCAAGCACATGCTTGCATTTTTCCGAAAGCAAATAGAGGCTATTTATCACCAGAAGATGGAATTATTTCTGTTAAGGCACTCAAGGCTGCTTTAAGTCCTGTGCCTCTTTGCTATATATAGCTAGTGGCCTTGGTTTGGGCAGGTGAGGGTTCAAGTTCTGCCTTGTAGATAAGGTTTCCTGTTTCACAGTTGGATGTTTGATCACTAGATCTCGAAGTAGTCTAAGTGTGGTTAGAGTACTGATGATCTTCTAAATGGCCCTGAAATTGTTTTTCTTCTCTTACGGCCATCAGCTAAAGGGTTTGTCCGTTTGTTTGCAACAATGAATACCACAATAGATATAAACGTGGGACAAAATGGAAATTTAACAGTTGAATATGAGGCATATCCAAAACCGAAGGAAGAAGTCTGGATGTACATGAACGAAAATTTACAGAATTCATCAGACCATTACGTCAAGTTCAAGACTGTGGGCAATAACAGGTAATACGAACGATTGTAAGTGTTATCGATTTTATGTTGGAATAGCGAACTAGAGTCTGCTCTGGAAAGACCGAAATGGAGATGGTGAGAAGATTGTGATTATAAGAGATCTTGTAGTCCGTGTGGCTTACAGCAGTAACTGGTGCAAAGTCTGCTAACCTGGATTGGGAGTAGCATTGAGCTAACTACAGCATCTGAGGACCAGTGGGCCACAAACTCACGACTCACCTGTAAGATGCCATTTCTGCCCAATAAGTGAAAAGAAGAACGTAAAGCTGTTTGTGTGCAAACACTACCCCAGCAGCACTGCTCTGCATGAAAGCTTATGCTTTTATTTCTGCTGTGCGCTGTTCTCTCCTGAGCCCTGGTCCTCCAAAGATCCAGTGTAGCACCTAGCACATGTATCTGGGTTCTATCCTGAGTGAGAAAAGGAGCAGGTGGTGGTGCGAGCCTGGGGTCCAAGCCTGGTGCTGAGCTGTCACCCGGGCACACATCTGGGTGTTAGAAGTGGCAAAACTTTTGGATGCCACAGGGCAAAGGCAGTTGTAATGCAGGATGAGAGTGTTGGCATGGACAGGGTCCGCAGAGGAAGACAGTGTGCCGATAATTCACTCCTTAGCTTCTGTGCAGCAATTGCCTGTTCACCACAAGTTGTGAGCATCAGTAATGCTTAATTTTTTTTCTTTACAGTTACACAAGTGAACTTCACCTTACCCGATTAAAAGGAACAGAAGGAGGCATTTACACATTTTTTGTGTCCAATTCTGATGCCAGCTCCTCTGTAACATTTAATGTCTATGTGAAAAGTAAGTAAAGTGAACAGTCTGAAATATTTCATTATCACAGTCATTGTATTTTGCACAACATAATGTATGCACAAGATGTCACAGTGTGGTTCAGCATATGAGAGGCTTTCTGAAGTGATGCACATGCTGGAAAACTATTTAAATGTCAAGATATAAAAGTGCAGAGTACTTACACAAACCCACCTACTATTCAGCGTGATCTTCGTTTCTAGTGAAAGTATTCCAGAGGTTACGAGAGAGCAGATAGATAGTTTGTACAGGAAAAAAACTGTAGCACCTGGAAAGAAAATCTCAAAAATAAGAGTATATCATAAACATTTGATAATTTAAGGTGGAGCAAGATATACAGGGATTATAATTTGCATTTTTGGCAGCCAAGTTAGGGTATTAATTGTCTTTAATTTGTTTGAGTTGGATGCAGAGTTTCAAAGCTTGTCAGGAGAATTATTCACTTGTGCCTGTTCGCATCTAAATACTTCTGTACGATAATACAGATCACCATTGTTTTAGAGAAATCTGCATAGCTTTACAAACATGCGTGCCGTCACCTTTGGGAAATGCTTGTAAGAAAGGAGCATTGGTCTCAGTTCCAAACAGCAAAAAGCTAAATTTTAAAATTAATTCAGTGAAACCTTCAGGAAACCCTATCCTTCTTAGCAGAGCCATCCTGTTAGAGCAGTTCGTGCTCTCAGCAAACAAATATTGGCAGATGCTAAAGGCCAAGCTTATGGAAAATTAAACCAGGAGGAGACTGCTGGCAAACTGGAGAAACTAAGGCGAGGTAGAGAATGATGCCTTCAAGCCCAGCAGGAGGAACTGGATAGAAAGTGAGTGTTGCTGCTATGCTTCAGCAGCAATGTCCTTCTCTGAGCATAGGCTTATGCAGAGGACTGTTGAGACCTGCACAAATGCACAAAATCCTACATACTAATTTCTGAATTCTTCTCATTTATCACTGAAGGTCAACATTTTTAGCGTCACTATTATCAATGCCATAGTTTGGCTCTAGAAATGTCACTTGGGCTCCTTTCAGAACATGGCATTTCTTCCTTCATCTGTGAATGCTGTAATTTGTAGTCTTGTGCCTTCTCTGTTTCTTAGCTATGATTTCTGAGACGAGGGCACTGGCCACCTCCGATGTCCTTTGCCACCGTGGATAATTGAGGGTTACAGTCATGAGGGATAATTCTACTGTTTTACAGATTAGCAGAGCAAATTATTGAGCCAGAAGTTTAATTTTTGGGAAGGAAGGGGAGAAATTGCAGGTTGCCTGTGGAAGTGTCATTTCACATGAGTCTGGACGGTGTTTTCCGACTTGCAGCATCACACGTGTGCTTGGAGCGAGGGGCTGTTCATGGGCCTCCCAGCTCTCCCAGGCTCTGTGGGCTACTTGGGCACAAGAACTGAGAAAATGCCAAGCAACCCACAGTTTTGTCATCATCAGGTGTCAGTTCTCAGTGCAGAGCTCTGCATTGCCGTTTTTGAGGAAGCTGCTACTTGATAAAAGCTGAAAAAACCTGTGAGTCATGGTTAGGAACCCAGACTTAGAACAGCATGGTGAACCAGTATGACCAAGGCAGGAGGGAGCACGGACAGCTTAGTTCTTCTGAATGGCTTGTCTGTGTAACCAGCAGCCTTCAAGTCTTCTCCCCACCGCAGCTACTGGTTTTGTAAGTAGTAGGATCAGCTTTGGGATGCAGTGAAGGCATCTCAGTAGAGCCCAGGTTACCATGCACTGTGGCCCTGGGTGGACTGCCGACATTGCTGAAGCAGATGGATTCGACACATTTGACCCAGAAAGAGTTTCTTTTGGCACTTTGGCTAAGCTCCTGCACATATTTTTTTGTTTTGAAAAGAGGAGATGAAATAGATTGATCCTTCCAGGGGTTTGTTTTTAAGAAAAACAACCTGTTCTCAGTGGCTTGTAAAATGCTCATCATTTAGGTATGAAACACAAAGTGCACAACAACATGCTGTCTTGTTTGAGAGTCATATGTGGGTGGGTCAGATCCTGACCTAATGGTGCGTCCTGACCTGGCATTGTTGTCAGCAGGGATTTTGCATAAATTGCCTGAATGTAGCTGGTGATGTTTACACATCTGGCTTGGGTGAGTAATCAGCAGAAAGTAATCAAACAGGTAAAACAGGATTCATAATCAGGCGAATGTCTTCACATAAACAAAAATCGATGCTGAAGCGTTTGCTGAAAGACGTGAAAAACCCTGTGCAGAAAGACTTGCCTTGGATTTAAACACATTTAGTGATTGCATGTGCTAATCTGAAACAATACTAAATTGCTTTAAAAAAAATGTAGTCAGTCATAGTGAATGTGACATAAAGTAAGGAAGGAAGGAACTCTGAAATCAAGAGCCAAAAAGAAAATTACAACTTGACAAGCAGCATACTGAACTGAGTTACAATTAAGAAATTGTAGAAATCTCCAGAGTGGCAAGGTACAAGTACATCTAGCAATTAGTGGAGGAATCTTCCAACTGGTGTCTGTGTTTAGTGCAAAATAATATCTGGGCTTAATTATAGTCAACAAAATATTGCCTATGCAGTTGAGGGTCATGCTGCAAAGAGAAAACTGGTCATGGTATTACAGATCAAGCTCCGCGTTTTTTCCGTCACTGGAATATGCAGTGAACAAACGAGGAGTCACTGTGATATTATAAAAAGATTCATTCTGCTCCAAAAAATGTGGCTCCAGGAGGAAAGCCCTCTCTCTGTGGCTGTAATGACAGACAATACCTATTAAGTGTTACTTTTTAGACATTTACTTAATGATGTTAATGATGAAGAAAAGGAAATCAGTAATAGAAAGCAATTAAATGTATGTTATTATATAGAGCATTGAGATAAAATAGGAGTGTCCTCCAATTAAATAGGATAAACCCTCTTTGCTACATTCAGAATCAAGGTTAATAAAAGCTGAAAAACAGTTAATAAAGTTAGTGAAATTAGCAGTTTAAGACATCTAATGACGGATTGTGGAAGGCAATATGCATATATGCCAGGCAATGCAAGAAAACATTAAATATTTAAAGGGTTAAAGCCAAAACAGTAAGTAAATTCTAGCCATTAAGAGCCTGTCTGATACCAGGGGTAATTAGGCAGTGAAAGTCATAAAATCTAACACAGTAAAGTCTCTTTTGAAGAAGATGCTCGTTGGCAGTTTGGCAACTGTTTGCAAAGCCAGTCCATCTTTGCTCCAGCATCCCCTCGAGCACCTATGCTGGTGGATGAGGAAGACGGTCCAGCTGCCAGCAAGGGGTGCAGGTGCTGAGACACGCAGCCCGGGGTGATGGTGGTAGCAGCTGCCTCCATCCCCTTGGGTCCGGAGCTGTGGGGGGCTCTTTGGGCTGCAAGTGAAACGCATCCCTTAGTTCCTCTGAGCCAGGGAGGCTTGGGAGCGCTCTGTGCTGGTGGAGGAAGGCTGATCACACTAATTGCCACATCAAAGCATTTCACCAGGGATGCTGTGGGTGGGTAAAGCTGCTCTCAGGTCAGCTTTTCTCAGGAGCTGCAGCAGCTTGGCTTTGCAAGCTGCCAAGGGCTGGTCCCCTCACCGCTGGGCTGCTGGAGGCATTAACCCTGCGCATCTCCCTCCACTGCTGCAGAATGAGTGCATGTGGACTTACGGACATGTGGACAGGCTTTTATTGTGCTAGTTTTTTACAGCAGAAAAAGCCTGACTAACATGGGCATTTTCATTTCCCTCAGAAAATGTGTTAGATCCAGCCTAAAACTGGGACAGCATTTTTTCTGGGGCTTTAATGTTCATTTGCCTCTTACACTTGACTTTTTATTTCTCTCATTTCTTAAGTTACATGGTGGTGTAACATTGCCTAAAACATAGCATATACCTAGACAAATTGCTTGCACACGAGTAGCAGATTAGCTACTTACAATTTCACAATGCAGTCATTTCGACAGGAGTTTTGGAAACGTGGATTATGTGTATTCTCTGAGCACTGAGGCTGGGTGGGATGCTGTGCGCTATCAAAAAGTTCCTCACCAAATGAGTAATGCTGAAAACTTGTCTCACCATTTTGCAACAGTGTTTGGTTCTTGGTGTTTGCATAAAACACAGCATGCGGAGTTAGAAATGAAAGAACATTCGGTTCCTGTAACGTGAGTCATGAGGAGATGCTGTGTGATTGGGAATATACGTGTGCTTTATTGCCTCTAATTTAATCAGCAAGTAGAATATTCATTAAAAACTTAACACTGTGCAGTCTTTGTACGTGAATTTTATCTGAAGTAAATCTGCATTTTCCCACTGTAGTTTATACAGCTTCACACCTTTCTAGGGTGTTAGAAGTTTGTCTTACATTTCTGTAAAGTTATATTAACTGATAATGGACTCTTAACTTGTACCTTAACTCCTTGTCAGGAGAGCAGCATCATTGGAATATAGTCTGTTTTTTTTTCCCCATTAACTTTTTTTTGGGTGATTTTGCAAGGAAGCTAAGGTGGTTATGGGAAATAAGGCCTCTGGTGCAAGTTTCTCCAAGAAAAACATCTTGCTGTGTTGGCGGTGCGCTTGGTTGAAGCCTATGATGTTGGACTAATGACTGTAAAGTCCATCTGATTGCTCTCGTTTCCTGCCATGCTTGAAACAGCAGCTCCTGATCTGAGTGCAGGACCAGCTCTGGTGCAAGAGGCAGGAGGCATCAGCTAGCTGGACTGCTTTCTAAACTACCAAAGCAGCATCTTTTGGAAGGCTAATACATTCAGCCAACTGTTTGCTTCCTCTATGTGCAGTGTTTCAGAGAGTTAGGCAGTTGGGCATTTCGGTAGTGCTGTCTTAGAGGGACCTCTGTCCTCTGTAGGGACTGTGTCTGCACTGGTTGCCTTGTGCTGTAGTTCCTTTTCTGGCTGTGGTGGTAATATTTAATATAAAAGGCAGATGTAAGGGAGATGTGGTTTGACAGATTTAGTACGCTTATAACTGTGAAGAAACTGTGCTTTTAACAGGTGGGTAGAGTCATGCTGTGCAGGAACAGGAACTGCATTGTTTTTCCAAGCACACACTTTGTTGGGTTGTTTAAGCTTTGGGTTTTGTTGGTTTAGGATCTTTGATCAACCTAAATACTCAGTGCAGGTAAGGTACTCTTCTGAAATCCAGCCCAAGCATTCAGTGTAAAACCTGGTGTTTTCACAGGTGGTCAGTGCCTGCAGGACACCAGTTCAGACCCAGACACCTTTGAAGGTGCAAAGCTCTGTTCGCCTGAGTAATTCCACAGCCGGTGATGCACACAAGTTGCTGGGCTGAAGAGCAAGTGGCAATGCAAATTCGGTGTTCCCCTAATGTGTGACTCTCTTTTTTGTTTGTTGCAGCAAAACCGGAGATTCTCACTCTGGATATACTTAGCAATGGTATTCTCCAGTGCGTGGCGGCTGGATTTCCAGCCCCTACCATATACTGGTATTTTTGCCCAGGAACTGAGCAGAGGTGAGTTAAGTAAACCAGAGTCTCCAAAGGTTATTCTAGATGCAACACACCCAATTTGTCATTAAAAATTAAGAACATAAAATGACTCAGTAACAGTTATGTTAAAACATTGCATCACTGTTTTCATCATTTTTGGCATTGCATTATTGGCAGTGGTTTGAGGGGAAGGCAGGGGTACGTTTCATTATTCCCCTTTGCATTTTGTCCTTGAAAGGGGAAAAACCAACTTTTTCTGCTGTGGAAAAGTAAAAGCCAAACTGTCTCTCTGTTGCAAGCTAACTAAGGTTTGTATCAGTTTGGCCCCAAATGACACGCGTTCGATATGCAATTACACAGAATGACAATCACAGAATCACTTGTGAATATGGCTGTTATCTTTTGTTTTATTGTGTAATGATACAATTTTTCAAGACATAAAGTAATTAGATTTCTAGTTACATGAAGCATATGACAAGTAAACAAGTCTGGAGTTATTATTAATAAAACCTGATGTCTAGTTACCATGTTTCTGAAAAGAGTATGGAGTTTCACTGTGAAGGGAGCATTTGGGAAGCATGTTTTAAGGTTTTGGTTGACTTCCACTGTGGTTGTAGATCTCGTACTACCAAGTCATGAGTCTCCCAGCTGCAGAATTTGTTTTATGCCTAAAATAATTGTTATTTCCCTACTTTTTTTAAATAGTACCTTTTTTTTTTGCTTAACTGTGTGCGCATGTAGTATGTGACATATGAAGGAGAGGCGGCATCTTGAGAGAACAGAACTATTTCCTGGCTGCATATAAGATTGATGGTGTTGTATGTATGTGATGGATTTTGTGTGTGTGTGTGCTGTAATAAAACGAACCTTGGGGAAAGTTCTCTAGAGTAGGTAATACACCACAACTGCTGGAAGCTGAAATTGGAAATGCAGGTTGAACAATACAAAACCCATAGTGGACGTAAGTGTCTCTAGTCATGGTGTCCATTTGGATCAGACTTGGTGTACATATCCGTTTCACCCACTACATAGATGACAATGAGACACTGTGAGTAGACTGAATTTCAAGAAGTTCTTCAGCCCTTTGTAGAGCCACGCTGTCTAATTATCTGACGGTCTGGTAGTGACTATCTGCCTCAACAGCAGGACCTGTCATCCAATCCAGGTAGGAATCCATGGCAGATAACTGTCAGTATTGTTTCTCTCAGGTGCTTTGATTCACCAACAATATCCCCCATGGATGTCAAAATCAGTTACACAAACTCCTCAGTGCCATCATTTGAACGAATCCTGGTTGAAAGCACCATTAACGCCAGCATGTTCAGGAGCACCGGCACCGTGTGCTGCGAGGCCTCCAGCAATGGGGACAGGACCTCTGCTTTCTTCAACTTTGCTATTAAAGGTAACAGCTGGAGTGAATGAGATCAGAAAACGTGGGTGCCATTCAGCACTTAACTGCGTAAGAGGGTTCATATTTTAAGTGTGTTACTTTTGCCATAAGAAAGTTTATAGTACTGTGACTGAGCGTATGATAATGTACTACACTACGTGTTGTGCCTGTCAAAGCATTGCTTTAATTTTTCAATGAATGTTGTGGTATCATCTTTTTACGGCTCCGGATCTGCAGCGCAGTAATTAGCTGGTTTTCTTCTGTCAGAGCAGCACAGGGGCAAACCACCTAGAGCATTACACCAGCTTTCCTTCTCTCTATCCCTTTTTCTTTTCCTGTCTTTGTCTGGTTTAACTATTTAGGCCATCATTTTGTTTCAAGGAAAAACTGCATTTTTTAATGTTTTTACAATGTCTCAGGAAAATGTGGTCCTGAACTTGACTGGAGCCTGAGGGCCCTGCTGTTGTAAAAGAAGTAACAGCAACATACTGCAAAAAGGCTTAGGAGTTCTGCAGCAGTATTTGTGGGTTTGGGGGGGGGGCAAAAAGCACTAGAACATAGATGACTCAAAATGTGTTTGCGAGTCTCTGTATGTTGGGTTTACATGGCAAGGTTTTGGTAGCGGGGGGCTACAAGGGTGCCTTTTGTGAGAAGTTGCTAGAAGCTTGCCCTAGGTCCAACAGAGCCAATGCCAGCTGGCTCTAAGATGACCTGCCGCTGGCCTAGGCTGAGCCCATTAGCGATGGTGATGGCGCCTCTGGGGTAACATAGTTAAGAAGGTAAAAAAAAAAAAGGGAGCGGCACCTTTTGCAGCTGGAGAGAGGAGTGAGAAGATGTGAGTAACTTTGCAGGCGCCAAGGTCAGTGAAGGAGGGGGAGGGGATGCTTCAAGCGCCAGTGCAGGGATTCCCCTGCAGCCCCTAGAGAAGACCATGGTGAGGCAGGCTGTCCCCCTGCAGCCCATGGAGGATGATGGGGAGCAGAGATTCCACCTGGAGCCTCTGGAGGACCCCACACTGGAGCAGGTGAAGATACCTGACAAAGGCTGTGACCCCACAGGAAACTCAGGCTGGAGCAGGTTTGCTGGCAGGACCTGTGACCCCATGGGGCAGCAGTCTGCCCCTGAAGGACTGCACCCCATGGAAGGGACCCATATTGGGGCAGTTCATGAAGAACTGTAGACGGTGGGCGGGACTCACATTGGAGAAGTTGGTGGAGAACTGTTTCCTGTGGGAGGGACCCTACACTGGAGCAGGGGAAGAGTGTGAGGAGTCCTCCCCCTGAGGAGGAAGGACCAGCAGCAACAACGTGTGATGAACAGACCACAATTCCCATTCCCTGTCCCGCTGGAGTGGAGGAGTTAGAGAAATTGGGAATGAAGTTCAGCCCGGGAAGAAATGAGGGGTGGGGGGGAGGTGTTTTAAGATTTGGTTGTATTTCTCGTTGCTCTACTCTGTTTTCTTGGTAATAGATCAGACTAATTTTTTCTAAGTCGAGTCTGTTTTGCCCATGACAGTAATTAGTGAACGGTCTCTCCCTGTCCTTATTTCAGCCTGCGAGCCTTTTGTTATATTTTTTCTCCCTTGTCCAGCTGAAGAAGGGAGTGATAGAGCAGCTTTGGTGGGCACCTGGCCTCCAGCCAGGGTCAACCCACCACACTGTGCTTTTCTTTGCAAGATCAAATGTTCTGCTGCTATACACCCAGATACAACATATAAACAAGTAAGCCAGATTAGGGGCAGATGGATTTTACTGGAATGGTATTCCTTTGCTACTCGGCACAACCTCTACTTGTAAAGACTGTGCTGTAGAGATGATACTTGTGGCAGGTAGGGGGGGAAGAGAAGAAATTAGGACATCAGAAAAAAGCTGCTTTCTTTAACTGAACTTGACTGAGGTCATGCATACCCCTTGCATTAATTGATCTTGGTATCATGTCTCCTGAACTGATGAAGCTGAGACTCCTGAGGCAACAAACTGGACAGTTTCTGTGCTGGCTCTGTCCCCCACAGCTTGTTCAGGAATGTTGTTCTGATGTACCTGTAGCATATCTGGGAAAGTCAAAACCCAAACAGTGCTTCACAAGGAAGAACCAAGGAAAGGTTTTCACCTGCATCTTTTTAACATCATTTTTCTTGTTCGGTATTATAGCAGAATTTTCTGTTTCTTTCCAGAACAAATCCGTACCCATACCCTTTTCACCCCCTTACTAATCGCATTTGGAGCCGCGGCAGGACTGATGTGCATCATAGTCATGATCCTGGTGTACATATATTTGCAGGTAAAATCAGAAGCCCCTCTGCGTGAGATAAGAAAGTGTGTGAGCTGCCTGTGACAGCTTCGGTAGTGACAGTCACTCTCTTTCCTTTCCAGAAACCCAAATATGAAGTTCAGTGGAAAGTTGTTGAAGAAATAAATGGAAACAACTATGTTTACATAGACCCAACGCAACTTCCTTATGATCACAAATGGGAATTTCCTAGAAACCGGTTGAGTTTTGGTTAGTTTAGATTTATTTAACTTCATCTGCAAGGTGAAACCTTCAGGTCTCATATGAGACTTTGATCAAACACAGCAGGGTTTTGTCAAAAAGACATGCAATAATGCAAATAGTGATAATTGCTGATACATACCTTGGGACAAAAAGCAAGCAGGTGTATCTACAATAGCTTCCTTGATATCATAAAATAAAATGTTGAACCCTTCAGGAAACAGTGCTCCAAGTTGTTACAGAGTATTTTGTTTTGCTTTATTAGGTAAAACGCTTGGTGCTGGAGCTTTTGGAAAAGTTGTTGAAGCCACTGCTTATGGTCTATTTAAATCTGATGCTGCTATGACAGTAGCAGTAAAGATGTTGAAACGTAAGTTGCTGTAATATACTGTACAATTTTTTCTCCCTTCCTTCTGGTCGGTGTGTTACGTACTGAACGTTGTGCTTTGCCCTGCAGCAAGTGCCCATTTAACAGAAAGAGAAGCCTTGATGTCAGAGCTTAAAGTGCTGAGTTACCTTGGAAACCACATTAATATCGTGAATCTGCTTGGAGCTTGCACTATTGGAGGTGGGGTCATCAACAGATTATTGATTATTTCTGTTCCTTTTTTATTGTCAGAAGTCAGAACCTTGTGAAGAATAATCCCGTGCCCTAAGTATAAAAATCTTAAATACATTTCTTGCTTAGGTGGGCTGCAGATCATCATGACTATCACCTGCAAATTCATGAATCTAGATTTTTAGGGTTGTCCTAAAAGCAGTAATGAGACTGTTGTAGCTGCAGCTATAAAGGAAGGTTGCTGTTACTCTCTTTCATGTGAGCCATTGTGCACTTTCTTCTTGAGAGACAACAAAATGTGCGGCGCAGGTTTTTCCTCAGTCACACTGTTTCTCACGAATGAGAAAAGATACGTGACCTGGTTCCTTGTTAGTACCCCAGGTGAAGTCAACAGGCCTGCCTTGTATAGGCATCCAGCCTTCTGTTTGAACTGTAGTTGTATCTGTCCAGGCACCACTGAAGTTCCAGATTCTACGCAGCAGAAAGTTGAGAAAAACAATTTTCCGAATAAACTATTGCACAACCCAAATGTTTCACATTTAGTATTAACTTAATAAGTTTGTTTTCATATACAGTAAAAGGTACAAAACAGTTGAAGCGTCAATACAGAGTGATACAGTCCTGTATTTTTAATTTGTGTGCATTTTAGTATGAAAAATGGTGTTGCTTCTTACACAAATATTTGCTCTTTAAGTTTTCACTTCAATTTTCAAAGAAAAGGAGCTGGTAAAAATTCATAGTTTTAGATGGAGGCAAAACATTTCTCACTTTCACATTTGAAGACGTAAAAATAGGATGAAACAATTTTGTTTAAGCAGTCGACAAAGTAGACTCTGGCCTGCACGTATGTCTGTCGCAGCTGAAAACACGTGGCGTCTGTAAGAAAATCCCACTGCAAACACTGCTTTTGCTGTTACAAAAGCTATAATTTTTAACTGCAGAAAAATGGAAGTAAACCAGTGAGGTTAGGAAGTGGTGGTACAGAATAACCTTACAGATGAAATAACACACAGTGCAATTACATATTCAAGGCCCGTAGCTGGAGTCATTCACTCAGAAAACATATATTTGATCTATAAACATCCGTGCTGGAGATGACTTGATTCTTCTTTCCGATTTCATTTTAATATTCTAAGACCTTGTGCAATGTAGTTTTCTGTCGCAGCAGGCTGTTCTGTTTGAATGATTTTTCCTATTATACCGCAGAATATAACACTCTACATCATTTCCAAAACATTACTGAAGGAGTGTGAAGCTCTACTGTAAACAGAAGTGAATCAAAAGGATTAATGTTTGAAGCTTGAATTACTCTAACGTTTGGAACAAATAACTTCCTTCAGGAAGTGAGCAAAATCAAACAGATGTGTCTGGCCAGAAACATCATCACATGAAGAAAGAGAAAAAGACTGACTTGTTTAATTTTTGTACAATGCAATGCTGTTGGGGGGGGGCAAATTAATTGGGAGCGACACAGCTTTAGCTGGACAATAGTTGCTGGTCTGTGAAAGGGAAAATGCCGGCTTACTTTTCTATAACTTTTCAAGTCTAGACAGTGCTAGGCAGTGTCATTTTAATGGCCCAGCCTTGGCTGAATGCTATCTTTATGTAAGATTTTCTGCTATGAAAACAATACTCACCTGCTTTCTGAACCTCATGTACATCTACAGGTCCCACTCTGGTCATTACAGAATATTGCTGCTATGGTGATCTTTTAAATTTTCTGAGACGGAAACGGGATTCATTTATTTGTCCAAAACACGAAGAACATGCAGAAACTGCAGTTTATGAGAACCTTTTGCATCAGGCAGAGCCTGCGGCGTAAGTATGACCTGCTGAAACATACTTGTGTTTTTAGAAGATTGGGAAGAAGGAGATATCAAAGTTTATTAGGGATAAGAAATGTGGAGAGCTCTTTCATGCAGCAGGCTTTGAAGAGTCTTTGCTGTGCAAGGAAACAATTTAATTAAAGAGATGATTTGTACAGTGGGTGGTTTATTCTAACAGAGCGCGATTGATTGTATACACTCTCTTTCACTTCTTTATCAAATTTCCTGTAGTTATTTCATGCAACTCCTTGGCTCCTATCCTTGTACGTATTTGTGTTTATCACTCCTGTTCAACATTGGCAATGCTCATTTAGCAGCTCGAATGACAATTCCCCCAGTGTTGGGGTGTTAATACTCTGAGCTCTCCTCTAAGTTCCTGCCTTCAGAAATGACTCCTTACAAAACCAAACCGGTATCGGAGGCAAGCTGCCACCGATAACTCACTAGATTTTATGATGACATGACCCATGTCACGATTCTGAGATTGCTCTTGTACTTTGGTTGTTTTTTTTAGTTACTTCATCTGTATATTTTTAACTGCTCTGTTTTAGATACCAGCCCAGAACTCTTTCCAATTATGTTTCCAAGCAGATTTCCTGCTCACTCCTTCCCTTTGCAAAGGAAGGGAGAAATAACTTACCAAAACCTAGAGGCTGTTAAAATACCTGCCCATTTTTATTTTTAGTTTGTTTATTGCCCCGGTATGCCCATTACTTTGCGTTGGCAGACACAAAAGAATGAGGCAGACCCTTAGGAAGTGGTAAAGTCCTTTGTCCCAGCAAGACAATTCTGGTGAAGCTGTTTGTACTGTGGCAATAGATGGGTAGCTGGTGATGCCCCAGAGGGGCTGGGACCACTGAGGCGATGAACACAAATCTGTGGTTTGCCATTGGAGGTGTGCCCTCTTTCCAGTGCAGGAATCTCGCTGCTTGAGCACGTTTTGTAAACTGAGGTATTAACTGCAGTATTTACCAAATTCTCATATTAGTGTTTACTGTAAAGTTGCAGCTGCTAAATGCATCAGATGTGTTTGTGGTGGTGACTAAAGCTATCGGTGATCTCATTACTCCTTTCCACGTTAGCTCTGTGGCTGCATTTATTGTTCGTAAACTAAACAGACATTTCAGGCTACGGAAGGGCTATGTATACAAGTTCTAATGGCAATGAACTGAAAAATGCCAGAGTAGATCCAGTGTTTCTAATGGTGCCTAACTGTGTGTTTATAAGCTACATAGTATGAAAATCTGTATGTGTGAATTATATATAGTAATAAGAAAACTTCAAGTACATAGCAGATGGCTGTCTCAAGCCTCGGCTGATTCTTTGAAATACATACAAATCCCCTTTTGAATCTCTGAATTTAACATTTTTTACCATTTGTCTTCTGCATTTCAATTGCTGCTTGAGTTGCATAAATATTCTGGTAGAAGTTGGCCTAAGCAGAAGAAGGAAGCACTTGCAGATCCTGTGAAACATCTGGATGTTAATTTATAGAGAGTGAAGTCTGTATAAACAGTATATGTATGAAAGTTTTTGTTTGCTCACCTGAGCCAAACTTCAAACTTTGAGATACATCATTAGCTGTACTGACAGGCCTCGCTTTCTGTATGGGCCTTTCCTCATCTTTTTTACACACTCATGAGTTTCCAGTCTCTACTGATCCTTTGTAAAGCGTGATACTCAGAAGGTTGGCATGACCTTGGCTCTTTGTTTGGATGACTTTTGGGACCTTTTTCACTAAACTGTGTTTAATTTCATGTGCTACCTCAATAGTGATGTTGCCAATGAGTACATGGACATGAAACCAGGAGTGTCGTATGCGGTCCCACCAAAAGCTGATAAAAAGCGACCAGTGAAGTCTGGTGAGTAGAGTGAACGGGTAATTCTGTTTGCTGATGGGAGTACACAGACAGGGGCTTCAGGGATTTTTTCAGTTTTATCATACTTTTCTCTCATGGATGGGTAAAATTAAAACTCATTAATTGATGCAAGAAGGCTTGAGAAAGAATAATGTGCTAAATTACAGTGTCTTGTATTTCTCCACACTTAAATGGACTATCAGGATTATTTTTTGCTTTTTGGCAATGGGCTATCTACATGACTCTAGTGTGGTACTTCCTCACATCACTGTTTTGTTTAATGATAAGACAACTCTGTTTCTAAATGAATACACTTGCTCTGTTCAAAAGCAGTTATTGTTTCTGTTGCGTAGGATCCTACACTGATCAGGATGTTTCCCTTTCTATGGTGGAAGATGACGAACTTGCTCTAGATGTCGAAGATCTACTAAGCTTTTCTTACCAGGTGGCAAAGGGCATGAGCTTTCTTGCTTCCAAAAATGTAAGTTAAGAATTTGTCAGAGCTGGACAGAATCACATTTCTCATTTCCTCGTTTTCCTCGTCACTTTCAGTGTTTTAATGTGATCCACATGTTTAGATGCTGAATAGTTCTGTGTTCTTTTCAACAAGCACTACAAACTGATCTGCTGCTTGTTGTACCTGAAGCTTTGGGTAATGCTGGAGTTCTGTACTGTGCTCGTTGGCCAGAAGTGGTGTTTTATATCCCATAAAACAGAATATAGGGTGCACAGTAGTCAAAGTGAAGCAGTCGTATTGCATATCCAGGATTCAGGCTAGTAGCATCAGTGGCCTTGCTCACAAAGAAACGAGTCATAGAAATGTCAAGAGAAGAGACAGAGGAGAGGAATTGCCCTGAATAATGTTTGCTGCACCCCGAGGCTCTGCTGATTAATAATGTCATGCGTTGAGAGACCACAGGTACAGCTGAGTCCTGCCTAGCTTGGGTGATGCCTCTTATGGGTTTGATCTTCAGCCCTCCCATTGTTTCCTGGAGCACACAGGTAATTTTATGAGAACTCCTGATGGCTTTGGAGGCAGTGAAACCCGTAGGAACACCGAGGAGTCATTTCTTCAGTCTTCTCTGGTGTACAGGAATTAAATGGAATTCAGGAAAGAACCAGAAACCCAACATGTGGACGCCTTCAAAAACAAATAATGAGAGTTTAAGATTTATTCTCCGTGGTGCTGCTGGAGAGTTTACAAACTAAAGAGCAGTATAAAGACAGCTGCAAAGCTGTTTGCATGAATTTGAAACAGCGCTGCTCTTGCTCCGTCTCTCATGCAGAATACTGCCTTAAACAGTGGAGCTATCACATCATGTGCTCTTTTTTTAGGCAGTGTGGCTTAATGCACAGGATATGTCTTGGTTTTTAATTTTCTGGAAAGATAAAATCAGCCTAGAGGCTCACAAAGAATCTTCATTGGCTACTCTGAGCATAACAGACATTTCTCTTGAGTTTCATAGGAGAGGTATTGATAACAGAAAGGGATTTATAAAGAATATAAATCTTAAGCACAGCATAATTATGATCTTCCTAATGGTTATTCTTATATTTTTTTTGAAAACTGTCATTTAACATGTAAACATTGTAATTAATATAGACACAGGATAGTACAGGTGCACCTTGGATAAATCACAAAACCAAATTTAGGCAATTTAAGGAAAATAAAGTAATCCTGGGATCCTGTGTTAGTAGTGGGAAATGTGGCTCTAATTCTGCTTCAAAGGAAGTCTGCATTAAAACTTGCTCTTGCACTTGTTTTTTTCCCTCCACTGTTCCGCCTTCTAAACCATTTAGTTTATTTTTCATCTATCAAAAGCTTCAAAACAGGCCTGACAGGCAGACACATTATATTACAGATTTTAATGGCTTTAATCAGGCTCCTGCATCCTTCACTGTCCAGGATGTTCAGTGCTTAATGCACATATTCTTTATTTCTTCTTATTTTCCTATAGAATAGCCCCAGGAGTGGCTATGCATCATTCCTGGTGCCTGTTTTCTTTATAGTCTTTCCATTGATACAAACAGACACCATGGCATTGGGTAGCAAAAGCAATAATGAATATAACACCACCTCACTGTGAGATTGGGAAGTAACATGCAGTATTGCTTTGGCAGTGCAGAATTAGCAGCTTCGTCTCAGAATTAAGTTGCACTGCACTAACACATTACTGTGCTTTGTCCTCTTCGGCTGTTCTGTACATACGTACTCGTAGGTCCAGCTAGTAAACGCAGAGTAGTGTGGGCTGATGGATAAGATGCTTCAGATTGCCTCACACCCCCAGGAAAGGAGGGTCCACACAGTTGCTCCTCTGCAACTGGTTTATGTATCAAAGCTCAGAGGCATAAAAGTGTCGGAGTCTGGGTAGGAGTCTGTCCTGGGGGGATAACTCCCTTATGAAGCACATGGTGCCTTAATCACAAGACAGGGCTTCCTCCAATGGACAAAGTATTCAATGCAAGCTGCACTGATTCTGGAGGAACAAGGCAGAGACATGCGGGATGCTTGGCCATTCCTTCACTTTACTGCTGCAGTGCAGTAATTTTCTTATGCAAAGTGAAGAATATGTTGGATTGGGAGGTGAAAGAGAATCCCCTGAGACAGTAATTGTCAGTAAGAATAGTTCCTCTTGTAAGTATGCAAAAGGGACAGAGGTTAAGTTGTTTATGCAACCTGCAGTTACCATTTTTTGAGTTTGATTTGCATAAGTATTAACATTTTAAGTAATTTTTGTAGGTAACTCGTAAAGATTTTTCTTTCGAGGAAAAAATTGAAGAGAAAAATTGAAGCCTCTTCAGCTGTTTTTTGGAAAGCTGTGACCTATCTACTCTATACCATCAGTAAAGGGGGAGCGTAACGCTCTCCTTTCCAGATGGAAAAAGGGATCATTTTGTTAGGAAGCTACCTCCATTCTCTAACAAATGCAGATGGGCTCCATAGTTGCATACAAAGAAAACACAACCACTGAGAAACTCAGGCACCCTGCTGGAGCTGCAGTTACAAACACATGCACGCTTCTCAAGTGAAAGCTGGAGTGTAAGCTAGCTAGCTCACCAAACACATGACTATTCACTGAAAGATACTGACATTTGAAAACTTCTGGTATTTTCAAATACTTAGGCCTGCTTATAACACTCTCTTAGGTACTTAATAATTCAAGTCTTTCGGGGGAGTATTTTTGAAATGGAATTCAGTTTCCTGACTTGTGTGCTTTGAAGTTGTTACCGTCATTTTCCCTATTTTCAGCTTTTCAGCACTTTCCCCTCAACCACATTAGCTACTTAATTAAGATTGGAATTATTTTAGAAACAAACCACAGTTTCCCTTTATGTGTCCTGTGCTAGGAAACAAGCCAGTGATTTTTTGATAAAAAGTCAGAGAAAAACTGACTGCAACACGTGAAACACTAGAAGATTCAAAGTGACTGCAAGTGGTCTTTTCTAAAATAAATGCATAAAGAACCGTAACCATGTGGATCAATGTCAAGATAGTAAAGATACTACACCAGAATGTTTAGTAAGCTTAGTAACACATGGCTTTGTTATGACTTTAAGCTTGCCATAAAATGCATAATGCAGTAAATTATATAGCTAAGTAAACATGCAACCAAGCAACAGCCTGTTAAGGATATTATAAAATAGCTTTGTTTGTCTGTTTGTTATTTAGTGCATTCATAGGGATCTGGCCGCAAGAAATATTCTTCTCACTCATGGTCGAATAACAAAAATCTGTGACTTTGGCTTGGCAAGAGATATAAGGAATGACTCCAATTATGTAGTCAAAGGAAACGTAAGTATATATGACAAATTATCCACCTGGTTTAAGTTAGGGGAGTTCCTGTTGTCTTGACACAGAAAGAAGAGTCTGTCTTACGCAGAAATCTAGATTTCCTGATTCTGATACGTATCCATGCTGGTCAGGAACATTAGGAGGAGCGATTTCTGATGTAAATGTGGGTGCTGATAAAAACCCTTGGTATATACATCTTGTTACACTGGTAAAAATGTGCTGGTATTTGAATGTATGTTATACATATGTTTTTACTGCACCAATATGACGTGCAGTCTTTCTGTTATATCCAAACTTAGTAAAAGTTACAGCTCTGTGAATAGTTGCAAGTTTTGCTATTGGAATATTTTGGTAGCCCAATCCCAAATATAATTATTTTGAAACTTTTTCTCTGGGCATTGCTATATTTGTCCATTACTGAAATAGTTTATTTTTAAGAATATCTAAATAATCCGGGGTTTGCACCCTGTTCTTTGCTATAAAGCATCACTCAGACAACAAGGACTGAATTCTGAAGTGTAAATTTATTGACTGAGAGAAAATCCATGTTCAACAAGGCAACCCTCCTCCCCAGCCCAGCTGTGTGCTCCATGTTCAAGGGCTGGTCCTTAGTTAGCGACTTGACGACACACTATCCTGGCTTTGGGCAAACTGGTGAAGAGAGAAAATCCCACACTTGAGCATTTCTCCCCAAACTGGTTTGCCACGCTAGGTTAACCCCCGTCAGTTCGTGGCACCTCAGGTATCTGAGATACCTCTGCTGCTTTGCTGTCACCCAGCAGTCCCTGATGTCCCAGGTACCTACAGCATCTCTATGTTAGGCTATGGGAGAGACACGTTCATTGGTTGTCTTCAAAAACAATGTTGATACCAGCAGTTGGGTGCCTAGAAGTTGAGGTTAAGGGACAACAAGAGCTGAAATAATTTGGGAATGGCTGTCTTGGCAAAATACTGAGTGGCATTTAGTGTAAGAACGCTGCTTTCAGGGTCAAATCAGGAGCTACTCGATCAGTCAAGTCCCCTGGAGTGGGAAGCAGCTTAGGAGGGAAGTGGCCAGTAAGTAGTTAAGTTTTACTTGTTGAGGCAACCCTTTAAGTTTCTTGAGTTGCTTGAGAACAGGATTTTATGTAGCCTGTAAGGGTCAGAGGAGGACAGGCTGCAGCTGCCTGGGGAAAAAGGAAGCAGTGGCTGCAGAAGGCATCTAGTTGCATCTGGCCCAATCTTGAAGCAAATCGGAGCGCTGGGGCATCTCTAGCGGTGGACACTGCTGGGAGGCAGTGCTGCTGACAGCAGCTGGGGGCTTGGCCAGGAAGAGTGTTTGTTCTGTGTGTTCTTCAGGAAATAAACAACTCTGGTTGCCTCTCTGGTGAGCCAGCCCATGGCAGATGCTGCCTTTCCTCCACATCATTTCTATTCCTTTACATTTACCTCCTTTCCTCTTGGGTCTCCTTTCCTTACAAGACATCAAGGCTCTTCTCTATAGTATGGTTGAAATATATCTTTGGACACATAATTGCAAGACCACTTAAAAGGAAGAGGTCTAGTTTCTCCCACAGCAGGACAAACACTTAGGACAGCAGCCTGACTGGCCCTTACAATCAGAACAGGAAAGGGCAAAGCAGGGAGAGGAAAGTGGAAGCAAATCCAAAGGCTCTCTGTGCCCTTTCCTCTGTTGCAGTTAGCATTCCTGAGCCATGTCTGTCCCCACACAAACTTAGGAAAAGTCATAGAGTCATAGAATCACAGAATCATTTTGGTTGGAAAAGACCACTAAGATTATTAAGTCCAACCATTAACGTAGCACTGCCAAGTCCACCACTCAACCACGTCCTTAAGCGCCACATCTACATGTCTTTTAAATACCTCCAGGGATGGTGCCTCAACCACTTCCCTGGGCAGCCTGTTCCAGGGCTTTACAAGCCTTTCGGTGAAGAAAGTTTTCCTAACATCCAACCTAAACTTCCCCTGGCACAACCTGTGGCCATTTCCTCTTGTCCTGTCACTTGTTACTTGGGAAAAGAGACCAACACCCACCTGTCTACAACTTTCTTTCAGGTAGTTGTAGAGAGCGATAAGGTCTCACCTCAGCCTCCTTTTCTCCAGGCTAAACATCCCCAGGTCCCTCAGCTGCTCCTCATAAGACTTGTGCTCCAGACCCTTCACCAGCTTTGTTGCCCATCTTTGGCCTCACCAGTGCCGAGTACGGGGGACCATCGCTTCCCTACTCCTCCTGGCCACACTATTCCTGATACAGGCCAGGATGCTGTTGGCCTTCTTGGCCACCTGGGCACACTGCTGGCTCCTATTCAGCCAGCTGTTGACCAACACCCCCAGGTCCTTTTCCTCCAGGCAGCTTTCCAGCCACTCCACCCCAAGCCTGTAGCGCTGCCTGGGGTTGTTGTGACCCAAGTGCGGGACCCAGCACTGAGCCTTGTTGAACCTCATACAGCTGGCCTCAGCCCATTGATCCAGCCTATCCAGATACCTCTGCAGGGCCTTTCTACCCTCCAGCAGATAACACTCCTGTCCAAAATCTATATGTCAACATATATTTCTTTCATGTGGATTTTCATTTTTTTCCTGATACACTGAGGAGCTAAAGCAGATGTCTTAACTGTTGATTAAAGCCTTGAAGCATCTTGACCATGTAAATTTCATCTGTGTGCCTATGGTAGCCAGTCCATGGGAGCAGACTGGCACGTTTTCATAAGGAACCATGCCATGGTCATGTATATTGTTTTGTCCTGACTTTGTCATCTCTTATAAACAAGACAGAAGGAATCACACAGTATACTGAAAATCAGAGTGCAAGGAACTGCACAAGTTTGGTACATCTACAGAAAGATGGATCAATAACCATGCAGCGCTGAGATTTTCATTTTTGGTTGAATACTTCTATTTCTTGATTTAATGAGTATTTAAAGCACAGAAGAAGTAGAAAAGGTTAATTTTATCTTGTAAATTTTGTATGCCTAATGTCCATTGTCTTAATTTATTCCATTTTCCCTGTAAAGGCTCGTCTTCCTGTGAAGTGGATGGCACCTGAAAGTATTTTCAATTGTGTCTACACCTTTGAGAGTGACGTCTGGTCTTATGGTATATTGCTCTGGGAGCTCTTTTCTTTAGGTAAGCCGCATCAAGATCTGTACTTCAGGGATTTTCTGTTTCATCTTGGTTTTTCTGTAGATGCAGAAATCATGATGCTCACGTGCTTTCTCAACAGGAAGCAGCCCATATCCAGGCATGCCCGTGGACTCCAAGTTCTATAAAATGATTAAGGAGGGATACAGGATGTTCAGCCCTGAGTGTGCACCGCCTGAAATGTAAGTGAGCAACCAGCACCTCTAATCACCAAAGATCAGCAATGATGCAAAGGAAGCTTCCATTCTTGCATTAAGGCTCATTGCACTGCCCCATTGTCTTTTTTAAGGCTTTTCTTTTTCCACTTTTTAAATAATTCATATGCTCTAACTAGTGGAATACATGCCTGTGTTGTTACAAGCAATGAAGTACACTCATGCCTTGTACCATCTGATCACTTTGTCATGGCATCTGCTTCGTGTCAATAAATTATTGACAGATCACAGAACATAATTAAATTTTTGTAATTCAGATGAAGCAGCCAGTGAGATGTATCACCAGACTGTACAGCATCTGCATTTGTGCTGTACTTCCTGACAGCAAGAGGACTGGCTACTGATCTTCTTTATGAGCCATCCCTAATTCACTGTTTTGTAAATGGATTGGCACTTAGCAAGCTGTCAAAGAAAACTGTGTCCAGAGACTCCCATTAGTATTGAGACCTTTGTTGCCACAAGCACAGTTGTTAGCAGCACTATTTCTACTCTTAAAAGTCATTTAAAGAAGGTAAACTGTGGGACTGGGTCACATTTTTCTTTGAAATAGTAATGGAGGCAAGATAAGAGCTCTAAGCATTTCCTCATGAGCGGTACTTAATTTCAGTATCTTTGCAGGTATGACATAATGAAGAGTTGCTGGGATGCTGATCCTTTACAGAGACCCACATTTAAACAAATCGTACAGCTGATAGAGCAGCAGCTTTCAGATAATGCTCCCCGGGTAAGTTATGGATCATCAGTTTTTTGAAGTCGAAGCAGTTTCAAGCAAGACATTAGACCAGAGCTGTTAGAAGCCAAGAGCCCAGGCACTTCATTAATTTTGCAGTATTATTTATGTAGCTTTGCACTGTCAGTTTGGGTGGTAGGAATGATGTCTGGGCTACTCACTTCTGCTTAGCCATGCCATTAGAAAGCAGCGGTCTAAGTCCATACCCAAAACATACCAGCTGGAGAAGACTCTTTGCATGGTTGATGTTTCTCATTCAAAATAGATCTGGCACAACAATTTTGATGTTACAAAATGCAATGATGCTACATAGATTTGTTGTATCTTTAGCTATGAAAATTTTACTAGTCTGGGGAACATCTCAGAAGTGAAGTACATTTAGTCTTTATTAGAAAAGTTTTCTGGATGAAGGGGTTGAGCTCTGACTGCTCTGCTGCCTCTTCTCACTGGCTTCCCCCACCCGTATTTATATACATTGGAGGTATGTCATGACAAACTCTATTCACTGCTCTTTTGACTATTCCCTAGTAAAAGTTTTTTCTGAGAAGATAACTGGACAGAACAGTCCAAATAAGAATTGGAGGCACATCAGAAATTTGGATTTTCTCTTGCAGAGAGTGTGTTACTGGGGTTTAAAACCTGGTTTAAAAATAAGGCTTCCTTTTACCTTCTGGATGCCTTGTTTGGGCACAGAGTACATGGCTTCCTGACAATTTGAGAAAAGAGGAAACTGAAAGCTGCTGGTGTTCGATTGCATCCTGTAGCATATTTTTGGCAGGTGCAGGCATTACTAAAACAAAAGCAAGAATGCAAAGGAAATACTAGTGAAGTTTCTGGGGGAGTTTAGTAATAACCTGAGCTGCATTTTTTCAAGCTCATTTGAAATTTGGCATGCAGTTGGAAGCTGCAGTGTTGTTAATAACTGAGATTAAGGTTCTTGGTTCTTTAAAAGAGCAGTTAAGCCCAAAACCTTTTGAAATTCTCTTTAGATTAAGAAACACCTGAGCTGGAACCCTTCCATGGCTGTGTATAGTACACAGAAGGAAGAGGCTAGGAAAGGAGAGCTCTCCAAGTATGTGTGAAGGGAGCAGTCTGCAGAGTATTGACACCGGTCTTTGGCTTCTGCAGGTCTATGCGAACTTCTCAACTCCACCTTCTAGTCAAGGAAATGCTCCAGATCACTCGGTGAGGATTAACTCGGTGGGTAGCAGTGCTTCATCTACTCAGCCTCTCCTGGTACGCGAAGATGTTTGAGTGGCATCTAGAGGAAGAGAAGCCCAGATGTACTAGCTGTTTGTATTGTGCAGGGGGTGAGAGAGGGACGACTTCGATAATTTCTCTTACTTTTACTTGCTACTAGCACTGTGTAGCTGAAACGTTGTTGTAATACTGTCCTTTACCACACACTGTTACACATAAACTTAATCTGCTGAGCACGGTTACAGGCATCATTGCAACGTTAGCTGAAGCTGTATATATTTTGCTGAATTGTGTGTATTTGCAGTAGAGAGCCAGATCTGAAGAAAAAAACAACCAACAAAAGAAATCCTGAGCCAGGGTGTGGAATGAGATGACTGCAGATCAAACCGTATCTGCAGTGATCCTTCTCTGGATCTGTGCCTGGAAGGCATACAGTCATTTTCTAGTTAATCTTGTTTTGCTGTATTTAAGAAATAAACGAATATGAAGCTAATGGTTTTACAAACCCCTTTCCACATCCAGCCAAGCCTGAGAAGCTTTCCCAGGCAGGTACTGTAGGTTGGAGGCCAGTGTGGGTGCTGTATGTACCTGGGCAAGAGAGTTGAAGGGACCGAGACCCTTCCAAAGTTGGTCTGCACAGCACCAAACCCTCCCAGGACCCCTGGGGTTTGAAGCAGAGGAGAGGAGAAGAGCATGGATCTTCATTTCTCACCCACGCTGTCAGCCTTGCAAACCGGTTGCAAGGTTTCTGTGGGTACATGCACTACTTCCCACTGGCCCATTCCCTGCCAGGCACGAGCTGCCATGGCTGGATCTCACCCCACCACGGAGCCTGAGCAGCTCTGCGCCCCCCGCCTTGGGAGCCCCAGGACTTCAGTGCTTGTTTTGCTAATAGTTATGTTCAAAAGTGTTCACCAAAGATAGGTGGGCCCTGCCAAGTTGGTTAAAATAGAGGAGGAGGCCTGCTTCCAGTAAACTGAGAACGTTTAACGAGTCATCTTATCTAAGCGAGAGCAGAGGCAAAAAAATTCTGTCCTGGGGGCCCTTTCTTTATCTTGTCCTACCCAGGTGAATCTTTCCCACAAGCAGGCTTGGTGGATAGTGCTAACTGGAAAGGGCTGTTTTCCCCCTGCCCCGAGTTGTTTCATCTTTCTATAGTAGTCCAGAGATCATCACAAAAGTCTGTCTGGGAAGCGCTGAGTTTCTGAATGGCACAAAAGAAAGAATCCCTTCGATCTTGTTTGACAGATGTAAGGCTTTGGGGTCAGTATCTGTTGAGCCCAGGGTTGTGCTCAAGTATCTCCTAACCCCTTTTCTTCCCATTGGAAACATTGCTAGTTCTTTTCTTCCTTTGTTTCTGTCCCCTAGAAATTAGTAAAGGCATTGAGAGAAGCATTTGTCAGAGGCAGAGTACTAGTTAAGTACCTATTTATTTACAATGCACTTAAGCACTCTGTAACTTATACTTTACCAGGATTTTGGTTGAGTTTACATGCAATTTTGATGTGTGACTAACTGCCCAAATGCAAGGTAATGTAAATACACACACTGGTAGTATATTTTGGGTTGTGTTGAATATCGCGTTCCTTCTATGACTGTGCATTTGGTTTATTGTTACAGAAATCTGTCTTTCAGAGTTAAGTCAAAAATTAGCCATTTGCACTTGAACTTACTTAGGCTGTTGCACCTTTCCAAAGTTAGCCAGTTGTTTGGAGGCACTCTTATGCGTTTTCAGTTTAATACTATAAAAGCTCTTTCGTAACGTGTTGGCTTTCAGAGCAACTGTAGACAAACTAGTTGTTATAATTATAGATGTCTCGGTACTTTACGGACACTTAGCTGAAAGAGATTTGGGTTTTTTCGTTCTTGAAATTTATATTTTTATAATTTGGGGATTTTTGAGACTTATTTTGCAATGGCTTTGTGGTTTGAATGGGTTTATGCATTGTTTTTGTAAATATGGAAATGTAGCAATAATGTCCTTTTGACTATTCTCATTCCTTGAGTCTCAAAAATATTTTTTTATATATATATATGCAAAAACTATATGTATAAATATGTAAGTGTTTGAAAGTTTATGAAACACTTATGGATATGTTGCTCGGTTGTAGAATTGCAGTTCAGAAAAGTTCAAATAAATCTGTAAATATGTATTCAAATGCTACTGATGTGTACTATGTTAAGATGGAATATTTTCATGTAAGTCTTAATAAATTCTTGGGTTGCCGCAAAATCTCAGTGTCTGGCCACACAGAGGTCATGTTGGGCATTCTGAAACAGTTTTGCAAATGTGTGCCAGGAAACCTTAGCGTTTATTTGTTACAGAAGTTCTTTACCTGTGACTATATGGGACAAATACTTGGAAACTTGGATGTAGCTTTATTCTGGAAAAAATAGCAACCAGAAAGTTGATCCTGCAGACTGTTGATGCAGTTTATATGTCATGAATAGTATTATTTAAAACTGGACAAAAATATCTCACTGTTATTAAAGGTATGGTTGCAGAGGCAGTCGGAGCCACTCAGAGACGCAGCGATGCCACATATTCAGTCCCCTTTCACTTGAACACACACACATGCTCTTGTCCCCTCCTGCATGCTGGCACTAGAGCTTGTGCTGGGAAGGCAGCATGAGACACCTAGCGCTGCTTGGGTTGGGGGATCAGAAAGAGAACCCATAATGCTTCCCATGCTGATAGCCCAGTAGCCTGCATCTTAATGGGAGACCCTCTGCTTTAATTACTCTGGGTTTGAAATCTGTGACTCACCTGCTCACAATTGTTCCTCTGCTATGTAAGGGATTGCATCAGCATGGTTGGTATGTGGTTTTGTAGTAGGTACAGAGCATATAAGCAAAAGTTTCTAGAATTATCCTACCTAAATCCCCTACTAACTCATATGAGACACAGACCTCGACTGTTCTGGTCCCTGAGCATTTGTGTTCTGTCAACAGACCTCCTTGAAGAGCTCCCCTCCTTCAGAGTTTCCTTTTTAAAGTAACTTTAAAATAACTTCCTTTTTTTCTTTTTTCTTTTTTGCTTCCACCCAGGTCTTGGCTCTGTTTGTTAAAACTAATTAAGGAAATTAAAAACTAGTTTTGTCAGGTGCCAGGAGATGCAAGCTTCGCCACCACTAGCATTGCCATTATTTTCTAATAATGCTTCAGAAGATACAAGGTTGTGGCTGATGTTGAACCATTTTTTCTTCTGTCTGGTCGACCACCCCACCCCCCGTTCAAGCAAAATAGACTTTATACTGAGGCATCCCAGTAGCTGGATTGGTACAAATAATTTGTGAATTCTCATATAGCAATAGCCAAAGGAGCTATTTTATGTATTTATTTGGTTAGCACGTCATTAATTTTATTTTCCTGAAATGTTTCCTCTTCTGAAGCAACTTAGAATACAGCCTCTCTGCTTTCTGAAAAAGTCTTTTTCCTATTTTCTTATTACAAGGCTTGTAGTGATTACTGCCTCTGTTCTTGTTCATGGTCACATGGACCACTTCCCCTTGAATTATTTTCTTGGGGTAGTTCAGAGCAATAGCTGACACGGAAAAGCACATCAGGAAGACATTTAATATGTATTTTAGCTGTCCTTCAAAGCATTATTGTGCCCAGATAGAAACCAGCACCATGACCAGCGTGGACCAAGCATCTGAAGGGGCGGGTGCAAACAAGACAGAGCCAGGCTCTTTTCAGCGGTGCCCAGTGACAGGGCCAAAGTCAGTCGGCTCCAACTGAAACACAGCAGGTTCCCTCTGAATATTGGGAAACACTTTTTTATGGTGAGGGTGACCGAGCATTGGTGCAGGTTGTCCATAAATGTTGTAGAGTCTCCATCGCTGAAGATACTAAAGAACCATCTGGACATTGTCCTGGGCAATTGCCTCTAGGTGGCCCTGCTTGAGCAGGGGGGTTGAACTAGATGACCTCCAGAGGTCCCTTTCAACCTCAACCCTTTTGTGATTATGCAGTCAGCATGGGCACTTTGGAGAAACTCAGATTTAACATTCACTTGGCCAGAAGGCGACAAAAAAATCCCACCCTTATACTGAGAGTGACTCTTCCTTTGTTCTCTTTACTAACTAGAGACTAAAACACTTGTAAGGCTGTCTGGGACTGAAGAACAGTGTGGACACACCGTGGTGTATGTGGAGTTAGTAACCAGTATCACGTGCATCACTGCTACCACCAGCTGTTTTTGTTTCTGGTTCTCCTCCACATCTGTAAACCGCATAGGTATTTGGGGAGGTTATCTCACGATGTGCCTGGCCAATTCACCAGGGAACGACCCATCACACCCTGCGCTGAAATATTCATGGCAGTCGCTGGAGAGGTTGGACAACAGTATCCTTAATTCTACTGCATTGTAGGCTGAAGCAGAGAGAATGAAATATTTCCCTCTTCCTGTATGTGGATTAGGAAACTTCCTACTTGTCCTGTGGGGAGATCTGGGTCTCAGCAGAAGACACGGAGCAGTTGCATAGATCTTTTAGCCCCTGGTTTAGAAATGAAGCTATAACAAAAATATGGAAACCTACTCTGCCATTCTCCTATGGTTTCCAGAAGCTTCTGTAGCTATGAATAATGGTTACAGATGACCTTCAGTTGCCACGTTTCCTAAGCACTAATTTCTTCAAAGATTATGCCATAAGTATTAAGTTTATGTCCAAAAATTGCTCTGAGGCTGTTTTCTGAAAGATTGTCC
The DNA here is from genome assembly GCA_013399095.1 of Psophia crepitans. Classification (NCBI taxonomy): domain Eukaryota; kingdom Metazoa; phylum Chordata; class Aves; order Gruiformes; family Psophiidae; genus Psophia; species Psophia crepitans. Next base: position 235,465 of record VWZZ01000244.1, on the reverse strand, counting down.
ATATTTCATAAAACGATTATTGGTCACTCTTTTTGGTGAGAACTATTATCTGTCAGCTGCCAGCCAGGCAGCAGAGATGAGTTACTAGCAGTGATAGCTGCAGTGACTTAATTTTTCTTTCTGTGTCCTGGAAATCATTTTAGCTAGGTTGTGACGGGCAATAAAAACCAGCTGATTCCAAAGGGCTTTGAGCCTGCAGCTCCCCCCTGCTCCCTCAGCAATGTCAGCACCATCAGATAAGGGGTTTGTGCGGCAGGTTTAACACTCTCCAACCATGAGGTCAGCACGCAGGAAGGCACAGCATAGTATAATCAGTACACATCAGTGTGTAGTGCAAGTTGCCCCAGTACTTTCTCTAGCTGCAGAAAGTGCAAAATAATCTTTGACTCATCCCAAAAATGTACATTTTGAGAAGTACCAGCACCAGTGACTGGCTGCGCCTCCGTGAATTATACTACACGTAGTTTTGGCTGGTCTAAGTATCATTACTGGCCAGGGGGCCTTGCTCTTAACGTGCGGTTGGGAGGAGGGGGGTTGGTGTGGTCATCAAAAAAGAAGTCGGCTCAGTGGCACATCTGAGCACTCACTTTTGGTGGCTGAAATAACGTGACATTTGACTTGCCTGCTCAGGGTGGGAGGAGGGTGGCTGAGCAGAGCAGCAGACACGCATCTAGCTGCCTGGTGGGCTGGAGATGAAAGGACTGAAAGACATTCCTCATGCCTCTGGCCCATTCAATGCATTAAAAGAAAATTTTGAAAGGCTAATAGCAACCTCCCAAATGCTGGTTTTGGCATTTCCTTTTTTTAAGTTAAAACAGCAAAACAATTCAAACTCATTTATGAGATTAAAACCTTCTTGTTTTTTTCCCTTCAGTCATTTTTCATTCAAAAGCTGTTTGCATTTTTCTTCTTTTGCTGGTACCAAACATTAGCTAGTCGTGTCGTTCCAGAAATTAATATTATTTGGAAAGTTCCAGAATTCTTGTACAACATGTTTTGGGTTTCAACTCACTCTGGTAGACAGGATGTCCCTGAACAAAAGCACGGAAAGAAAGACTTCTCCTTGGCCTAGAAAGAACTGAACAAAAATGGCGATTGCTCCATTAAACCCAGTAAGTAGTTGCACAGCCCCGACGGAGGACAGCCTTGAGTGGCTGCATCGCTAAGAGCAGCAGAAGCACAACGAGCCCCTCGGGCTGGGTGCCAGCACGTGGCCAAGCCTGGCAGCAGCAGAGGAAGAAACATTGGCTTTATCCTGTCGTAACTCAGGCCTGCAAAGGTGTCATCGCTCATGCTGGTGTTTGCAAGTAGCTTCCTTCTGAGGGAAGGGAGGGAAATTACTGGGGCAGTACATTTTAGGTGTTCAATCTGAGAGAAATAAGACTCTAAAAGGGGTGGAGGGGGATTCACTATGTGTTAGAACACCTTCGCTTTCAATAACAGAGGGCATGTTTGTCCACCTCCTTTGAACCATCTCGATGAAACTAATTAGGTAGGATAAAATCAAATTGCTTAACTACAATTAGTTATATGACTCATTTTGGAAGCTTTTTCTTTTAAAGCTAGCATTTTTGGGAATGGAGAAAGTATACAAATACAAGCAGTACTGGTAAAACCTCCTCAAGGAAATTAATAGAATCCTGGTATTAAAATTACTTTTCAAAAGCTTGCGGTCAAGCCACTGGAGATTTCAGATGCCTGGGGTGTTCCTGGGGAGTGCCTGAGCCTCGTGATGGGGAGCCGCCGTGCAGAAGTAGAGCTTTGGGTTGCAGGGAAGTAGCTCCAGCAGAAGACCAGAGGACACGGCTGATCAGTGCCTTTCTGCATCCCCTCTGGCCATCAACTGTGAACCCATTAGAGACTTCCTAGGATTTCTCAGGCTCCTTTGAATGGCAACAGTTGTTTGGGTTTCGCTTGTGAAGTTGCAGCAAAAAGAGCCAAGCTGATTTTGGCCACTTAAGTGGAAAAACAAAACAATATTTTTTTGTCCTAAAAATATGATTGCAAGATGCCTCCAGTGACTGCACGTCATGCTGCATGGCCTGCACTCTGCTGCATGGTCCCTGCAGGGAGGCATCAGCAAGACCCAGAGCAGTGGGAGCACTGGGCACTGGGACCCCAGCATGGGGACCAGCATCCCCAGCAGCGCTGGCCCTGGGCTCACCAGACAGCTTTTCTTTGGGACCACGTACAGCACTTCAAGGGACAAGGAGGACGTCTGCACTATATCTCACAGGCCCCTTGCAGGGAAACCACCAGACCTTGAGAGGGGACATGATTTTCTGTAGGAGTGGTAGGAGTTAACCCAGAGGATTTGCCTCCCAGGTGGCCTCTGTTACTCTGCCCATTAATCCCAGCAGAAAGAATATTACCTGCTTCCTTGCAGCCTCTGTCCCGAACAGCTGGGAAGAAAAGAAATATTTTATGATCTTTAATCTTTCTTTAATTTTTTTAATTTATTTTTTTAATTGCTCTTTAATGAAGTTGCCTCACCAGCCTCGCCTCTTGCTGTATTTAATATTTATGATTTTTCCATGAAGGCCTAGCAGTACAACATCGAGGAAGATCCTGTTTATAGGCAAACTAGCAGCGGGGAGGCTCAGGCGCCGTCCTTGGGTTGTGTGTCAGCACAGGGCAGCAGCAGAAAGCCCCGTCCCGCAGGCCAGCACGCTGCCGAGGCAGCCGGCATGGTTCAGCACAACCCGCTCTGGCCGCCTCTTTAAGCAGCTTTAGGAACAAATCTCCCTTTAACCATCTTCCTAAGCTATTGTTGCAATTACATAGGATCCCCAGGCCCTGTGTTGGTCATGTGTGCTCATCACCACCCCATAATAATAATAGATGGACCTACCTCCTCGGGATCAGACCGGCACTGTTGGCTCTGCCCCAAGCAATGCCTGTGCAAATGACCATGTGACGGTGGTTTGGACCTGCTCTTGTCATCTGTTCAAAGCAAAGAGCATTTAAAACATCGTCTCCTGAAGGAAAGAAGGGGAAGGAGGGGCAAGGCTGAAGGAGAACCATGTTTTGTCATGTTTTTCACAGCTGAATGTTATTTAGGAGTAAATACATCACCCCTGCTTTCTCACACTTTACCCTCAGTTCAGGGTTGGGGAGAGAAAAATGAGGGTCCTGACAGAAGGTCAAAGCATTTTGCATTGTCCACTGCAGAGTCATTAGTAATTTAATTACAAATTATGAAGAAAATATCTGTTTAACAAGACAGAAAGTAAGAATTTCAGTCCCCTCATCTACCATCTAGTATCTGGACAGTTCAAAGCCATTTATATTACCTGCGAAATACCTTAAGCCACTTATATCACAGGAGAAATATCTTAAGAAATAACACCACGGTATCTCCAAGGATATTTTCTGGCCTGATGCCTGCAAGCCTTATAGCGCAACACACAGACCGTGTCACCAGCCTCGCGAGCGCATGCGGATTCATAGTCTTTTCAAGATTTCTGCTCCTGATACCAAAAGCCTCTCCAGAACAGAGCCTAAATTTTCCCCCAAGCGCACGGATATGCACAAGTTAGGACTGTGGATGAGCATCAGCACTCCCTGACTGCCCGCCCAAGCCTTCTCCTTCCAATGGAAGAACAGACACAAAAAGGTTGCAGTTTTGTACTCGTGTGTGGCCAGTGCGAAAGCGAAGAAAATGGCGCAGAAAACCGTGGGCCCCACTTGTGCTGTGCCGTGAGATCGTTACAGTCATATGACGAACTATCTAGATTGTTTGGCACCCGAATTGTAATCTGTGGTTACGTACAAGCTTAACCACAGTGATACCTGCAAATATGGTTAAAGCTGATCTACAACATATCAGCTGGAGAAGGAAACGTCTCTGCTCCTTCGCACAAGGAACTTGAACAAAAACTGTTTTGTTTCTCCTCCGTGACAAAAAAACAGCCTCTGGGGCTCAGTGGAAGTTTTAGAAAACAGGCTAAAAACAGCTTTTCTACACAGAAGTGGTGTTATTCTCTGGGATGGCTCTTTCTCCAGTTACAACTACAAAAGAACTCCACCATCAGATAGATGGTTATCTTAAAATAAAGAGTAATTTTTCTGGTGGCAGATTAAACTTGAATTACACACTGGTCCACGTTTGTCTAGGCTCAAATGCATATCAAAACATGAAATCGCGCAACATGTCAAGGAGTGGGAAGGAGAAGAGGGAAGAAGGACAAGCTTTGCGACATCGGGAGTCAACTGGTTGGGCTGAGCTGGGCTCAGCCTCCTTGTGAGGGGCGGACAGCTGGCCAGCCAGCCAAGCAGCCAGTATTGGGGCCACCGGTTCCGCCTCCAGTGAAATCCAGCTGAAGGTCATTCCCACCCCATGGGGAAGTGGAGACAGAGGTTTTGTAAACCCATGTGGAAGGGGAAGCCACCACAGTGACAGTTTGCAGGAGTGACGGAGCCCCACGATAAGGCTGAGTTGTAAAAGCTGTACTGAGAATGGGGTCTGTGGTGTCACAACACCCAACCAAGATCCAAAACCTGAGGAGATCGTCTCAAAGCTTGTTGTCTCCATAGACAGGTTACAGCGATCATGGGAGGGGGAGCAAACTCAGAGGGAAAAGAAAAGGCTTTCCCAGCATCTGGGAGAAAGTCATGGCTCCTCTGCCCCTGGTGCTGCTGGCTCATCCCCTGCTGACAGCAGCTGATGGCCTTCAGGAGGACATGATGAAGGGTCAACCAGCATGAGAAAATGAAACTGGACAAGGCTGTGTTCGACATTTATATGGCCAAACACAGCTGCAGATGGTCAGTAGGAGCTCCAGATTCAAGAGCCGCTGCAAGGGCTCAGGCTTCTTCCCTGGCTGTGTCCCACTGCTCTGAGCACTGGGCTTGGCACCAAGTCTGTCCTGTGCTTCGTGCTTCATGCTTGTCCTTGTCCCCAGTAACTCCCAATAACGCCTGGTAACAGGGACAGAAACTAATGGAAACAGGAGGTTGTGCAGGTGGCTGCAAATTCCAGACACAATGCCTCAAATAGGAAAGCGTTAGTGACAGGCACCCTCTGCAGTGTTGGATCTTTGGATAATTACCCTTACCTGTATCCCTTGTGGATGGGAAAGCAGGACTGTTGTATAGCAGGATACCAGGATGCCTATCTAGCGACATCTGAGACTCCAGCCATTTCCCTGGAAAAAGAATGATGGCATTTAGCACTGCAGTCTCAGCAATGGCCCCATCAGCTGCTTCAGGGGAGGTTGGAAACAAGTCACCCATCATATGCACCTCAGGAATAGCTGCCTCATGGTGGGGATGTCTTCTAACCCAATGCAGTGACTGCTGATTGGTACCCTGCAGCATGAGGCTGGGTGTTTCTTCTAACTTTCCATCCTCCCCAGTGTCGCGTTGGATATTTGTGATGAGTATCTTCCACGAACTTTCTTTTCTAAGAGACCAAAAGTAAGCAAAACCTTCTTCAAAAGAAAATGAGTCAAATATTTTCCTACTTCTGTGAGCAGTTTTGTGCAGACTTGATGAAGTTGGTAATGAGGTTCCAGGTCATTTCTTATTTTGGGTACCATCTGCTGCAGTAGGAAATAACAACCAAATGTATTTTATAAACACCATACAAATATGGTTCATTTTGTCTAATAAGGTCCAAATCCTCTCTCCCAGCTAAGTAGATGCTGAACTTGAAAAGACCATTCCTGAACATCAGCACAGCTTCTGAAAGTCTATCACTTCCAAGCAGATACACTCAATATAATTCTTTTGCAATAGATTTTAGTATGTTAACCCGAGTGTAGAAAGTGGGCTGTACAGGGCTGCTATGACAGCCAGCTACAAGTCTATGCGTTATGACTTATGCATATTATGCATATTATGACATGACTATGCATGATAGACTTACTGGAGAGACTCTACAAGAAATACTTCAGAATACACATTCTTCTTCCATCTAGCCTTTGTGTAGCATTTTTCATCCTGGTGTCCAGAGACCTTTTGTCATGATAAAAGGTGTGATTGTTTTTGAGAAGTCCATCAAGAGAACTGTTTTACCAGCTGCTCACAGATGTGACTTGCTAAACTAACCATTTGCCTCTGAGGATGATCGCTGTTACTAAGACGACTCCTGCCAAACCATCTTCTTCATTACGTCCCCACCAGTGCTTTCCAGCACCCACTGTAGCCCTTGCGCATCTGCTCCCCTTCTCCTTCGTGCCTGCCCCAGAAGTGTGTAGGAAGATGCATACAGAAAGGATAAAAGTAGATCTGCTAGTTGAGGGCTCAAAAGACACGTATTCTGTACTGTTGTGTCTGTGCAGTCTGAAGAAGCAAGCTCGAAGCAGTGTCACACAGCTCCTGAGATAGCCTGGCACAGGCATTGCCATCAGACATGCAACCCCCTCGGGAGGTACCCCACGAGATGGATATGGCACCCAGCTCCTTCAGCTGAAGGAATTGCTCCAGGGGCAAGGAAACAGAGCAATTTTGGGGTAATTACACTGTTAATTTTGGCTGGAGGGAAAGAGAAATCTTCCTGGCAAAGAAATAGTTGACTTTAACTACTGGCAACAGCATATTAACGTACCTTCCAGTTTTGTTTTTTTTCTGCAATTGTAATTAATTGACTCCTTTGTAAAATTCTAGGTCATAAATAATGAAATATACTAAATACAAACAGGCCTAATACTGATGCCTGCGCCATTCCATTAAGGGCCTTACTGAAACAGAAGTAGTTCCCATTACATTTGTTTAAAGAAGGTTTCAATTCATGAGGCAACGCTTGGACACAACAGAAGCCAGCATCTGGTGCTTTAGTGGGTAGGATTTTGTGGGATGAAGAACCAGCAAAAATGAAGAAGTATCATAGCTCTTGCCTCCCAGTTTTTTTCCTAACCTGTTGTTCAGGGGAACAGCAACCTGTGGCTGTGACTGGAGGCAAATCATTTAAGAATTTTTTTTACCATATTTCATTATATTCTAAGATTTGAAATTTGGCAGATAATGACTGAAAAAAATCACCTCTTAAATCTGGTGGTTAATAACTGCATAGATTCCCTCTATCTTTTATTTTAATGAAGAGGTGGGAGAGGATGACCAGCACAGCACCTTGGTGGAGAGTGGTTCCTCCTCGCTTCCCACCCAAAACATACGGGGTCATTTTGAGGTACTGACCTCTTTCACCTGCTGTGCACAGATTCTCTTTTTGATGCTCTTATCTTTAGTCTGCATGCCATGACCAACCATACCTTTTAGGGTGTTTCCTTCTCCCTTTTCACCCCAAGTTCCTGTTTAGAAACAGATTTTAAGTAGCCTCATGCTAACCAGATTGGCCACTTCTTTCTTGCATTTTGCTCTCCAGTGCAACATTGTCTTGTTTTCATTTCCATGTCTTATTTACAAAAAACCCAACTCCTAAACCAAGGTCATTCTCCCTCTTTTAGTCTCAGACATTACTTCATCTAATTGCAACACCCTGAATGAGGATCTAATAAGTGGGGTTGAGTAGAAGGAAGACCATTTACACTGCTGGCCATGTCTGGTCACAACTCTGCTTCCAAGCCCTAAATTGCCTCGTAGCTCAGGCCTGGCCATGGTAAAAACACTTTGAATAAAGAGGAAGACCACTAGAAAATAATGTACCCATAACTATGCAAAAAATAAAGCACTTTGCCAATTGTTTAGAAAAAAAAAAAGGTAGCTGGCAATACCAAGCAGGAGTTGTCAGAATTCAATAAAAAAATCAATCAGTGCTATCTGATTTCCGAACAGCCTCCTCTTTGGGGCAGCAATGCCCATAGCAGGAGGCTCAGCTTCACCAGGTGATGTACAGGCCGTGCTGGGCCTCGGTGTGATGGTGGCTGTCCTCTCCGGGTGGGTTTTGCCCACTGGCAGCATGCTTTCCTTGATGATCTTGCTGCACAGCATCAGACCAGGGCTAGGAAAGCCTCTACTGCAGGCTGCTTCACCCTTGGAGCAGGAAAAACACACCTAAGCACTTAAAAAGAAAGCTGGTCTGGACCAGGCTGTAAGCTGGGGTCTTCACCAAGACTTGGTCTTGTTCGTATTTGTCGTGGTTTTGTCCCAGCCGGCAGCTGAGCACCACGCAGCCATTTGCTCACTTCCCCCACGGCAGGATGGGGGAGAGAATCAGAAGAGTGAAAGGGAGAAAACTCATGGATTGAGACAAAAACAGTTTAATAAGTGAGGCAAAAGCCACACACATGAGCAAAGCAAACCAAGGAATTCATTCCCCACTGCCCATGGCAGGCAGGGGTTCAGCCATCCCCAGGACAGCAGGGCTCCGTCACGTGTAATGGTGACTTGGGAAGACAAACGCCATCACTCCAAATGTTCCTCCATTCCCCCACCTCCCCCTTCTTCCTCCAGCTTTATATGCTGAGCACGATGCCATACAGTATGGAATATCCCTCTGGCCAGTTGGGGTCAGCTGTCCCGGCTGTGTCCCCTCCCATCTCCCTGTGCACCCCCAGCCTACTCGCTGGTGGGGTGGGGTGAGAAGCAGCAAAGGCCTTGGCTCTGTGTAAGCACCGCTCAGCAGGAACGAAAACATCCCTGTGTTACCAGCACTGGTTTCAACAGAAACCCAAAACCTTAGTCAGAGTATCTTTATAACAACTCAAAAAGTGAAGTGGATAAGCTAACCAGCTGCAGCTTTGTCCTGCTTTCTGCTGTTGAATTTTCCCCTTTTCTTTAGGAGAAGGACAATTTTTGGTTTGTTTTATTTAGTACTTGTTTATCCCTAGACGTATGTTTAGATTGTTCCCATTTTGCAGGCCAGGTTTTACACAGCCCACTGTTTTTCAAATCATTACCCAAACAGGTTTTCAAATACATTTCACCCTAGCCAAGATTACAACTTACATTTATTTATTTACTTGCTTACATTTATAACTTATATTTATTTATATACATAATTTACTTACTTTATTTATTTATTTACTTATATTTATTTAGCGAAATAGACCTGCACATAAAAAAACATACATAAAATACTGTCATTCTGGGGCAAAGAAGCAGAATCAACATTAGAGAGACAGATTTGTAAAACAGCGCGTGTGCTTGCGTGCGTGTGTGTCTGTGCGAATGTGTATTCTCTGGGTGCGTATTTTGTCCGTTTTGGCATGGTGTGATGCTAATTGCAGTGCGCTGAGGCCTCTGAACATGGACTTTGTGTGTGGATTTTCCCCTCCTGAGTATAAGACCATTTATGCTGCATGTATTTTTAAAGTAAAATTAGATGCCTGCGGAAGATTTACAGTAATTCATGTTCAATTTAGAGCTGTTTTTTGAACCAGAACAAATAGACGAGCATCTGTTGCCCTGAAAATGATGCAAAATGTAGTCACCAGGCAAAAATCAAACCTCTCTGAAAATGATTATTTTGGCTACATAATCAAGCAAGCAATTATTGCATTATCTACAAAGTATGGTCATACATTATTAATACATTTTCAGAGAAAAGGGTTTTAGTAAATGCAGGTTTTTTTCTGGCTTTTATGATACTCAGGACCCAAGCGTAATTCTAACTGATGGAAAATACTTCATGGCTAGTCATTTCCCAGTTGAAGATGCAGTTTGGTTGGGCATGAGAGACAGTAAGGAAGGAGCAGGGAGACAGAAGGATATGGGCATTTGTGTAAGTGATTACAGACATCCTTCCTATGTGTCATGCATATCCCAAGCCAGAGAGCCAATTTTCCAGTGGAAAAGGATTTAATGAATGCAAACAGTATAGTGTGCTGTGCTATATACAGGACATTGTATTCACAAGTTCAGATACACAACCAGGCAGGCATTTTTCACCGAGCACCAGAGTTTCATGTGATGCAGAGAGAATCCTTTCAGAACTGGGAAAAGAGCCCAAGTGAGGTGCTCACTGACCTGTGATGTTCTGGGCTGGTGTGACTTTACAAACTAATTCCTGTCTTCAAAAGCATCTTAAAGTGGGATTAATTTCAGTTAATTTCATCTGTCTGAAAATTAGGCATCCTGGCCAAGCTCCCTTCCCCCTGGTTTATTTCTGCAGCCGGCTGCAAGACTGTTTCACCTGTCTTGGACGCTCACCCTGTGACGGGATGAACCGCTCAAGCCTACAAAGCTGGCATTTATACTGCTGAAGCTATGAGAAGTGAATCCTTTAATCGTTAGAAGTTTCAGACAATTTGTAAGTGACGCCTGAAAATGGAAACTAGGTTTCCAATTAATTTTGGGGACCGTTACCTCAGCCCTGACGTGTCCGAGCTGGACAGTTTTCTCGCCGAGCTGCGTGTCAATCTAATGCCACCAGCTGGAAGAGGGATTTGCAGCCCCGTTTTGAGGCACGATCTCTCTGGGTCCTACTCAACTTCCTTTTCTAGAAGATGTTTGAAAGCATAACCTAAAATGTCAGCAGGAAATACTTGCACCTTGTGGACAAACAGCCCAGACTGCTTGGAGACTCATCAGTCAAGATCGCTTTGCAGATAAACTTCTTTAAAAAAAACCCCACATGAGCAAGATCTAGCTGGGAAAGATCTGCCCAAAACTTCTGCTAGTGCCAGAAAGTCTACTAGGAAGAAGTTAATTTAGAGTGTGTGTGTGTGTGTGCGTGTGTGAAAACATTGGCAGTCAGGCCTCACAATAATTAGTTATACAAATTATCACTAATGGGTGGCAGTACCAAACACCACGGGATAAATTAATCCTTGGCATGAGGAGGGGTAATTAATCCTAAATGCACCCTTGTGATATAGGTAAGTATTATTATTACCTCAGTTTGACAGACAGAGAGGTGGTGTTTTGCCCTTGGCAATTCAGCTTTCCAGAAGACTGACTAACATAATTTATGGTGGAGGATTACACTATGCTCTTTAGATGACATTTCTTGTAACATCACAACGCTTATTCTGTAAAGACATGCACAGGGTAGTTAGAGATATTGGAAAGCTGATCCCCAGCTAGAAAATTCAGCAAGCAGGTTCACATTGGGGTGATCTGGAGAACCTTTAAATACACAGCATGGCAGGGTATGTGCAGGCACAAATGCCTCGGTAAGGAAAACTTGCTCTTCGCAATGGAAACTTTTTGCGTGACTTCGTTCCTTTGAAAATTCACACTCTTGGTACATAAACACCAGCTCTGCTCAGCGTTTGAGGTTTTCTGTAAAATGGTCCCTGCTGGGAGTATAGGGCTTTCCCTGCAGCACATAAACCATGCTAAGGCAGGGCTTAAGCCTGTCCCTCTCCCCAGTTAATTTGCTGGTAAAGACAGAAACTCAGTGACCATCACCTCAATGTGCCCAACGAAAGAGTGCTGCTGTGCGCTGGCTGGTCTTTCAAGTGAAAGAAAGATGCCTTCAAAGATGCGCTATCTATGGCATGAAGAGACTTAAACCATATACCATATGTTCAGCATATGAAGGTTTCAACACATAGCAAGTTACAGCTGGACAGAAAGATTCTATGTTGAAGGAATTTCCTCCACAGCGATCCGTAAAGCCCATGAGCTATCTGCATTTCCTATATGTTTTCATTCAGTGCAAACAATTTTAGGTTGTAATAATGATCTGCTAAGACACAGAAATCTAACTCTCTTGGCTGAAAATGAAGCTTGGGAACAAACAAGATCAAACAATCTAAACTGGCTGGAATTTAAGCAATACTTCTGGTATATGTTTCTAATGGTAGGACGTGGAAAAAATAGCGTCTTATTACAACACAAAAACACAAACAGCCTGAATTATGACTGCACAATCTTTTTTTTTATTACACAGGCAAAAAATAATTTAGAAAAGTGCTTTTCTACACACAGGTTAGCCGATCTGAATCAAAGAGTTTATCCCTTGAATGTTAAACTTCCTTAAATTTTAAAATTACTAAAAATGTAAAAAATACAAACTGCTGGTTTCTTTTCTCTGAGAACTGTTGCTCAGGACCATACTGAAGCCCTCAGAGGCAAATAGTCTTTGAACGCTTTCCTGATTTTGAAGCTCCAGATACAGGATAGTAGTTTTTTAAACTAATGTGTGTTATTAGTAAAGGTCTTACCAAAAATTAATAAGGACACACACCAAGAGACAGGTTATCATAACGTCCTTGTGAGTATGTTCCCTTCTGTGGAGCAGTATGATGATCTTCAGTACAACGCAAAAAAAAAAGTTCTAAATTAGTCTTCAGAGAAATCTTAGGAGCTGGAAGCAATTAGGTATGTATTAAAATACATTAATACTTTTTATCCATGTAGGTATCCTAACAAACTAAACCCTGGCATTCTATACTTGGACAAATGCCCGTGCCTCAAAATAGCCCCCTTGCCTGCGGGGCTTTCCTCTTTCCCCAGAAGGGCAGGGGCTGAGCACCACAAATTCAGGCTGGGGCAGATGACCATGATCAGAATCAGAATCACAGAATCACAAGGGTTGGAAGGGACCTCGAAAGATCGTCTAGTCCAACCCCCCCTGCCAAGGCAGGGCCACCTAGAGCACATCACACAGGAATGTGTCCAGTCGGGTTTTGAATGTCTCCAGTGACTCCACAACCTCTCTGGGCAGCCTGTTCCAGTGCTCTGTCACCCTCACAGTGAAAAAGTTTTTCCTTACGTTAACCCGGAGCCTCCTATGCTCCAATTTGCACCCGTTGCCCCTTGTCCTATCGCTTAGTGAGCCCGAGAAGATCCTGGCTCCATCTTCCCGACACTCACCCTTAACATATTTATAAACATTGATGAGGTCACCCCTCATCCTCCTCTTCTCCAAGCTAAAGAGACCCAGTTCCCTCAGCCTTTCCTCATAAGGCAGATGTTCCACTCCCTTGATCATCTTAGTGGCTCTGTGCTGGACTCTCTCTAGCAGTTCCCTGTCCTTCTTAAGCTGAGGGGCCCGGAACTGGACGCAATACTCCAGATGCGGCCTCACCAATGCAGAATAGAGGGGGAGGAGGTCCTTCCTCGACCTACTGACCACATGATGAGCAAGTGCCACGGACTGTTGGAGATGCCACCCGCCTGCCCCTTCCCCATGAAATGTGGGGCTCCCAGCAGGAGTGCCTGGGCTGCTGCAGCGTCCTGCAAGGAGCAAGGCAGGTGCCGGTGCCCAGGGACCACATCACTTAAGATTTCACAGATGAAACCTGTCCCTCGAATTTCTCCTTCAATAAGCTGCAAACCAGGCTTTATGTGCCGGGAGAGAGCACCTGATGGAAAGCTGTGGGGCTTTGCCCATCTCCAGTCAGGGTACCACTGCTGGCAAGGTGAAGGACCCCTGCAGCTAAAGGCAGTCCATCTCCAGCTTCTGTGATCCCCCCTCTGAGTGCCCTCAAACCACTGGGAAAGGAGCCACTCGAATGCTGTTTCTGTCCCTTTCTGAGCCCCCGTGACCATGTGAGGGACACATTTCAGTCTGCAATATCAAAGACTCTGAAAGTGTCGGCTTTTCATCCACACTTGGAAAAAACTGGAATGCAAACCACTCAAATGTCTTCAGACAACCACTGGGAGCAAACTAATTTAGAATCATCGCTTCTCTCATGGAGGCAGCGGTTGCCTCTCTGATTAAAGCATGAGCTGCGTTGTGCACTGAGGAAAGAATAAATGTCTAAAAGACGTAGTAAAGAGAATGACAAAAGATTTCAAACCGAGAATCCTGCAGAGAACACCACAGGAACTGGACTGTCTCTTCTCAAAATTATATCCTGCCATGGAGAAAGACACCGCTACACTGCACCCTTTAGGGTGTATTTGCATGCATGCATGCGTGTGTACATGAGGAGAAAGGGAGAAGAGAAACCCCCCCCCGACCCAGGCGGTTTCAGTTTGGACCCATTGCAAAATGTAGGTGGTTTATTATATTTTCGTCTTGGCAGAAAGGAAGCAAAAGGCCTTTACTGGGAAAGCTGCGAGGCCTGCCCGTNGCCCCCGGCCCCTGGCCTCTGCCACCGCGCCAACCCCTGACGCTTATCTAAGGTACGGCCGGCTTCCTTGTACCCCGCCTGGCGTGTGGCAACCTGCTGCTGTTCAATTGCATAACGAAGCCTTTGCATAAGAGGATCTTAAGAAAGGATTGAATGGTTAACAGTGAATAACCGCCACTGCGTGTTTTGACAACCTGAACCCAGACAATAGTTATGGGGGAAAAAACCAGCGCGGGAGAATCTGTTTCCTGAAACGGTGCACGGCTGATTTAAATCCCATGTCACTTTCCCCAGCCAAAGACTTGGCCTTAATTATTCCAGACCAAACCAGCTGGAGCTTAATCATTTGCCTGTTTTAGGAGTCATTCTCTAATCTTTGGGGACAGGCTTTTATCTAATGATGGGTTATCTTTCACAAGCCCAGGGAAAAAACACGGCTCCTTGCTGTTGCTACCACTTGCACATCTTCTGGGTCCTGGCCCAGCGCAGCCTGGGGTGCCCCCATGCCATCCCTCACCACAGGACCAAAGTGATGGTCGGCCAGTCTACCGTGAGTATATTGCGCTGGAGACGCAGGCATGACTTGGTCAAGTACAGCTCTGTACCAAGAACTTGCCCAGAGGTGGGATAAATTGCAGAAGGCTACTTCTGCCTCTGAAGTAGCTGTAGATGTGAGCTGCCCCTGCACCTGCTGAGCGCATGGATGAGCACAGAGGACACTCTGCAGGAAGTCTGGCTTTGCAGTTAAAGCACCACAGTGGCGTCAGCAAGCAAAGGTTCCCTTTGGTGTCTCCACCCAGGTGACAGAACTGCGGACAATGTTATCATTTTCTTTGTATCTCCATTTCCTAACCTCTGTAATGGCAAGAAAAATATCCCCAGACTTTGTGAAATTAGGCAGGTGAGTTTGCAGGCCATTACAGGACAGTTTGAAACCCTGGTACAGAACACGTTTGAAATATGAAGATATCTCATACCTGAGCATTCCTAAAGACTTGTCCACTACCATGTTACAACAACTTCTATTTGCAGAAGGAGCTTTACCTCACAGTTATTGATAATCACTGCCAACTTCCATACAAAGCAGAAATACTCTTTTCTGCTGATGAAATCCAAGTCTTTGGGTGGGATGGTCAATGAAGTTCATTGGTAGGAGCACAAAAAGTCTCTGCTTGGGAACCCAAAAGCACTTATCGGTTGCGCATCCTGACATCATAATCACATCATCCATAACACTTGTCACCTGAGGCTCTGGCAGAAGACCAGAATAAATTTGGGAGCCTTCCCCAGCCTTTTGGGAAAGGTAGGGAGAACTCCATAGAAAACAAACATGGGACACTGCCCTTGCCTCACAGCGAGGGGGAAACCGTGTGCCGAGGTCTGGCCAGTGGGGCTGGGCAGGATGAGTGCTCCTTCCTGCATGTCCTAAAGTAGTGCTCAGGCATATAAAGGCAATGTTCTGTTACTATTCATCATCCATAATAAAATGGCATTGAGTCAGAGCCTGCTATTAACTCTTTAGTGGCTGGACTCAGATTCTTCCAGCATGAGTTACACGCTAATGCAAAATGCATTACGCTTTTATGGTAAAATCCAACCGACTGCACCAAGAGGTTAATTAAACTGGAGAGAAGAAAATAAAGAGGCTTTTTAGAATGAATTATTCAGGAGATCATTAAAAATCAGGCACACATGAGAAGCATGATACTTAGAAATCCGAAATGTAAACACACATTCCTGGCTTAATGTAAGATAAAAAAATAAATAGAAGCTATCTGTGCATTGCTCCGGTCTATTGTTAAACAGCAGAGTTAGCCTGCGTACCTTTAACAACTGCTTTTAATTGGGAACAACATTTTTGGTGCAGAGGACTAAGGAGAGTGAGATGAATGCTCTAAGGGGAGGTGTATCAGATCCCAGGCGGCTCCCTCACTCTGTGCTGATGGCTTGGGTCTCTTCCTCATGGACCTCCTCCTCCCCACTTCAGGTAACGCAGGTTGGGGTACAGCGAATGCAAACTGGGTCCCCACTCTAGTATCACCGGGTCACTAGGTGCTGCGTACCTTGGAGCGCTGCCTGGCAGATGGGTTGTGGGGTGTAAGCAGTCACCACCTGCCATTGCCCACCCTGATTTTCCTCACTGATCCCTTGATCAGGCAGACTCAGATGTTCCTGCAGCCTGATGGCCATGGCTGCTCCATGATCAAGAAAAGCAAAATGTCTGGAAGCCCAGATTTTCAGACGAGGGGGGTGGTGGAGGCAAAGAAAGGAGCGGCAGCCTGCCTGCTGCCTTAGCCCCAGCCTGGGCTCAGGTCACGCAGAGTGGCTTTAACAACGGGGCCGTTTCTCTTTCTTCCTGCTCATCTGTCTGCTCTCAGAGCTGGTTTTGACTGAAGTTCACCAGTTTGACTCTACACCAGCCCCCCAGTGTGTGAGTCACCTCCTGAGCTGTCAGCTGTATGAGAAGTCTCAAACACAGATGCTTTTTCTCTGAGAAGACTTTGCTTGACGGATGCTGGGGAGATCAGCAGATTCACCGAGACGGGCCCTTGTGGTATTTTCTGAACACTGAATGCTTTGTCTCCTCTTGTGAAGCTGTGGTGGTGCCACTGGGATTTTCAGCTGTACAACTGCCATTTTACACTTTGAAGAAACAACAAATGCCTGAATTAATGTGAACTTTCTGGGCCTGAGTCTCATAGCAAGTCTCCACTGGGGCAATGAAAAGTGAGGTTATAGTACGTATAAATTATACTTATGCCCCATTTGCGGTCCCTTTACACAGTCAGAAAGATATCAAAAGGTACATAAACATTAGGCCTCCAGTCTACATTACATCTATTTGAGTCAGGCAGGAGATGGAAGGAATTTGCAGGGATAAAACATGGTGCTTATCTCTGGCTCCGTGAGACCCTTCGTCTTGAGCTGTCTTGAGGTGCAGCCTGCAGATCATTTTTAAAGCTGTAATGGAGGGGGAAGAGGGATGATGCCGTATCACTGTCCCTGCCTGGAGCCACTCTCTGCAGCACTTCTCTCTCTACCTGTAACAGGAGGATTTGTCGATACAAACCCTTGCATGAAATTTCTTTTCAATGTTATCCAGGTGAAAACAATTTATTTCTTTACCTTAAAAGTGATTAATTCCCTCCTATTTACATTGAGAAATGGCTCTTCTAGAGATGAAAGGATCCTGTTTTCTCCAAGTCAGCTCAGATATTTGAAGATAAATACTGCAAAATGTTTATTTGAATTCTTCTGAACAGACTGGATTTCAGGTTGAAGAACAATTAGAGAACAAGGCTTGGAGATCTCAAGGATGTTATGAACTCCTGTCCCAACGCAGCAGTTCAAAATTACAAATGCTTTGCAAGTTCAGGCATCTATGTCAAGTCTTTGCCATTGTGAGGGAGGCATTCTTGTAAGGTCAGCTGCTGTCATGAGATATTTGCCGTGATCCTCCCTCTTAAACAGATTAATGTGGGCACTTCCTCAGCCTGGATTTGGCCTGGATAAAGAGCCAGAGGGATAAGTTTCTAGGGGAAGCCTGGACCTAGTGTCTCCAATGTGAGGTTTTAGGGTTTAGCCTTCTCTGATTTATGACAGTGTTTCATGATGTTTCACAAAATCTGTACTCAGCAGAAGAATAATTACCTACTACTCGAGAAAAACCTGCTTCTCCATCAAGCCAGAGCCATGAACTTTGAATTTTGAAGAGTCTTTCTTTCTGATCACTTTTTCTGATTTTTTCTGTCATTTGCAAGACGAACCTTGTGCTTGAAGCCGGCTAACGCAGTGCCTGCTGTGATGACCAACACTGTCATCTGGCAGGCAAACCACTAAGCGCCAAATAATCTCTTTGGAAAACAGGTTCATTGCTCCCAAGTTCAGGCTCCTTTGCTAATGGCAGCCACACCGGCTCAGCAGCCGCTGCTGTGGTGCTGGCAGGCTCCAGTCACTGCTGTGTGACCGACGGTCCTGCGCAGAGTCCAGCTACCACGCGAGGCACGCAGGCAGCCTGAGCAGCCGAGGGGCGTGCACCCGCATGGAGGGTGCGAGGGAGGATTTACGGGAGGCATTTCGGTGCCCGCTGCTGGGCTCCTCTGAAGTGAGCTGGGCAAGGGGGAAAACAGAATGGCTAAGCATTTTCCAGGTCTGCAAGTGAAAATGTGGACGAGGGGAAAGGGCTCTCAGCTCTGGGTGAGCTTCCCTAAAGCTGCCACCCTTCAAAAAGGAGCCTGGCTCCTCTGCCAGCGTCCTTGCGTCCTACCCAGCCTGGCACAGACCACTCCTCCGTCTGCTCCTGCTGCACTTACCCTGCCTGCCACCTCGCCCCACAGCTTCCCAAACGCTTCCCACTTTTACACGGCTCACCCCACAAATTCTTTGGCAGGTGCGAACTGCTGAATCACATGCACCAGCCTGGTCCTAGAAAGCATTTCCTCTGGGCCATGAACAGCCAGGAAATGCACACAGACAATTCTAGGAGCATAACTAAATCTCCGCCATCTCAGTTACAACTAGCTTTTACGCATCTTCACCCAGAAATCTTCGCCTAATGTGGCAGATACCTTCAGACTATGCAATGCTCCTGTGACTGTGGTCTTAAGACTCCCTGGTCTAGCGAGAGCAGGGCACAAAGCACTCCGTGAAAATATGCCCTGAGATTTATTTTTTGAAGGGCACAGTCATCTACATTCCCTGCTATTGTGGCTTTAAATGCAGCTGTCTCACAAATGTGCAGAATTTTTTCTCTCTTCCTCCAAAAGAAAAAAGGCAAGTGACACGACATGTGCTGTGTGCCAGGGTTTGTTTTACAGGAGAGGATAGGGACATGTGCCAGGACAAGGTGTCACCGTTCAACTAACTTTCCTGAATATTCAGATGAAGCTGGTGGCACATCAGCTCCCTGCTCGCTCTTGGCATCAAGCTGTCCTGCTCCCTGTCTTCTGCTCGTTGGCTGCCGAGTTGTATAAGCTCATTTGTCCCCTCACGACGGTGTGAGCCACACTCGCACTGTTTTTTCTGTTGAGACTTAAAATCTTAAAATGGGTTCTTAAAAGACTTAAAAAACCTTTCAGCTATTCTTTTTCACTAGTGACTGCTGTTAGCACAGTGCAGTAGTGAAGCTAAAGCTTTTATGCCTCCTTCCACCACTAACTATTGCAATGGCCATGGGGATGGGAGTTTGATGGAGGAATGGTTGATATTTAATTCCTGAAAGAGAGTTTTGTTTGTTCTCCTTGCAAGAAGACAATCAGTCCAGTTTGCAGGCAAAGTGAGATGGACTTCTCTCGCTCTTCCAAAGTGTGGGTTTCCACTAGTGGTGATTCAATCAAGTACAGAGCAGTGGATGCTGAATGCACTTGAACACATTATGTTGCAGCATAGTTGGCTCTTAGCTATTTCAGCATGCAGAGTGGTGGCCAGCTTCCACCAGGGAGAGGTGACTGCAGCCACTGAGGGGCTGAGCATGCACCTTTCCCCAAACGGCTCTGCTGGGGTAACTGCCCGTGGCACTGCAGCCGAAGGCTTTGCTGGAGCTGGGCTGACACGCCAACATAGCCGCTCTCCCTGGAGGGGATAGCTGGGCTTTTCTTTCTGACAGCTTGGTGATGGTATGAAACAGCAGCAGGCTGCTCAAGGTAGGATTTGGAAGGCCCGTCACAGTGCCAGTGAACACTATGGGTTTCTCTGGGAATCCCTTTTATACTAGGATAGCAGCCCCATTTTTGATGTGCAATGAGTTCTAGAAATCAATGCTAGAAAAAAATGCTGAGAGCTTATCCAGTCTGTTTTTCTACCTCCAGGCTCTGTGATTCCCATTTTTGGGAAACAGTTGATAACCTGTCTTTAAAATGCTCCAGGTTGGCATTTCCACAGCCTCCCACATTAGCACTGCAGTTCTTAGTATGGGTAGAACGTAAGGAGTAAAGTTTAACCTGTTTCCTTTGCTGATATTTCTTGTCCTAATCACAAGGCATTTGGAAAGTAGTTTTATTTTGGTACCTTTTGCAATGCTCTTTTCTTTGGCATTTGTTTGCCATTTAACTAAGCTAAGCAAAAAATCTCTACGAAGAAGTACAGTTAAGAACCAGTGTGCACATGCAGTAGTACAGTCCACACAGCCTGGAGGCGCTGTGCTCACTGCATTTCAAGCTGGGTCTGAATGAGGTTCCTGCCATTCCTGCATTAGCTTGTCTGCTTTGGGTTTGCTACTCAGGCTGGTGATCAATCTGAGACTGGTCTTGGGGAAAAAAAATAGTGTGTGACCACTGAAGCTCTCCTGTGCAGGAGCAGTTCTTGCTCAGCTGCCCAGTTGGTGATGTGTGGGGAGCACAGGGGAAGGGGGAGATGATCTCGCCACTGGCTACAGCGTTTGCTCCTTGTCTGAAGGAGACAGTTGTGGAGAGCATATGAGTCCAAGGAGCCCTGAGGCTGCAGAAATACCTCAAGGGAGCCCATAGCCAAGGCTCACCTCTCCCCAAACTACCACCAGTGTGAATCTAGAATAGTTTTGAAAGAAATTTCACTTACCTTGGTATAATCCAGCTCTCAGAATACCAAATGTCCTTCTTGATGTTAGATACCTGCAATTTCACAATAAATGGTTCTTCCACAGTGCTATGTGGGCTTGCAGGAGGGACACGAAGGTCTAATATCATTGGGTATTTGCAACAATAATGAAAAGAGATGTCCAGTGCACTGTAGAACAAAAGAGAAGCTTTGCCTCCTCTGTTCCAGTATTTATAACTAAATCATGTATTTGAGTCATGTGAAGGCAACTTGTTAGGCAAGATGTAGCATCTACAGAGAAATAGCACACGATCCTATCGATAGGGAAACATCACAATGCACAAACAACTTCCCCTGGAAAATATGTTGTTATAATTCTGGTATTTCTGATCTTTTGCATGCGTGAGCTTGCCATCTCAATAATGCCATTTAAACACGGCAGGGTTGTATGCATGAAAGGAAGCCATCATTTGAAAGCATGAAGGCAGTAAGTTTTCTTGAGAGACATCATCTCTTTTCAGTAAGAAGGCAAACATTTCTTCTCTTCCTCCAGACTCTCTCAGAATATGTTCTGTCCTGGTTTCAGCTGAGAGAGAGTTAATTTTCTTCACAGCAGCCAGTATGGGGCTGTGTTTGGGTCTGTGCTGGAAGCAGCGCTGATAGTGCAGAGATGGTTTTGCTGTTGCTGAGCGATGCTCACACAGAGCCAAGGCCTTTGCTGCTTCTCGCACCGCCCCGCCGGCGGGATGGCTGGGGGTGTGCGAGGAGTTGGGAGGGGACAGACAGGGCAGCTGACCCCAACTGACCAAAGGGATATTCCATACCATATGGCGTCATGCTCGGTTTATAAGGGGCTTGAGGGAAGAGGAAGGGGTGGGATGGGAGGGCAGCGGCATTCAGAGTCATGGCGTTTGTCTTCTCAAGTCACCATTACGCGTGACAGAGCCCTGCTGTCCTGGGGATGGCTGAACCCCTGCCTGCCATGGGCGGTGGGGAATGAATTCCTGGGTTTGCTTTGCTCTTGTGCACAGCTTTTGCTTCTCTTATTAAACTGTCTTTATGTCAACCCGTGCGTTTTCTCACTTTCACTCTTCCGATTCTCTCCCCCATCCCTATGAGGGGGAGTGAGCGAGCGGCTGCATGGGGGTCAGCTGCCGGCTGGCGTAGAACCACAACGTATTCAGAGAAAGTGACTTCTACACTGGAAAATAACATCCCCCAAATCACTGATATTCAACAGTCTTTTAAGCTACTGAAAACAGGTGTTAAAAAATACAGTTCTTGAATAGCCCCAGTAAAAGCTTATACTATGGGCTGAAACTGTATTTTAGAGAACAAGATCAAGTCTTCAAATTTAGGAAAAGTGGGAAAAGTCGCCTTAAAACATAAGTATCATGTTAATTGCTAATTGTTGCGTGTAGTCAGTGCACGCAATTGGGGAAACCCAAAAATTTACTAATAAGAGAATTCATTAATAAAGGCTGTGAAATCATAAGAACGGTTTCAAAGCAGAAAATTAAGACAACATCTGTGTCCTTTTTATCAGTTCAGGAATGTTTCAATGCTCCCACAACTCCCAAATCCTCTTTTTTCCAGCTGCAACTCCAAGAAAAAAAGTCAGGATATTTAATCTACGTATTAGGAGATTCACAATAAAATTAATGGGTTTTTTACATTACTTCTGATGGTGGATGTGTGCACTGTAGAACATTGGAGTAAATTGATTTTTAATAACCAGCTACTGATTACCTCCCATGCCTTATATACCCATGTGATAGGAACATTAAAAGAGCAATATCTTGCTACATTTCAACCTCACACTCTGCTGAAGCACAGCTTGCAGTCGTAGCTTTTCGAGAAGTGCTGCACAAAATTAAGCCTCTAGGCTGTTTGTTGTACACAACCCCCTCAAAAGCTGATATAGTAGTTCCGAGTCAGCTTGAGAGAGGGAGCCAAGAGTGAGATGCAGTATCTTAATAAATATTTCAGTGCGTGTTTTAATTAGTATACAACTTTGCAAATAACACATGAAATGTTTTTGAAAATCTTTGAAATAGAAACCTTCGAGTAGTAAGCATTGCTGCTTTCGTCATGACAACCTCCTCCTTCTCCTCCCCTTTGCTGGGATCGCAGATGTTAAATACAAGATCTTAATACAATATTTACATTCCTGTTCTTTAGCGCAGAAACACAGACTTTTCCAGGCCCTGAGTCTCAAACAACACACCCATCCTAGGGTCCTGTTCATGTACCTCCCTGGAGGACATCCTTCCTACAGGAGATAGGAGGTTCCTGGAGTGCGTGGAAGACAGCTTCCTGACGCAGCTGGTTAGAGAGCCTACCAGGGCAGGAGCCCCACTAGACCTGTTCGTGAACAGAGAAGGACTAGTGGGGGAGATGTGGTGGTCAGGAGCTGTCTTGGGCAGAGAGACCATGAAATGGTAGAGTTCTCTATTCTTGGCGAAGTCAGGAGGGCGCACAGTAAAACTGCTACCTTGGATTTCCGGAGGTAGTCCGGTAAACCAGTTGTGTCTTTTGGAATTCTTGAAAAGAGGAAAGGAAGTGGAGAGATGCTGTCTTGTCCCAATATGTGAAGAACCACAGTCAGGTTCATGTGTGCCACAAGACCAGGTGAGCATCTATGCATGAAAGTGTAAGACAGACACACAGAAAACTCCACTCTCAACCCTTCTACTGTTCCCGAGTCAGAAATCTGCAACAGAGACATGCAGAAGTGCTAATCCCTGTCCCGCATATTTCTACAGACTTTTTTTGATGCACTGACGCTATTAGCTAAAAGAGCAGAAGACACTCATGTTAACAGGATGTTAGAAAGGCTCTGCTCTACTTGGGTCTGGGCCAGTCATAGGGATGGTGAATAAGCTGTGTGCTCCAGGAAAGCTACTGAGCATCTTCAATTCCTGCTTGTCCTCTTTAGAGCACGCCTTACATTTGGCTATATTTATAAATCCCTGTTTTAAAAATAGCTGGTTTCCTTCCTGACCGGGACACATAAACAACATTTACTGGCTGTCCTGCATGTTTTACATTTGCTTTCTCTAGTCACGTTCTCATCAAGTAAATGCATATGTATAGGGTGACAGGGCGATCACCTCTAGAGAGAGCGTGCTTGTGTTTCTGGGAACTGATTTGTTCATGTGTCAACACATTCACTTGTGTGTGAATAGTACGTACTCATATAAATAAAAGACTCTTCACAAATGTATATACAAGACAGGTGATGTAAGCATGGTTGATTGAATTATGAATCCTTGGGAGAACAATTTTCTATTAATCACTCAACTCCATCCACTCAATACCTTGGGAAACATGTTATCAATGGGCATGGCAGGCCACACATTCTGTCACATGCTCTAACATTAGCACCCTCTGATCACTGCTCTTCAGCCCCAGTTTAGCGGTATCCCTTCATTATGCAGTGAGCAACCATCAGTACAGTCCTAACACCAGCTGTCAGCACCAGCTGACCTCTGCCCAGAACTGTTCGGGCTCGGTTGTTCACTAGTCACAGGAGGATGCAGTCACTGTGCCACTTACAGAGTGGTCCTCAGCTTTACAGGGCTGGCTTGTAATAGGAGGCTGGTCTCTGGCATGCCAGGCACCATGTGGTACAACTCCATTGAGCTGCTCAGGATCACCAAGGTGTTCAAGCTTTGGTGCCTCTGTGCAGAGCTGGGGCCATCCAGCATGGTATCACCATCACCAGCCGTGGGCCCAATGGGAACTCCTACAGCAAGCTCTTGACTGTTCTGTTAGGAAGTTCTGTGGTTTCTCTTGACTTGAAGACCTGCTCAGCCCAAGTATGTCTAAAAGCATTATTTTAATTTCCCATACATTGCTCTCCATCAGAAGTGATTATTAAACCCACGCATCTTGATTCTTCGGTGCTGTGGCTACTCTGTGCTCTTTTACCCGCAAATAAAGCATGCACAGCGTGTTTCTATTCTTATTGAGCTCTTAATTGTTGTATTACTTCTGGGAGGGAAAGACAGTTGAGAGGGAAGATGAGCAGAATGATAACATTGAGGTCTGTAGTGAGATGTCACTTCAATTTTGATTAACTTGCAGAGCGACACAAGCTTGGTGCCCCAACCCAGAGACCTTGTAGCAGATTCAACTTAAGCCCAGGCAGAAACTGTCCCTAAAACTGGAGAGGAAGAGAAACAGGTATAGCTGTGTATGTACATGTGACATTTTTTTAAAGCAAAATTATCATTGTAGTATAAACATTCTCACTAACTTAAGATCTGGGAATAGGCAGGCTCTACCCTTGGTAGAACAGTGTGGATTTGCACCATTCCAACCTCAGATTTTTCATTAAAAATCTGACACATACGAAGAAATATAAGGATCCACAATGGACATAACTTACTTGTTTGTAGCATTTTGGGAGCAAAAGGGAATTTTGAGCTTTTCCAAGCTCATCGATGGATTCAGTACAATTTGAATTAAAAAGCCAGATGAAGCCTCACAGGCCTTTCAGTCTGATAGCTAACCCCTGTGAAAAGGGCTACGAAATGAAATGATAGTTTTGGGGCTAGTTCTGTTTGCTCATTTAACCCAAAAGCCTTGTTAATGCCTATTAAAATGAAATGCAGTGAACAACAGGCTCTGGTGTTTGTGGGCTGTCAGGTTAATTTCCATATAGCTGCCCTGTCTTCCTTGTCATTGTTGGCCAAGGGTTAATTCGCTGCAGGAAAAACTGCAACAAAATACATCACTTTAATCCCTTTCTTCTGTAAAGATGAAGCAGTAGAAAAGGAAAAGTAACAACTGGGAAAATGTTAAGATCCGGAATTTTTTATGTAAACTTGTCAGCCGTTCCTGACGTCTGTAGTAATAAACACTAGACAATAAACAGTGAGGACTTTTCTTAAGCCTCTGTAACTAACAACTTTGAGAGGGAAAAAAATAATGTTCAAAGGCTTTTTCTGAATGCATTTGCATTTCCAGGCTTTGTTGTGTTATCTACCTAAATTGAAGCAGTTGCTCTTTGACCACTTAACCCTTTAGGGGACACCTCTCAGCACCGCAGCAGTCTCCCGTGGCTGAGCTTGGCAGAAAGGTATCACAAACTGTGATATCCTGACTGGTAAAATCCTGGCTTTTTGGAAGCTTTGTGCAAAATCATGCCAGACTTCTTGAGTCTGCATTTCATCCTCCATTTATTTCTTTCACCCCGTAGTCTTTTTCTCCAGCACTCCTGTACTTCGTGCTGAATTGAGGCTCTCGTTAAACCAGTATTTCCAAAGCTGCTGGCATTCCTTACGCCCTCCCCAGTCCCAGTGCTGCATGTCCCAGCCATCCTCCCCCGTACCGAATCTCGTCATACTTCATACAGCCTCAGCCCCCGAGCGGTTCCTGTTTTCTGAGTCCATGTCCTACCGAATAAAAGGCAAAGTATCTCTACACCAACATTTGCTTTTCCTATTATTAACCGAGACAGGCTGCTAACGCTTGGACAGCTTTTGCACCAAATAAACCAAATGAATGAATGAAATGTTCAGAGGCCCAGATGTTTTCAGAATAAGATGGGGTGTTAGGTTCACACAATTGTTCTGCCTTTTTTTGTGTGTGTTTTCCTGCATGGTTCTTTCCTGTGGAGTGTAGGCTATATTAACTTGCAGCCGCAGAGTACTTGAAACGCATCTACTGGATCAGCCTAGTACATCAGTGAAAGATGGCTAACAGTCTTCCTTTTCCTGTGCAGCTGTTGTTTGCAGAAAGGGATAATTTTTAAGTTGATTTATTTACCTTAGACTTTTTTTTTTTCCTTCTTCTCTTAATCAGTGAACATCAGCATGCTAATTGTTACTAGTAGCTTTGAAACAATGAGTAAACCTCATTGATACAATTAGGATTTTAATAGAAAAACATCCTTGACTCACAGGTGGAAAGCTAAGGACTTTTGTCCTCAGGAAGGTTGATATCACAGAATTCCCAGTTTAAAAAAAAAAAAAAAGGAAAAAAAAAAGAAACAAAGGTCCATATATTCAGTTAGAAAAAAAGCCTAGCAAGTCCTCAACTTGTAATTGGTGAAATTTATATGTAGTTTTCATGCTTTTAGGAAATGCCTACGTGCTGTAACTTATTGCTCATGCTCTCTTTAAACTGCCTGTCCTGCTAAAATGGAGTGGCCTCCACTGGCAAGGTGCTTTGGCTGCAGGAGGTGGAATCCCCTGAGCCATTCACGGAGGGCACAGAAACCATCAGGATAGGTACCACTGCTGCCCTGATCCTGAGAACCAGCTCCTGTAAAGACACCACTGCCATTTCCCAGCAGGTAAAACTTCTTTTTGCCTTCACAGGTCAGGAAAACTTAGCCTTGTTACTGTCTGTGAAGCACCTCACTGGAGTGCTGCCTCCACCCACAGTACAAAGTGCAGGAGGACTTTGGCAGCTTCACATCCTGGCTATATTGTTCCTATTCTTCCATTTACTGGTGCTTCCTACCAAGCTCCTCTTTCCCATTCACTTTTTTTTGGGGTTTTTTTTTTTTTTTTTTTTGTGTCTTACTGGTGGAGGCTGCCTCTCTGTGGCAAGAGCTTGTATGCAAGGAGATTCTGCAAAATCCCCCTGCCTGCAGCCTGGGAAACATGCAAGGGCATTAGTATGCTCTTGGGACATTTTTCATGAACTTGCAAAAAAGCATTGGAAAGCACCTAAAAAGCTCCTCATTGTGCTTTGAGGAGCTGAGGGCTTGCGCATCACCTGGTTATTAACTGAGGAGGACTGCCCAGCATTGTGTATGCCACAAGGACATGCTATAAACGGGCTTCACAAGTATGAAGAGGGATCCAGACACATGTGGCATTGAAAGTAGACAGAAGAGTGAGCTGGAAGTCAGAGTTCAGGCTCTGTGTGACTTCGGGCGACAGCAGAGGAATGGCTACGGTCTATCTGCAGGATGGAGAGGGAGGCAGGAGCACCACAAGGCCACCAGCCAAGCCTGTTCCAGAAATGAAATAGCAGGGACTCCCCTGAGGGGCTAATATAGCTTTGCAGACTCTGACCTACAGA
This sequence comes from Psophia crepitans, assembly GCA_013399095.1. NCBI lineage: Eukaryota > Metazoa > Chordata > Aves > Gruiformes > Psophiidae > Psophia > Psophia crepitans. Next base: position 208,040 of record VWZZ01000244.1, on the reverse strand, counting down.
GTGGAAATGCAGAGCCCACACCTAGGCACCTACCTTCACATTCTGTGTAGAGGTAAAGTGAGGTAGCTTAGAAGTGCAACCCAAAACCAACTGTGTACACATTGGGGAGAGAAGTTTGAGAGAGGTACTTTCATTCTGGCAATTAAATTCCCACCAAGCTTTGCTTTGAGCACTTCAGTCTGTTTTTTGGCTGTAGCCTTGAAGCTCTCTGGGGTTATAAAACTGCAGACTGAGATCACAAAAAATAAGGATGCCCTGGAGAGGGATGGGACCTCCTTTCTCCAGCCACTGCAGCACATTTCACCAGCTGAAGATTTCAGAGCAACTAGATAAGCGAAAGGTCAAGATTTTGATATTTGTAGAGAAACCTTCCCCACCAACGAAAGCTTTTTTGGCTTTTAACATACATCTGCCTTAAGGGATGAGTTTGGCTGTAAACAGATATAAATCAACTTTCCACTGAAGTGTCTTGCGTGGGAAAGTGCCCAGACATCACGATGGAAGGGCTTCTCAGGAAACGCGTCCGTTCTGACATCTCACTTTGTCAGCGCCACACCACTTCTTGCCCACTGGCCTCAGGGGCTTCTGGGGAGATCAGGCTGCCTTGACCCACAGCTCCCGGGCAGGCGGTGCTCGCTGTCTCTAGCACGCTAGCTTCAATTATCAGACTACAGAGACTGATAATTATCAGGGGGGTGGGAGAGAAGGCCCAGTCAAACAAAATGTATCGCTGTTTCTGCTTTTTAATGCTCTTGATTGATTATTATTGGCAGGATACAGCAAACCGAAGTGTTAGCTTCTCCCATGAGCCAGTTTTTATAGCTTTGAAAGGAAAAAATAAGTGGGAAAAGTAGTTAATTCTCTGCTAATAATGAATGGCCGCTGCTCCACGGCCTATGAAAGGCAGGACTGTCTGCAGCACAGCGGGCGCGAGGACTTGGCAGCAGCTGCCGGGACCCTTTATCTGTTTTCCCCTCTCGGAAGAAGGAAATCTGCCGTTTTTCCCTTTCCTGTCTCTTTGCTTGGAGAAATCTGTTACTTCCACTGAGATTTACATCCTGACCTAAGTAAATCTTTGAACTGCTCCCTTTAGCATTTCACTCAGGGAGGCTCCTCACTGAGAAACATGGCTTGCAGGAGCATGGGACAGCGCTATGTATTCATCTGACATGAGTAACCTGTGAGGCAGCGTTCATCAAAGAATTGCTTAGGTTTGACTGTGCTACAGCCACGCAGCTTTGCTCACAGTATGGGGTGATTTTCCTTAATTAAATCTCTTGATATTGTGTAAAACAATGGCCTAAATATGCTAATGCTGTCTGTTTCATTCCACTTGTTTCTTAAAACAAAATTCGTCCAGAACTGAATATTGCTTTAGGTATACTTTACGTATGTCACATAAAAAAGTAGTGATGTATGTAAATACCTGCATTCTGTGCAGACCAGCAGTGATTATCTTGTAATTCCATGGTCATGGACAGTTTAATAACGTTTAAATTATTCACTGCTAGGATGTAAAAAATTCAGGAGAGGTAACAGAGGAAGAATGAGTCCAGATTCAGAATATGCACACACACACACATACATAAACGACTCCTGTGGCCTTTGGTTGATTTAGTTCATCTAGAAATGGTTTATGGTGGGTTTTTTGGTTTGTTTTTTTTTTTCCTCTTTAAAGCAGGGCACAAATGACAACTATCTAAGAAAAGAAAAATGCAGTTCTTTTACAAAGAAGCAGCTCTGTCATCAGCCTCTGATCACGGAGCATCTCTGCTTCAGGTCTCAGGCAGGTCCCACCATCAACAGAAACAGAAAGAAGGGGATTCCTGAGAAAGGGCAGCAAAGATTCCTGCTTATGCCCCAAAGCCCTGTGAAAAGAAGGAGCGAGCAAAGGAAGGGTGAGCTTCAATTAGTAAGCAACTAAGCACAGCACTATGAGGAGAAAAACCTAATCGCTCTTTACTGTTAGTGAGGATTCTCCACATCGGTACAGCTGCTTCTGAGCACCACGCAGGTGTTTTGGGAAGCACCTAACACTGGGCAGCCTCCCTGGGGTTGGGTGTAGTCAGTGGGTAGTGTCCTCTTCATCCCACCCCCGGACCCACGTCCCTGTGCTGAGGTTGCAGGTGCTGCTGCTCAAGTACCTTCCCCTTCCCGCTCCTGCTCACCTCCTCCTGCGGCGACAGGCCAGCAGAAACCTGGGGAGCTGGGGAATATGGACCCAGCCCAACGTGGGTGTCACCAGGGTGCCACTACAATTCAGAGTGTGCTTTGCTTTGGGGAGATGACGATAACTTGTCAGTCACCCCACGCTGGCTCTGAAGTGAAGGCATGCCATGAGTGCTGCTGGAGATACACGTTTTTCTCAGTGCGTTATAAATAATTGAATTCTGATGTTCAGGCATGTCCTTTAGTTTCCTCTGTTTAAACCTTCTGGGAGTTTTGTTGTTGTTCTCAGGCTCTCTGATTCCTGTTCCTGTCAGTAAGCAGTGGAGAAATCAGCTCTTTCCAAAAAGCTTTTGCTCTGGCACTGTATTGGTTGTTGCCAATAGCATCTTCTTTATTATTCTTGTAACAGTTGTACCTGGTCACCTTCAGGAGTGACTAGATATCTGGACCATGTTCATCTCAACACTAGATATTAACCGCAGTGGTAGCTGCCTACATCTGAACTGGGTGCCTAGGTGTCCAAGAGATTTTGTCAGCTGAGATTTCATAATTGATCTGGGAAATCTAGTGGACTGCTTTAGGCAAGAGTAATTGCTGTCTGTATTTTGTTAACTCTGCTGACTCGAAGGGTGCTTAGTTGCCAAGCTGGAATGTAGAGGTGCCTCAGAGGCACCTAAAGTCAGTAAGAGTCACCTCTCTCTTATTTCTCTGCTGTATATAAAAATCACCTGATTGCTGACCCAAGCATTTTAAAATCAGAGCTTCTAATTTGCTGTATTTACTGAATGTTGTTTAAATGCTTGAGAATTGTTTGTTGGCTTAAAAATGCTGAAGGGCAGTGCAAAAATTACCAAGCAGCTTCAGAACTGAGACTGTTTAGTCTGGAGAAGAGGAGGCTCAGGGGAGACCTTATTGCCCTCTACAACTACCTGAAAGGGAGTTGTGGTGAGCTGGGGGTCGGCCTCTTCTCGCAGATAACTAGTGACAGGACAAGGGGGAACGGCTGCAAGTTGCGCCGAGGGAGGTTTAGTTGGAGATGAGGAGAAAATTCTTCTCGGAAAGGGTGGTCGGGCATTGGAACGGGTTGCCCAGGGAGGTGGTGGAGTCACCGTCCCTGGGGGGGTTTAAGGAAAGGTTGGATGTGGTACCTAGGGACATGGTTTAGTGGTGACTAGGTGGTGGGGGGACGGTTGGACTGGATGATCCTTGAGGTCTCTTCCAACCTTAATGATTCTATGATTCAGCTTGCAATGTAGGAGAAGCAATGGTGGCCCCTTGTGCCAGCTCCCCAGTTTTGGCAGTTCTGCAGTGCTGTTCGGTTCCACTGTACTCTGTTGTGTTATTCTAGATCTCCAAAGATATTACAGTACGTGGGAAAGTTGTGAGAGACTCCTAGGGCTTGTGTTTATCTCCTTGCCACAGAGTAGCAACTGAAAAGCTCAGAAAAATGGCAGTGAAACTCACTGCCAATAATTCTTTATTAATTCAGAGAGACTCCGGGCTCTGGTTACACACGCTTATTCAGAAACAATCACTTCACTCCAGTGTACCGGGAGAAGGGAGCACCTGCCGCATGGGGCTGCTGTATTGCAGTAATTCTCTTGTATTAGCTGTTGACATTGTTTGAAAGACAAAAGACGTCATTTCAAATGTGCTGGCGTTTTTACTAAAAATGAGCAGTGATCTGCTACCATATCCTCTCTCCCGCTATCTACCCTGTACCCCGTGGAGAACAAGGGCACAAGACTAAAGGCTGCATAGTCCAGTCATTGTTTCCTTTTCATGGGAAAAAAGGCTTGTCCATCAGCCAAACAACATTTGAACATCTCATATGACCTAACCAGACTTCCTTGCACCACGTGGCCATGACCCAACCTTCAGATGCAGAGAAAAGAGAACAATCCACTAGCTCAGGGACACATCCAGAGGAGCAAGCTGCTGTTGTGGCTACACTGGCTCATGTCTCTGGGCAGGGAGGTGTGATGCTGGGAAGAAAAATTGTGCTTAAGTGAGAGAAGGAGAGGGGAGCCGACTCACTGCAGCTAGTGCATCTGTGGGGATCTCAAATGGACCAAACAGGTTTTGCTTGCAAACCAAATATGATTCTTGGGAAGCTCTGGCACCCACCACAGTGGGATCAGGTTCTTAGCGCCTGGTGGTAACAGCAGACAGGTCAAACACACGCCGCCACTTTGCAGAGGTAGAAGTTTGGTACTGGATAGTGTGAACAGTGGTTCTCTGTCATCTCAGTGGCTTGTTCCAGATACTGCTCATGTTTTGACTGATATCTGCACTAATAATTTCTGAATAAAAGAAAATTCATTCATCTCTTCATCTAACCACGTTTCTGGAAAGAAACGCTTCTTTCTGGCACACAAATGATGGGTTAGCCCTGCCAGCAGTGGCAGTACTTCACGCTACCCACCTCTGGTTTATAGAGAAACACCGCTGGCATATCAGGCTATGATACTAGGGTAGATTTTTCATGATGAATTAATTCCTGTTTATGACCAAAGGTGATTACTGAAGAACACTCACAATTTGTTCCAGCTCAAGGACTCTATTCTTTACAAGAGTGATGATGGTGCTGGCCTGGTTTGAGTACAGGGCTCTTCCCTCCCAAGAGCTCTCATATGTAATTACAAGAATCCGTAATTCAAGACACAAAGTTAAGCTACAAACAGGGGAAAAAGCAGTGTGGGTTCATTGAAAGGCAGGTAGTGCCACACTAACCCAGTATCTTCCTTTGACAAGACAGCTGATTTTCCTAGGAGATTTGCTCTGCTTTGATTTCAGTGAAGCATCTGACGTGGTGCCACACAGGACATGTCAATTAGGAGAGGAGCTATACCAGAACTGTGACCTGCCTAAGAAGCTTGCTAAAGGGGAGATGGAGACAGAGGCTGCTGAGAGAGGGGAAGCATGAGACCGCAGGGTGGTCACTAAAAGGGTTCATCAAGGATTGGTCTTTAATTAGTGGCTGCACATTCCAGCAGTGTGGGAAGGCCACTGACACAGTGCCATCGAGAGCTTAGGACTGGGCTTTGGTAAGATGGGAGGTAGAGAGGGATTTGGGACTGTCCAGCAGTGAGTCCACCAGGGTACCAGCTGTGCCACTGGTTCCTGCACCATCCATGCAGAGCAGAGCGTACAGTGAACAAAACCCGCACTGTCAGACCATTGCAGACATTTCCTATGCTGATCAGAATACCTCTTCCACTTTGGATACCACAAAAGCTTCCAGCTTTTTATGGGGGGATACCAGTGAGCCCAGAGCTGACTGTGCTGCTGGCTGCGGAGGTCTGGCCACTGGCTTGCCCAGCAGGTGTGTCTAGGAAGATAGAGCAGAACCTGCTGTCGTCTTGTTTGAAGGCTGGGAGACTTCAGGTGACACATCTGGCTTTACACGGTCACATTATAAATGCAGAGAACTCACCCCCAAAGAAGGTCCAAGGAATTTTTATGTATGTATGCTGAATAAAATGTGCAGAAATGTAGATTTTTACATTGATAAATTACATTTCCCCTCAGGTATGTCACAGCAGCAAGGAGAGGAAAGAATAAGGGGGAAACCATGTTCGGTTTGCTTATATTTTTGTAATAATCCATAGACTTGTTCAGGAATTGCAAGCAGCTCTTCATTACGGTTTTGCAGATAGGTTGTGGTTTAGCCTTGTTTTCTGGTCTTATACTTTGCTTTCTGATCTTTCTTCAGCAACAGGTGAAGGAAAAAGCACGCGAGGATATAGCAATACCTTCTATGCCTCACTCTAGCCAGAAATGTCAGGAACCCACAAAAAAACCCTGCAAGGCAAAGACTTCTTATGTCCCAATAACTCAGTGAAACGGCAGCCTCTAAAGAAAGGCCTGGGGTAAATGGGGGGTAAATCCTTTCGTGTACGAGTGGGTGCTGTCAGGCAATTACTGGCACAGCCTCATATTATCAAGGTCACTGGCAGCTCTGCGGTACCTCCTTCCTCCCCAGGAGCGACCTGCGGCAGCTGGGCAACCCACGGGGGGAGAGAGGCCTCCAGTGGACAGATGCGCAAAGCACCACCGTATTTCTCTCATTTTTCTGTTCTGTTAACATGTTCTGTCAGCAAGACAGTTGTCTGTCTGCAAGCACATCCATTCCCGTGGTACTACAATGTCCTAAAAGCTATTGTGAGCCAAAGGTTTTTACAAACGCCTCTGATTTGAAGATGAGGCAAATGAGTGATTTTTTTCCCCAAAACTCCCCAATAATCTCCAATTAATAAAATTATTGATTGTTGGGTAGCTAACAGAAACGAAAGCTAAGACAAATCTCAGATATTTTGTTTAAACAAATTATGGCATTTGGTAGACTAGCAGAGGAGGAAGCAAACATCACTGCAGAGGGTCCAGCATCTTCCACTCACCAGCAACATGAACAGTAGCTCATACTCCTATGAGTAAGAGCTCGGCTTCCCAGTGCCACCATCTGTTTCATATTCCTCCTTTTCCCCTGGGACACGCGGTTTCTGTCCAGCAGCTGGACAAACGGCAGCAGCCAGTGCTGTGCCGTGCCTGGGTCTGCAATGTCGACGCATTTATTTCCTTCTTGTCTGCCCAGTACCTACTTATTGCCCAGCTGGTAGACCAAACTGTACCAAGAACAGCTGATTTAATTTGATGACTTGTCTCTCTGTAGGGATACTCATCTGGGACTCTTTCCTCTACCCAGTGACTGATTTTCACGGAACATACAAGAATTTCATATCCTTGAGGCTGCTGGCCTTCCATCAAACCTGGCCATGAGGTCCTGAAGTTATTAGTGGGAGACAGACAGTGTGATCACACACACTTTGTTTCTTAGGAAACCAGCCTAAAAATAAATCATCTCAGTGGAAATCAGAGGTTATCTGCTTCTGCCAGATTGCTTTCAAAATCCTGTTGGACTTGTTATTTCCAGATGCCTAAACAGAGGAATGGGTGATAAATGCCTCTCTTTATCTAACATGGATATTTGTATGTTTCAGTAACTATCATCGGACCATTTCGGCTTTGTATTTTTGTTTCCCCATGTTCTTGGATGGCAGCTTGTCTGTCATTTATTTCTCCATCACTTCCAAAGTGGATAACTGAAGTCTGCTCTAGCTGGAGTTGAGTATAAAAGGCATTCCTCGGAGGTCCTGTCTTGTTTAGGATAGAGCTGCCTATCTTTTGCAGGTCATATTGGATAACGGATACCACCACACATACAGTCACCAGTAGCCAAATGTCAGGCAGTCACACCTAGTTTTGAATCAGGGAAGCTTTCTAGCTTCAGATTTCTCATTCTCTTTTAATTGTTGATTAATAGACCCAGAACAGACATCTACATAAACCCTTGCTGTTGCCTGAAACAAGTACTTTGGTCACAAAATAAAACTGTACCTGTTTAGCTAACCTGTTCTCCACCCAGTCTGTCAAATGACACAGTTTTATTCCACCTCTAAAACAATTAAGTATTATGTTGTGTAGAGTGAACTGAAACATTCAGTGTTTGTGAATGTAGGAAATGTGCATGTGCATATATACACATTACATATATTACTTCTCCTGACCCAGAGGGCCACCAGTGTTCATGAGCTACCTGGAACTGCCCATAATACTGCCCATTTGACGCTGTAGTCCTGTTTTTCTGAGCACCCTGCACTCAAACCTCTCTTTACTTGTATTCTGGATTTTCTGCAGCCCTTCAGACTGTTTCTACCCCACCTGGGGTGACCACCCAAGCTCTGCACCAGCTATACCATCTGTAAGGCACAGGCAGCCCTTGTGCTGCCCATGATGCTGCACTGACGAAGCCTTGGCTGAAGCAGCATCCAGCTCTGCCACGGCTCTTGGAGTAAAGGGGAGACAAGGAGACTGCTCAGGGGAGAGCAGAAAGCATGGCAAAGACGTCCCACAAACCCCACCGGGCAGGACAGAGTGTAAGATTCACACTTTGTACAGAGAAAAAACAGAGGAGAAGGCACATCCACCAACAGGCAAATGTTACAACAGAAACAGCACTGGACAAATGCCTGTTTTTTTCCAAGGAAGGACAAAAAGCATCCACCTAAATTTGAAGCTAGACTTGAGAGCAAACTGTCCAAGTGAAAATGAGTAACAGCAGGGGAAAGGCTATCCAGAGAGAATATGAAATTCCTACCTTTGGGATAGGGATGTTCTGAATGTTTTTAGGGACGGGATGGGACAGGACAGGACAGGACAGGACAGGACAGGACAGGACAGGACAGGATAGGATAGGATAGGATAGGATAGGATAGGATAGGATAGGATAGGATAGGATAGGATAGACCAACATCTACTACGGCTAGCCTAGCTATAATTGACCCCTTAGGTATTCAATAAAAGGATCTGTGCTCAGCTCCATCCCTATATTTCCCTGTTTTGTGTTCCTTCAGCTTTCCTATCCTAAGGAAGAAACATATACAGAAAGTTGGAGCTGCCATCATTTGTGCCTGGGTATGGGGCAGCCTGTGTGGTCAGGCTGTCCTTTCATGCCCGATGACTTCTAAAGACTGGAAAGAAAAGAAAAAGAAGGTAACGCAAGGAACAGAAAAGAGCCTGAGAAATGGTCATAAAACCTTTAAAGTATGGAATGGGGAAACGTTTGGGGAATTAAGAGTAAATGGAAATAAATTATGTGTGCGAGAACCCTGCCCTTCCGACACTAGATGGCTCTGCAGCCCCGAGGAAAACTCGCCTTGCTGGACAGCCTGCCTCTTATTTTTTTTTTAACAATAAAAGTAGCCAAGGGATGCAACGGTGATGAGAATGCTTCCAGTCTGTCGTTAATAAAGAGGAGCAACACTGCAGCTGCAGATCTTCTCTTCTAGATTAAGGAGTTTAATTATTATTGTATTTTGATTGTATGTGCTTCGTGCTTCGTAACTGCCTTTAAAATATTTTATTAAAGGTTATTGGATGTAGCGCACAAAAGTGTACATTGCATTGCTATATATGCCATATAAATTTGAACTAGTTAAATTGCATGAGAAAATGAGTTTTAACTACTGACTTACTGTGCCATAGATAATTTGAACATTAAGTATCGTAAGTTTTTTTCCCTGCATATAATACATTTCTGCTTAGTTTTAACAGAGTTGAGGTGAATCTTGTTGCGCAGTCCATACAGTACTGGCACAATGAAGTATTTTAGTAAGAATCTTTATTGTAATATCAGGTACGACCAGTTTTACGGAAGGACAGTGAGCAAGCAGTGAGCTGACGTGGTACGAGAACACCAGGAGAACTGAACAGAGTTTGGGTTTGGGGAGCTTTAATAATCGGTTTTGCTACAAAATGTGCAAACAACATGCAATGCAGTTAAGTAAATAAACATGTTCGTTGCAAAAAATGGATATGCATTTTTATTTATTTTTTTTAAAAGTTTTTTTAGGTAGAAGAAGGCCCACTGGAATCAGAGCTTTCTAGTTTATGTTATAAAGCATCATGCTCAGAAAAAGCATTAGCGTGAAGGTGATTTGGTTTTGGAATAATTTGGTTTCACTTGGCACAGACTGCCTTCTTACCTTTGCATGCTAGAGTAAGCAACTAAAAACTTCCTCAGATTTTTGTCACTTTCCAGTTATCTTTCTGTATTCTTGTTGGTAGGGAACTGTGTCTTTATCAGTCTACCCAAAGCACTGCTGCTAGGGAAGGTCACCTTCCTTTTATGCTGTTCTTTTGTCACCTCACTCTGAAAGCTGTCACTGGCTTCCTGTCTCTTGGTGCATCACATCAAATATCTTTTTTCTCTTTTCCAGGGGCTTATCTACTATTATCTCTATGTATCCAGGTTCTGCATTTTATGAAGAGGAATTCCACAGACATGCATAAATGGCTTATTTTTAAGAAGCTCATTAAACTCCTAATGCAAGTATTTACCAATAACATGAATGATATGCTTGAGTGGTATCTGAATTTGTTATTTACATTGTGATTTACAAATCAAAGTTTTCTCGTTGCACCCCTTAGACATCTGGTTGAGAGGGAAACATCTTCAGACTGTGAAGTTTAAAATCTCTATGATTACTCTTAGTTTTGAGCCTATTACCTGCTGCATTCTGAAATAATCTGTTAGTGATGGGTTAATTAAAGAGTTTTGATGCTGTGTATCAGAGAGAAGAACTGTGTAATAAAAGTCCGGGAGCAATCTAAGAGGAGAAGGCATTTCTGAGAGGGCAGATGGCACTGGGGACTATGCAAAGGTAGGCAGTAGACCACTGTGTGCAGTGGTATGAGACTGCTAGGACTCCTCTGGAGTCTCTTTCATGTGTATGAGTATGTATATTTGAGTATACACACTCAGATCTATGTATATGAGTGTTCAGCGTCATGTACATGGATTTTAAGCACAGCAGAAATATGACTTCATTTGGTCCCCTCTCTTTGTGTCAGATGATTCACCTTCTATTCATCATCCACCACCTTCTCTTGCATTACAAGCAGGGGAGTCCCTGCTGAGAGCACCAGATCCCGACGTGCCTGTAGGGCACACTCTACTGGGAGATGAGCTTTGAACTAATAATCTCCACTTTGTTGTTACCCAAAGACTACATCAGTTAGTAAATATCCACTATTTTCCTCCTAAAATCCCAATTACAGCACTAAGTACTTCTTCCTGAGTCAGGCAAGATTTCTGTGTTTGAAGAAATAGTATTTAGTTTTACATTTCTCGGAGTGTTTTAGTTAGCCTCTTGAGTTTTCCTGTGAGGCTGCAGTTTTGCCATCACTGTCATTCCCCAGTCTTGATGCTGTGGAAGAAAAATGCAAAGCACCTGATGGATAGTTATTGTCTTATTAGTTAGTCTTGACTTTATTATGTTGTGTATGTGCTAATGCTGGAGCACAGAAGCAGGATAGGATCCCACAGCACTAAGCGAGCACTGTGCAAAATGGGAAATGAGACACAATCCGTGTAGCTAAAAGCTTTATACCAGCCCATTTTCCTAGCAGCAGCATCAGATTGAAGCTAGTGCCTTTTCTTCCATGTGCTGAACACAACCTAACAGGGTTGTGTCAAGGAATGCTGTGGACAAGAGGGAGTGCCCCAGCAGTGCCCAGAGGCAGATGGCATGCCACATCCCACCTGCATGGGCGTATCAGTCCTCATGTTGGCCGCACACTGAGTATCGGGCTCCATGCAAATATCGCTCAATGGAACTTGCAAATATCGCTCAATGGAACTTGAGGTTCTCATACATGTATCAAATCATTATAGTGAAGTAATGATCCTCTCTAGCTCACTGGCAGAGTCAGGCTGGTTACAAACGAGTCATCAAAATTCCTTGGGCCATCATAGCCATTGCACCCTGCTGAGAAAGCAGGAGTGCCAGCTGGTCAGAACTATTTTGTGTGATGGTTCCATGTCCATCTCCACCCAGGCCGAGTAGCACACAGCGCTCCTCATGCTGTGTCACGGAGGAGCATGCAATCAAGTGGGGAAGAGACTGCCTCATATCCTGGGCTAACACCCAGACCTGCACACTCCTTCCTCTTGCTGCCATGCTTGTTGTCTGAAACGTGGCCAAAATATCTTAGTTTAAAATTTTCTTCTGAGTAAGTAACAGCTGTTACTTACTGTTTTTTCTCCCCTTGGGCTTCTTTTCAAATAACAAACTCTCCAGCAACTCTGCTTTTGAGAAGTGACCCAGCTGCAGCCCCAACTGAAGGCCAAATGGCTATGACAAACCTAATTCTGTGCTGCGTTTTGAGGGAAAGACACACGGCAAACTTGGTTTGAGTCAGGTTGTTCAAATAAAGCTGCATGAACTTTCACACTTTATACTGTTTGTTATGATGTTTTCAAAATGAACCACAGATGTTTTACTTTGTTTGGATTTTTTTTTCCCTCTGGTTGAGTCACCTATTATCCCAGCCAGATCTGGGAAGCTCAAACAGGAGTCACAATGAAGAAGTCTCCAAAAGAAGGTCAATAGTTTATTTGATTTGTAGATAATCTTCTGCACATACCTAAACCCATCATGAAATAAACATGATCTCTACTAATGAGCTGCTGTAAAATGTTGGTAAGCAATGGATGCTATCCAAACTGCTTGTGTTCCCTATCACTTAAACTGAGTCAATAAGGATGAGTTAGGACAAAATTTGGCCCATAGCTTGCAGCTTTTCTTTAAATATTCTGCTCTGGTTGCAATGTAGGAATGGAGGACATGACTGAAAAGTTTCTGAGACAACCTGTGATTTTAACTACATGTCTTCAGCCCTCTTGAGTGAGCGGGATCCCATCAAGCAAATCAAGCTGGGGTCATTATGTAAACTGTCAGTGTGATGGCAAATAACCAGAGACATGCTCTGAAAAATCCCAAGTGTCAACAGGAGATGAAGAAGCCCCTTACCTTTCCTTTTGGAAAAAAAATAGTCAGATATTCTTTGAGAAAACAGATCTCTGTCTGGCAGCATGTTACTGCAGCATCCTTTGGGGATGATACTGATGTGCAGACAAAGAGACAATTCTCTGGCAAGAGTTAACCTGACTCTCATTCACTAGTCTGCCGAGTCCTTCCTAGAAAGAAGAACGGCGATCTGGCTTCAGAGTGCTGCTTGAGAGTAGTAGATGTCAGCCCATTTGAAACAAAAGTTCCCACCCAAACACAACCCCATGTTTTTTACCGCATGCTTCGTTTGTTTCTTGTTTTCAAAGAGTTGTGTAATAATACATCCAGATCCCCGGAATACATGTTATAGTTTTAACAGAGCATTGTCCTTGGAAAGTTTTCAAAGTGTTTCTGTATATTTGCAGTATCTGGAGTTAGCACACTCAAAGGCGGAGTGATTCATTTCCTGCCCAGTGGCCATTTGTTGTTTTGTACTTTTTTTTTTCTTGGCTGCACCTTTACAAATATAATGGAAAAATCACTAGTTTCAGATAATGAAAGTGAAGGAATGAAAAATTAATGCATACAGCAGAAAATGTCAGCCACAGAAACTTGCTTTCAAATGCCAGTGCAGAGCCATATTTTGTATTAAATAACCATGGTTAGTGCCTAAATTTTTGCAGTTAGGGGGTCAGTAATTTGGAATCAGCTAGAACCTTGGGTAACTTCTGCAGTGTAACTTCCTGACCAGTGAAAAGGAAAAAACCCTCATATTATTGCATAATAATAGATATTTCAGTGTATTTTGGTTTGGGGTGAATCTGTGCGAATCTGTAATGCTTTGTATATCTAGTCATTTACAAGTTCTTGTTTGAAAGAGCAGCATCTCTGCAGGTTGTCAGATGCTACACACATAGGTGAGGTCTAGGGAACAGAGCATTGCTTGTGGCATCTGAATCTTACCAAGTCCAGAGTCTGCCAAACACAGGTCCATGATAGCAAAGTACACCTTATTGTGTATTGGATAGCCTCCCTATATTTGGTCTATTTTTACTGAAGAAAAATATAAAGAAGCCATCAAGGTCTTCCAGGCAGGCAGGTCAAAGTAACCACTAGAAAACAAGCACTGGAACAGGCTGCCCAGGGCAGTGGTTGGGTCACCATCCCTGGAGGTATTTAAAAGACATGTAGATGTGGTGCTTAGGGACATGGTTTAGTGGTGGACTAGCTTAACAGTTGAACTGGATGATCTTAAAGGTCTTTTCCAATCGAAACTATTCTGTAATTCCATGATTCCATGAAAATGCAGTAAAAAGGGGCAATGAGTTTCTTGAGAAGTTTATATCTGTTTATATCTACAACTTTATGTCTGATATCTGACCCCATCCCCTGATTTTCTCTTCCCGGGGAGCCCTGAGCTCCAGCTAGTATTGCCCAGTGTCAAGGACTGTGACTGGTTTCTTGTGGAAAAATAACAGGACTTTGCGGTCCTCTTGAACCAAGAATGAATAAATAGTAGAAGTTTTCCCATACCTTAAACTTGGTCCATGATGTATGAATTTAAAGAAGCACCCAAATAAATACTGGATGTTTAGCAGAAAAGTTTCAAACAGACTCTGAAGGCTTCACAAAAATAGCACAGAAAAGGTATTTTGCCTGGGATGCTTTTTTTAAGCATGTGTAAAATCAACAAACTCTTGGAGAAATGGGAAGCCTAGCTGCAACACTCCCAGTTTGGAAAAGCAAGAACAGCAGCCTGGCTGCTATGGTCTAGAAATACGGAGGCACCAGGAAACCTCTCCCCAACTTGGCTCTTGCTAGCAGAAATGAGCTCCTACAAGGACTTAAGACAAAACCAGAAATATTTCCCAAAGGAAATTAGAAGTTTTGCAAACTACTGTAGAAGTCATCCACAAGAATAAAGGATCAGGTCAGTTTTATGATTATTATGACTGTTTTTCAATCTGGTTCTAACCATAGAAAGGGAAGAGAGTGAATCATACCACTTCAGCTACTGCAGAGATCACAGAATGGGTGAGGCTGACAGGGACCTCTGGAGATCATCAGAGCAGGTTGCTCACAGCCATGCCCAGTCAGGTTTTGAATATCTCCAACAATGAAGACCCCACTGAGAAAAGCCTGTCTTCCTTCACTCCTTCCCATCACACATTGCTAAGATCACCCTGAGCCTTCTTTTCTCCAGGCTGAATGAAGAGCCTCAGCTGTCTCAGTCTTTCCCCATGTGAGAGATGCTCCGGTCCCTTAATCACCTTCATGGCCCTTTGACAAACTCACTCCAGTATGTTCATGTTCTTCGTGTAGCTGGGAGCCCAGAACTGGAAGCAGCACTTCAGATCTGTTTCATCAGTGATGAGTGGAGGGGAAGGATCCCCTCCTTCATCCTGCTGGAGATAGTCTTCCCAGTGTACTCCAGGAGGCTCTTGACCTTGGCTGCAAGGGCACATTCCTGGCTCATGTTCAACTTGGTGTCCACCGGGACCCTCAAGGCCACCTCTGCAGAGCTGCTTTCCAGCCCTTTGGATCCCAGCTTGTACTGGTGCAGGATTTCAAATTTTCCCTTGTTGAACTTCATGAGATTCCTGTCAGCCCATTTATCTGGCCTCTCCAGGTCCCTCTGCATGGCAGCAAGATGATCTGGTGTATCAACCCTCTTCCTGATTTTGTACGGTGAAAACTTGCTGAGTGTGCACTCTGTCCCCTCAGCTAGGTCACTCCTGGGATGGGAGCTGCTGTCAATGCCCTTGCGTGAACAGTGCATCTCTCATGATGTTGCAGAACCGTCCCCTGGAAGACAGACTGAATCACCTGGATGGTGTACAGACCATCAGCGTGTGGCATGGAGTCAGCCAGCAATATGAGGAATCCAGGGAAACAGCTGAGTGTGAAGACAAAGGCAAGGGGGCTTGGGGTTGGGAGGGAAATGGATGACTCTACCTGAGCTGTCGGAGGACCAGAAAAGTCACGTATTCGTAGCGGATAAGAAAGCTACCAAGGATTTCCAGGATAAACTGGCAATGAACCAACTTACAGGCTTTCAGCTGGTCTTCAGCTTGTGGACCAAGGTCAGTGGACGGATGCCAAATGACTCTGACTGGCTCTGGAATTTGCCATGTTACTTACATTTTTTCTTGTAGCAGTGCACCAGAAAAGGAAGCAGGTGCTAGCAAGGAAGATGGGTGCAGATCGTTATGAGCCTAGTAGCTCCAGCTCTGCATCTTGCTGAGAATCAGCAGTTCTGGTATGACTCATGACAAAGCATGAAGAACCATAAAACAATTAAGTTCAGTTTGAAATGGGTAACCATTCAGTTTCAGATACACAGACACGGTAACAAGGCAGAAGAGGATGGAGCATCAGAAATACAAATCACTCTCTGAAGTAAATTAGGGGAGGGACATGGAACAGAAGGGGAAGCATCTGAGGGTATGAAAATCAGCTTTACGGTAATGTCTGGATGTGCCGAGAGCAATTTTAGGTGTTTCACTATTGAGTACACAATGCATAAGAACAGCAAACACTGTAGTCATAAGACAAGACATGCAAGATCGTCTGGAGACTGAGGGATTCTGGCAAAAAACCGGGTTGAACAGCAGACAGTGTTCAGGGAAGAGGTCAACTCAAAAATCATTTGGACAGCATTACAGCTTCTGAATTTGTAATAAAAGCCTGGAGCAGTATAATACACTGGCAAAGCCAAACATGAAGATTATTTTTTAAAAGTGCTTTGTGCAATGTTTGGGCATTTTGCAGCAAAACCAGTTAGCCTGCCTTCAGGAAGAACAGCAGAACCCGCTCGCTGCGAAAGGTACCTTGCAAAACAAAACTGGGGAATGATCAAGCTGCACCCTGACACCAGCATCTTGGCTGGGTTTAGCTGCCAAGGTTCTTGTGGAGCTGAAACAAGGAACGTGAGTTTCTTGCAGGTACTCGCTATCCAGTGACGGCAATCAGCTCCATCACTGGGTTTTCCTGCTAATCTGCAGGACCCCACACATTGGTCAACCACCTGTATGAGAAAAGTACCTGCTGTACATGCAGCTGTGTATATCCACACTTCTCTCTGCTTCGCTGGCACCCCCAGACTGCACTGCAGCTGCCACAGAGATCACATGAAACCTGGAGAAGTCTCTCTAAACACACCCTGCTCTCTGCCTGTCGCAGCAGTATGGACAAGACTTGAAAAAGATGTTCTTGCTGTATTACAAGCATCGCTACCAGAGCCAACCTGGTCTGTGTTTACTCTGCTTTTTGCTGTGTGAGAAAAAAAAATATGTTTATCACTGATCTCAGTTGGAGCCATTTGATGGTTTCCTTCTGAGCTCACTTTGCTTCCAATTCAATAAGAACTAAAAATAATAACATGGCTAATCTAATTGCAGATCGGTAGATATCCTGACCACTCTCAGGCTCAGAACATGTACCCCACGTACACTGGAGGCACAAGCAGTGCACGAGCTTCCTAGCAGCGGCGGCTTTTCACCTCGAACGAGGGTGACATTTGCGAAGCATGAAGCCTATCAGTCTTATCCCGCCCAGTTGATCTAGTGCAGAGACTTTCTTAAAATAAATAGCAAACGTTGATCTCTCTCCCTGATTGCATACCATGGCCAAGGAAAAATAAAAATGTTTAAACCCTTGAATTTCATGTGCGCTGGAGAAATCTTGGAGAAAAGAAAACAGGAAAGCATTTGCAATATTAAAAATAGATTGCTTCCTGGAAGTAAGAACCTTGATGGTCTTGTTGACTTGTTTTTTCATGTTAAATGCCATGTCATACAGAAGCACAGCCAGTCAGCTCCTGATTTTATTTGAAATTTGCCTGAAAAACAAAATTTATGTGGTATATTTTATACTTTGTTTTGATTCTTTAATATTTATTTTATGTAATACATTTCTATGTAAAAGATATTGTTAGAGGCTGTGATGTGAAAGACTGACTTCAGAGCCCCCAGAAAAGTATCTCAGCCTTAAAAGTTGTGAGTACGAACAAGATAAATATTCCCCTGGATAATTAATGTTCAATAAAATAAGTGTCATTCTGAAAAGCTGGGTATTTCCAGGGGAATTCCCCACATGGAATATTGCTGGAAATGGTAGAGATTTCCAAAAAGGAAAAAAAAAAAATTAAATATACCTACAGGCTACACTCCAATCTAAACCACGTATCATCAGGGCTATGTATCCAAACACGTACGGCCACCTCATTTGTCACTACAGTTTTACAGCATGGCACCCCAGCTAGCCGAAGCTGTTGAGACGACAACAGCCTCACGGTCCACTGTCGTTACAAGCCCTTGGAGGAGTTTTCTT
This sequence comes from Psophia crepitans, assembly GCA_013399095.1. Classification (NCBI taxonomy): domain Eukaryota; kingdom Metazoa; phylum Chordata; class Aves; order Gruiformes; family Psophiidae; genus Psophia; species Psophia crepitans. The sequence continues at coordinate 190,188 of VWZZ01000244.1, read as the reverse complement.
GAAGGAAAAGGCCACCTTTAGAGATGGGGACAGCAGCACTCTCTGCAGCCGTGAAGGTCACTTGCAGATTTCAGCAGGCAAAGCTTACCTCTTGGCATCGGTGGAAATTAAAAAACCCACTTCTTTGCCCTGATAGCCCGTCAATAGCCCATTGCTATTGCACAGATACAATGAACAAACACAGCGTGGACTTGTTATAAAATGGGGCGATCAGGATTATGTGAGAACCTACACACCAGCAGGTAAATGCCCAGCGAGTAACAGTCACCCAGATGAGGAGACCAGAGAAAAGTCCTGTTGCCAATTGCATTGCAGACTCCTTCTTCTGATTTTTGCCTTCCCAACTTCTCAAACTTGTGAGTGAAAAAACCCCGAACCAAACAGCCAGAAGCAAAACCTGGACGTGGCTTTTGATTTTGATTCTCATCAACTTAGTCTGCTACTCTGCAAAAGTGGAGATAGAAAATACACTTTTTAAATCGATGTGCCTTCAAACATAATCTCGTCTGTTGATTTTATCTTAAATACTTCTTTTTGGCCAAAAAATCAGTGTTAATGTTATTTATGCTGTTGTAGTTTTCTACTTGGGAAGGATTAAAATGAGAGATATTTTTTCCCTAAAAAAGACACAGGTTCTCTTTAAACAGAAGGTTTTCTTTAAATTTTCATTTAAAAAAATAATTCTAATATTACTCAAATGTTTTTCCTCTTGCAGTTTCTACCCAAGTCATTCTCTCAGGTTTTTCAAGGTTTCCAAAAAGGATTTTCTGAGTTTTCTTCTGGTCACTGGGCAGTTGTGGGTTCTCCTGTTTCCAGTAATATCCCGGTGTAAAAGACCCATGAGGAAGCAGGAAGACATTTCTCACGCACCTTTTCTGCAGTGCACTTTTTTTTCCCTGCTGAAGACAATGGTGGTTCCTGGTACATTCCAGCTTGTGAAACCAGACAGTCTGCCAGTGTCAGTAAAGATGCTGCCTGTGGGAGTCTTTTCACTCTGTCACTGAGATACATCTAGCTCCAGAAGAGTTTTTCTACTAAAACTCTTGCCATAAGCATTTCTGAGTTTCAGCGGCAGCTTGAAGCACATTGTACCTTGCTGCCCTGTTGATCCCTGAAATACAGACTAATTCCCCATGAAATTAACTGTTTATACACACCTAAGTTGTGTCCTCATGCTTTGCCTTGGATAAACACTGGCCACAGCGGTTTATATGCTAAGGTTGTTTTCCTTCTGAATGATGATCCCTAAAGTAACTTCAGTCAAAAGACCTGAAAAGATGAATAATTATTTTATTCTTCCAAGGGTCTTTCAACAGATTTGTTTAAGGTGCCATTCTTCAGTTACAGTCAGTTTTTTAAGGAATGAATCACTTGTTTCTTGCCATTAATTACAAGTTTTTATTAGTAATTTATTTTGTGTGTGTGAAAATATCACACCTCAAAATTAGGACATTGCCAGTCATTTTATTAACAAGGTAAACACAATGTTTTATTTTAAAAGCACACAGCTTAATTCCAAGACAGATGAGGTGAGTGCTAACGACACCCAAATGGTGATGGTAAAAACAGGTTGTCCGTGTGCAATGCTATGAACCCTTATCCTTTAAATGCTTGGACACGGCTCAGTGTTAAAACCCCATCCCTCCAAGCACATCTCATTTCACACCCCTCAGCCCCTAGGACTTGTGTCTGCTGGTTAGGATGTAAAGCTGTGACCAAGCAGAGCAAGCTCCATCCTGACCACACTTCTCAGTTAATTTACTAGTAGTGTGGAGTGGAAAAAGACAGTAAAGGCAAAAGAAAATGAGGTTTCCAACTACACAAATTGGCTGGAGGAAAGGGAGTGAGAGGGCTTTCTCTTATACTTTTTTCTCTCTCCCGAAGCCTCTTGAAGAGATTGTCCTAACTACAACGTTGAGCTTGGCCAACGCAATGAGACAGCCTTCACTCCACTGTTATTTTTGGCTATTTTCACTGCACTCCTCCAGTGTCTCAGGGTAGTAGGGCCAGCTGGGCAGAAACATACCTGCTACCCTGCCTACTCATCTTTACCTGTCCTCATTTCATCCAGGAGGTGAAGACATAATTTTCCCAGGCCAGTTGTCTCCATCCCTGAGCCCGTGGTTGATGGCTTCTCAGCCTTACTTACCAGGGACAGAGAAGTGAATGTTCAAGCAGGATCTCAAATTCCATTATGTCCCTGCAAATGTGAATTGTATTATTGCAAAACTTGTCTCCTCTTATGCTCCCTCATAAAATCTTGAAAAATAAATCAAAATAAATCAAAATTGCCACTAAGAGTAAAAACACAACAGGAACTTGACTTAGAGAAATGTAAGCAAAACCTCAAAACCAGGCAATCAGATAAATTCAAGGTAGCAGGAGCAGAAACAGAACAAACAATTTGTTTTACTGAATGAGGAATGCAGTGTTGGGAACCACTTTTAACTGCTAGAGTGCCAATGCCATGCATAAAACCTAGCTCTGTTCAAACTGCCCTGTTTGGAAAGGGCCGAGTTCAATATTCCCTTTAAGGATGGATTCCTGGGACTTCAACAGCTGGTGCAAAAGAAGATCATGTTTCTTTGGAGAAGTTCACCAAATGCTTCAAAAAAGCAATGTAGCATAGCTTCTGAACCGTGAAGGAGAAAAAGACTTCTTGCCCCAGTCTGGTGGTACATCCCTTTTATCACTCAGATGTTACAGAGATCAGAATTGAAAGCAACCAGTGATAACATAGCAGATTTTCTCTTTGGAACAAAACCATGGGTGGCTTCTACGTAAGGCAACATACAAGCAGGCTGTCTTTGGTGTGACGCATTTTATCACTGCTGCAAGTTAATATATGATTTATAGAGGATAGAATTTCTATCTGCCCTTTTTCAGATAATTCTGACTCTTTTTTTTTCTTTCAGAAAATAACCAAGTGTATAAATTTTTTTCAGAAATAATTCCAAATGGTGTGAATTTGAAACGAGCCAGACCTTATCACAGTCATTTGATAATGTAGAATTCGTTTGTTTTCACAGCAGTTCAGTGTTACAATAGAAACAAAAAATATATATGTACAGTATGAATTTGTAAAAAATGTATATAGATAATGTAACGACTGAGATACTGTGTCCTATCATAGTTTGGAGTTGTTCAAAAGCATTTGTGAGATTGTTGAAAAGTTTCATGTTAAAATACACAGGGTCCAGTTTAATTTTTACTAGATCAGAACTGTTCTGTGGAAAGCTTTCTGCTGAAATATTTTCCCATGACTTTCAGTCATAGAATAATTTAGGATTGGAGGGAGCTCTGGGGGTCATTGAGTCTATTGTTCTGTCCAAACCAGGGTTAACTTCAAAGTTAGATCAGATTATTCAGGGCCTTGTCTCCTTCAAATCTGTGAAATCTGCAAGGTTGTTTCTCTGGACAACCTGCTGCAGTGCTCATGATGAAGAACTTTTCTTTATACCCATCTGAAATTTCCTTTTCTTTTACCTATGACCATTGCCACTTGTCCTTTCACACTGCATCTCCAAGAATAACCTGGCTCTAACTTCTCTCTGTGCCATAACAGATAGCTGAGGACAGCAATTAGGTCCCCCATAGCCTTTGCCTCCACAGGATAAACACACCCAGCTCCCTCAGCATCTCCTCGCTGCTGGCTTGAGTTCAGCTTCTCATCCAGCAAGTCCCTCTTTTTCCATAAAACTGATCCCAGTCCGTGCTGCTGTGTAGTGTTGCTGCATCAGGACGTCTCCATTCTTTTCAGGTCTTTGCTGAACTTGGTGAGGTTCCTGTTAGCTCATTCCTCCACCATCTCAAGATCTTGCTTGAGATGGCCTGGAATTCTATGGCAGTCCCCAGCATTTCTGTCCAACGCATGCTTATATCAAATTCCCTATAACACAACCACACCTGAATGTACTTGTGAATGTATGTGCCCTGTGACTACTTTCAGGCATCCAGAAACTAAGATGCCTTCCCAAAGTCAAAGCAGAGAAAATTGCTTATCATCAGACCAGAAGTCAGGACTGCTCCAGGTGATGGTGCCCTCTCCCTTATCCTTTTTGGAATTCTGGCTTTTAAGTTTCAGGATTGATTTAAGTGCATAGTCCTGACTTTTTTCTTTTTCTTTTTCTTTTATTTTCCTTTTTTTTTTTCTTTAATGAAGGAAATGCTGTAATATCTCTTTCAGCACTGAAGCTGAACAGCTTCATATTATGCTGGTGAAATGACAACACTTCCATTAATCTCAAGGAGCATAAGCTAACTTTCTTAGTATCTCTCATTTGCTATTTACTATGATGGGAAGAAACCCACTTAACCCATACACTACCGAATGGATGAGTAAGGAGGTTATAGAAAGGTAAGCAGTAGTAATAACGGTGGTAATGGTAGCAATCAGAAGCCAATAAAACACATCTGATGCTGACCTCAATTAACACCGACATGCACTCTCATTTTGGCAGCAATATCGAATGACTGCTACAACATAGTTAAAGCCCAGAGCTCTGTTTTCAAGGGATGCTGGTGACAGTTCTGTTTTCAAAACAAACAATTTGATGCCACAAATCAGGATACCAAGTTGAAACATGGTCTCCTGAGGATCTTGCGATCCTGAGCTTGAGCTCTCAGATAAACAGAGTGCTGCTACAGAGAGGGTCACGTTGCTTTTCTCATTCCAGATGATAAACAGGTGGAACCTGCAATTTTAAAATCCTGCCAGGAGTGGAGCAAACATCTATAGCTGGGATGACACAGGCCCTCTTCCAGTTTATAAAGACAGATAATATAAGATACTCAGTGAGTAGCAGGCTTAACCTTTGAGGTTAGAAAGTTCAAACCAATTTGTTGAGAAAAGCTAAAGGCTTATATTAACAAGTCTCAGGAAGGATCTGGGCGAGGAGAGGGGCCTGGACTAACAGTGACACGGATACTCCTGCAGTCAGGAACAATATCCACGGTGGGTAACTCAGGCTGCACTGACATTAACATTTTTGTTCCTTTTTGATGGAACACTTTGGAAGGAAACCTTCCACTCCCATCATGGGTGAACACTTTGGTTATGTTGGGGCACTATTGCAGGGTGTGCAAACTGGGGTCCCTTCAGATGACACCGGACAGAAAGTTGAGCTCTAGAAACACAACTGACATGTCCTAGCCTCTAATGGGCATTCAGCTTATGAGACCAGACTACAAACAGTTCAAAGAAACCTCTTCTCCCCATATACAATGTGGTCACTGAGTCCTTGGCACCAACTGATTCACTCTACTGAGCTGCACTGGCGCTTGTGCTGACATAGCCAATTTCTGTTGGTCAGCACAACCAAGAGTACTTACTCTCATGAAATTGCCCAGGTACAACGGCAAAAAACCAAGAAATATTCTCCAGGATGATGAAAGACTTACTCATTTTCCAACAGATTAAATTTGAGATTATATATTTTTTATGCTAAAGCAGCATTTGCATGGGAGGGTATCCTCCCCACAGCAGAGTTTCAGCTAGAGCATCTGTCCTTCCCAGGATGATCTCTCACATGACTGGAAGAAGGCTCTGTTAAATAGTCTGGGGCCAAATCAAAATCAGACATGTCTCTCCTACGGATTTCAATTGGATGTGGGAGCCTCAGTGTTTCTGAGGATCCAAGCATTTGTTCTGAGTTTCCAAGGATCTTTTGGTTAAAACGTGAAGCCGCTACAGATTTACACCATTGTGAACCCTTGGCAGTGGATTCATTCTTAATTTGAAGGAACAGATGATGATATCAACCTTTGCTTTAGTTTGACTTCTCTGACGATAAAGCAAGTTATCCTCACTCACCTACTACCACAATGAAAATCCTTTCATGTATGTTTTTCCAACTCTACCATCCCATTTAGCAGTTTCTTGATACTGTTGCTGCTACTGCAGGTTGCTAGTACTAGCAACCAATATATAGAGAACATAAATGTTTGCCAAATAAAAGATGGTCACACCAAGAGGCTAGACGGGCTGCATCTGAAGGTGCTGAGAGAACTGGCTGCTGTCATTGCAAGGTTTCTCTCTATCATCTTTGAAAAGTCATGGAAATTGGAGAGCCTTCTCTCTAATGACTGGAGAAAAGCAAATGCTACATGCATCCTCAGAAAAGGCCAAAAGGATAATTCAGGGAACTGCAGACTAGTCAGTCTCACTTTGATGCCTGGGAAAACCTTGAATCAAGTCCTCTTGGAAGATATTTCTGGGCATATAAGGGAATGAAGGTGACTGGGAACAGTTAGCGTGGATTTACCAATGGTAAGTCATGCCTGACCAACTTGTCTTCTGTGATAAAATAACTAGTTTTGTGGGTGAGGAAAAAGCAGTGGATGTTATTTACCTTGACTTTAGTGAGGCTTTTGAGACTGTCGCTCACAACATTCTTGTATCCCAAGCTAGGACATTACAGTCTGGATGGGTGGATAACTGGATGGCTAAAAGGTTGGTCAGATCATCAGGGTTAATGGGTCAGCCACCACTTAGAGGCTGGTAATGAGTCAGGTACCACAGGTGTCAGAACCTCTTGTGTTTAACATCTTTACCCATGACCCAAATGGGGTGCTGGAGTACACTTTCATCAGATCCCACAGCTGGCCCTGCTTCAGGAGACAACCTGCAATCGCTTCCAGCCAATGATCCTGTGAGAAGGCATTAAATGCAGCCCATGCTGTTCCTTCAGAAGACATTGACGTTTGGAATGCAATATGCATCAGCAATCTTTGCACTTCATCACAGTGCCTGCTGCAGGCAGTTTCCCTTTCTCTTCTTACGTGCCGTGGGTTTGTTAATCACAGAAGACCATCGCAGGTAAAATGGCTCTGTTGCTTTCAGATCGCACGCTGAAGCTGTGATTTCAATTTCTCTCTGTTACTCAGGCAATGACTTCCAGTGCTCAGCTCTCACTTCATATATTCTAGCTGTAAATATGGTTTCAAATCAGCACAAGATTTTGCACTCAAAGAGTTAAAAAGCAGAGAAATATTCCAACACTAATGAGTTAAATACTATAGCTGAAAAAGGGCTGTGTGTCCTGAAATAGGCTGGAGAGGATCAGTGCTGTAACTAAGTTTCCGTGTGAACCTCTGACTTTTATAAATACCAGAGACTCTTTCCTTTCAGATCCCAAGTTCACCTTCCTCATCTGGCTTGTTGCTTCCTTTAGCTGTGCTGGGAGGGGCCTGCTGTTTTGTAGGGAGAAGCCTGGGTTATTGTTGTCTAATTTGCCTTGGTTTTTTTTTTTGTCAGACACTGTCCCATGGGCTTCAGAAACTGTGAGACCAGTGAAAAGTGATTTTTCTATGCACTATTTGTGAGATCTTGCAGAGACAGCAACAAGTAAAATCTTGGCTGGATTAAAATCAAAGGTGAAGCACTCCTGGATTTCAGTGAGGACAGAGTTTCACCCAGTTCCTTTTGCAGGATGATGTTCCTCACAGGGAGGAGGTTTGTGTGAGGGCAAAAATTCATGGCATGTTATATGTATGGCATTTAACTTTTTGCATAACATAGCTGTGATGGTTCTTGCAGGCTCCGGGCAGGAAAGCACCCTAATATAATCACACTGACTGCCTGTCCTCCATTCCTGCCCCCTGCAGTAGCTTTTTAATCCACTGACCATTTTAATCCATTAGTTTGCCATTTTGTTATTTATCTATACTCTAGTGCTGGGGAAAGGCTTCAGATGGAGTTTGTGACTTATTAGGCACTAAGAAATCTGACCATGAAGTGGGAGCTGCAGCTAGTTCAGCTTTGCTGGTTCCAGGCTCAGAGGGCAGACCTGCCTGCTTTCCCCTCCTACTCCAATCTCAGGTACTACTAACATACTCTTCCTCTAATGAGCTTTATTTTAAAATGTCCTTATCTGGGGAGGGCTCAGTTTAGAGAAATCCAGCTGTAACTTGAGTTTTCCCTACTGCTTTCCTAGCAGAACAGTAAACATTTGCTCCCAGGGGCTGCTTAGCTCCTGCTTTGACGATGTGAATCTCAGCCTGACTTGCATCTTCACCTATCCCCAGCAATAATTAAGGAAGCTAGACCAAGTTTATACAGCCTTGCTCTAAAGATAGTGGGGAGGATGACTGAAATGTTAAGGTGTCAGTGTGTATGTGAATCAAGAGAGAAATCAAGAAAAAGTGTTTGAATGCTTAACACCTAAGGGCTAATCTTAAATTTTCAAGGTAAAGTCATTTTAAAGGGCGAATAAAGTAAGTCGTTTCTGAAATTCCCTGAGGCCCCACTCCAGACGTATAGCAATATTTGCAGAAGCAGCTTATTTACAAGTTCCTACCGTATCTCTCACATGGGAGAAGACTTAAAGTGAGACAGCGGTTTGCTGGAAATGCACACGGATAGCGAGGTGTAAGCTGAAACAGGGAGCTGGATTTCCCGGTGCGCAGCTTTATCAGGCTCTCCGCTCGGTTTCCTCAGCCCTATGGGAAAGGCTTGGAAGAAGTCAGACGGTTTAACTGCTGTGTTACAGCCTCTTACCTGTATGCATCACACGGGGATTGTACGAGCCCTGGATCCAGATTTCTCACTACGTGCTGTGCACGGGCTGACAGAGCTGTGGCAATACTGCCAGGTATTCGGTGCTCAACCGCATCAAATACCAAGCTTCAAATCTGACAGAGCTTTTCTGCCAGACTCGTATTCAGGGCAGTTCCCTGGCTGCAGAGAAGCTGTTGATGTGTGAGTCCCAGCAGCTTCAGAGACTGAGCTCACTGCAGTGATCTACAGTTTATGGCTGGGGATTTTCCCAAGGCCAGAATATCTGAGTGTCTCTTAAAGGTTAATACAGCAAGGCAACGTCCAAAGACTTTGAGGTTAAGAGTGTTTACCTCTCATGGACTTTCAGCAGTTGTTTAGCACTTCCAGGCTTTAGTGTCCAGGAATTTTTTCCTTGTAAAATTACTAACTGCACATGCTTACCAATTATGCCAATGAAGTTTCACTCTGTGCATTGCTGAGCACATGCTGGTTTAGTGTTCAGCAAACTTTGAGCTAGAAGCATGGAGTACTAAGAAAAATGTGATTTAGTTTTTTCTTGATTAATTACCACTTTACATTTACCTTATGTTTTTTTTCTGCCTTAAAAAAAGGGTAAACAGGTTGACTTCTTTGCCAAGACTGTGTGGAAATAGAGGATATATATATTTAGCGCTAGTCAATCTGTTGAGAATGAGTAGGAAGCCCATCAGTTCCTGAGGCTGTAGTAGATTTCCTCTGCACAACTTGTCAGCAGCCTGCTGGAGCTGAGGATATTCTGTGTACTTGAAATGCCAGGAATGCATTGTTTATTTGCAGCCCAAAGGCTGAAAATCGAGGCCTAAAGTCCCTCACCCAGAGGTTGCATGGCTCGTCAACAAGCCACTGACATGAGGTGTAACTGTGCAGCTGGTTCGCGGTGGCACCGAAGCATCGTTGCAATCAGACCGCAGGCTGCAGTCACTCCTGCGAGCTCCCGTGTCTGATCCACTGCCCCTTCGTTCTCCTTTTGGAGACACAAATTTTCCAAGGGCTCAGGACCGCTTAGAGCAATTTGAGCACTAGTCCCTTTACTAACCATGGTGCTCAGTGCGGAGCTGTTTAAAATGTGTGTTGAAAAACACACGCTTAAGATCTTTTCTGTGCAGCCTGAGAACTGCAGCTCCTGCAAGGAATTACTGTGTCAAGTCAATGTTTTAATTAACTGTAAGAGTTTACAAGTTAACTTATAAAAACTTCAGGAGAGTCATACCACAATATACCAAAGCACCCTTCTAGGAGCTCTAGTAGTTGATTGTGGGAACCTAAGGAAGGGTAAAATCATGGGATAAGCACAGAGAAAACTCCTCCCAAATATCCTATCTCAGTTTCCCAAGATTTGCAGCTCAGAGCACCTCTGTATTTGGTACCTCTGAATGTTTTCTTCTTCCATTAATTTGCTCCATAGTTTTGTGAACGGATGTAAATATTAGCAACCAGTGGAAAAGAGTTTCACAGGTTCACCAAGCACAGATGAAAAGTACGTTCTCGTGTTCGTTTTGAACTTGTCCCGTTACTCTCAGCTGATGCTCACCAGTTCTTGTGCTGTAGGAGAGAGAAAACAGCTTTTCCCCACAACTCTTTCTGTGAGATACTTACAACTTATGTGAGGAGCTAGTGAAGTATTATCAGTCTTCTCTGTAACACAAAAGGAATGGCAGAGAACTGTTTTGCTGGGGACTTTAAGTACCTGCAGGAATATCTCCAAGTTTACTGGAAATCCTTTCAGCAAGTGAAGAGGCTGAACCAGTATATAGTGGACAGGGAAAGTCATCTTTCTTGCCATTTCAAAAAATATTCCAGAGGCAGCAGTGGGTTGCTCTCCCGCTTTGATGCTGTGCTGGTACCTGCTTACAGCTGCTTCTGGAAAAATCACAACAGCTTTAGTTTCCCAGTTAGTGTTAGCTGGAGCAAGGAAAGATGCTGCACCTCTCCATTGCTGCCAGCACCCACTGCTTTTCCTCCTGCGGCTGCCACGTCCCTTTGTAGCTGCAGGGCTTCGCAAACTGCATCTTAGGACTTATTTGAGTTCAAAATAACCTGAGAAAACCAACCAACCAAAGAGGAAAAACCAAACAATTCTTTTCAGTCAGCTCTGTCCTTTGGCTGGATTCACTCCATGATCAGGCTGCTGCTTTGCCGGCACAAGAAAGCATGCGGCATGGGGAAAGGGTTAAGCCTGAGGGGCATGGGGACAGGCAGGGCTGTTTCTTCTGGTGCTGTTGCTACCTCATAGCAGGGTAAGTGTCGGAGAAGTGCTGGGCTGAGCTATACTGAAAGTACATATACTGCAAGTACAGCTCATGAAATGAAAGCTGCCTGAGATGCACCTTGGGTTTCTTTATATAAAAGAAAGTAATGATATTTAAGCTCTGATTAACTATCATGTGTCCAGACCTAAGGAAATGCTTTTAAAAAATTAAAAAATCCCTATATAATGAAAAATAGAAAGCACTTCATCAATTCAGATGAGAAATCTGTCACAGACACTTGTGCGGCACACAGTTCTCCACCATAGATCACCTTAGGTCAGTGAATTGTTGCAATGGGTGACAAACATGTTTATGGCATGGTGATTTGAATAAGCATTTATATGAATAGATCAATTTGCTTAAAAGCTATGTAGTGGTCAGGAATTTTAATGAACTTTCAGAGTCAGAACAGTGGGAAGATGTTTAAACGCACAGTGATGATTGTCTGTAATCTACTTGTAAGACTGTCACTTGAATTCAAAGATTCAATTTTGCAATCCTCTCTTCAGTGTCTAAGGCATCTATCTCACCATGCAAAGCCCAACTCCAGCAGAATTATAAAGCTTCCTCCTTAAGTTGACTTCAAAGCGGGTCCCATAACAGACTCATTAAGGGACTCGACATTATACAATATTGATTTCTCTAATATCCATATAATTATACTAAGATGCAAATTGCTAATAAAACTTAATAATCCTCCTGAAAAATTAGCGACATTAGCCTGAGAGCAGGCTTGAAATGCCTGAAGCCATTGCTCTGATAGCGGTACCAAGCCATACGTTAATAATTGTATCGCGTTAGCTGCCTCCTCCCTGCTGTTTTAGTACTTAACTAAACTGTAATGTTAAATAGTTGTTGCCAGTTTAAGCAGCTTGTCAGACAATCTAAAGATGTCTTTGCGATTGTAATTTAAAACTACACGTAAGTGCACCCAAAAAGTTCCACTCGTGAAGTTATCTCCTAAGGGCTCCATTTTAATGCATATTACCCAGAGTTGAAAGAGAGTTTTTATACCCCCGAGTCTTAACTGAGTAAGTAACTGATAAGATAGGCCATGCTTTCACTCTGCTCTGCTAGTCTGCGGTGGTAAGCGGTGCCCCTGCCCGTGCCGTGTTTGAGCCACGCAGGCTCTGCTCTCCACGTCTTATCCCTCCCCGCAGCCAGCCAGGAGCCAGCGCGAACAGCCTGGGGACGGGGCAACGCTGCGCACGCAGGAGGCGAGTCCAGCCTGACCCTTGGAAGCGTTTCACCGCCTAAAAATAGCAGTGCTGAGAAGATGCCAGCAAAGTCAGATCTTCACATTGACTGATGCTTGCTGATGCTGTGGTACATCCGTCATGCGAATCAGTTGACATAACCCTGTCCTGTGCTGGCTGTCCCACACCCTCCTTCCTCTCAATAGGAGCTGGGTATCTTGCGGAAGCCTGTTCGGGAATCGTGCCAAGCAGATGTCACCTTCTCGCCAAGAGGCCCTATTTACAGGTTTGGGGAGATGCAAACAGATTTTACTATGGGATAGGAATATTCTGGCTTGAACGGGAGTGACTGAAGGCATAGCTGTCCATAAAATCCTAGATAATGTGGAGAAAATGAGTAGGGAATACTGGGTCAGTGTACTGGAAAATAGCTAGGACCATCAAGTGAAAATCTGAATGCAGAAGTCCTTGCTGCAAGATGTCGCAAATGCTAAGGGTTCTACATGGGTAGAACTTTTTAGCAAGTGGAAAATCCATCAAAGAATATTAAGCATAAGGGCCCATTGCTGGTTCAAATGCCTTGCCCAGCTGACCAGCTCTTAAACAACCACCGGCACGTGATTAACAGACTCTGCAAGTCTGCAGGTGACGCCCTAGAAAGCGTTAAGGACAAAGGGTCCCTGTTCCTGCATGAAATAAGCACTGCCAAGCAGCCTCCAGATGACTAGCAGTAAGCAATGTTCATCTTCACGTCCCATGGTCCAACCTGATAGTCCCTAATGAGCAGAGCCCCTTTGCTCTTTCTGGGTTCCCAGTGTGAAAGTACAATTCTCCAGCATAAGGTCCTGCACGTATTTTAAAAGGATGTACACAATTATCAAAACTTCCTTTCAGACTTTTGCTCCTCTCCCCTGCTCCACACCAACGCAGCATTGCCGAGTTCCATCAGAGTGTCAGTCCCCAACCCAACGCCGCTGCTTCCTGCTGGTCCCCATCAGCTGTGGGGTTAAACAGGCTCCGCAGAGCTGGGGTCTGGTACACAGGGAACCAGTGGTGGAAAGCAAACGGCAATCTCCAACCTCAGCCAAGTCTGGGAAGAGACTGTGGGAATGACATACTGAAACTGAACAAACGAAACATCACAGATAGTCATTGGCACCGCGGTGGGTGACATGTGTATAACCATGTGTTGGTGCAGTACCACCAGAAGTGCCAGAAACTCCAGTAGCCAAACGTGACTTGCGTCCCTGCAGTTATCCTAAACGTGGATGTGCTGCAGTTGAAGGTGAACCCTGCGGCCAGCTTTCCGCTAGCAAGCTTGGTGCCAGCAGCATGGGCTTTGCTGCGTGCCCCACTGTTGATGAGCAACACTGTGCCAAGGAGAAGCCCGGGCTGCTGAACCCTCGCTGGTACTGCTTCTTAGCCTGGCAGGATGAAAATTACCTCGTGTCTACCTACAACGGGATGCAATCGTGCTTCTGACTGTAGTGTGAAAACAGACTAAGAGAAATAAAACAAAGGTGCCTACACTTCCACTTGCTTTTGTGAAACTGTTGCTAATCGTGTCACTTAGCACAACTATACCAAAAGAGAGCAGCACGGAGCCCAGTGAAACAGCTCTGTGGGACGCCGAACAGCTTCAGCTCCCCATGGAAAACAGAATTAAACCTCAGTTCACATACTCTACCTTTTAAGAAGGTCTTTTTTGACCAAGACTTAGGAAACCACATGGCACTGCCATTTTTCCTGGCACCACGGGCTGTGTCTGACCCTACAGTTGGACCTGGGAATTAATTTGCTCCCCCGCTCTAAACTTACAGGGCAGCCATCATTCACCATAACATGTCATCCTAACAAGCTGCAAGGCAGAGATACTTCACATTTGAGCCAACTGGTGGCAGCCAGTGAATAACACATAGGTAACCAGAACACCCTTCATCATGAACCTGATACGTTTAACAGCTAATTAAACCTTTGTAGGGATTAGGCTTTACATTGTATAATTTTATGGTAACAAAACCTGAGCTTCCTAAGATTACATTGACCAGCTCCTTATCTCTGATGGTGAGATGTTTATCAGCACCATATGTTAGGAGCTCCTGCTATGTTTCCCAATGACCTTCTGGGACTTAATCAGCCAGAATGTCAGGGGTTGAGGAGCTGAGAACATATATTATGACACAGAATGCAACACTCAGCCAGGCAGAATGAGAATCCAGGGCTGAAGTCCAAAGAAAAGGTCTTTGCTGGTTAACTTCTGTCCCTAATAAATTCGTCAATTAGGAAGAACAAACGCTAACTTTGTTTTCCTTGCCCTTGCTGTTGGTTTGTGAGGTCCCATACTGCGAGGTAACACAGGGTATGTATTCAAGTATCAGCCATGAGGGGAAACCTCAGATGATTCATGGTTTGGGAATGTTTCACACAAAAATAGCAAATTCCAGATTTATATCTGGAGGCTGTCCATGATACCCAACTATGTTTTTCACCCTTAGAACCAACAAAAAGAGATGCAATTAGCAGGAAATTTTTGTCCCCAGTTTCAACAGCTCTGTGACTGTAGTCTTTTTCAGTCATACCTTGGTTTTAGAATTAACGAGCACTCCATTCCAAAGGTCCCCAGGCATGGTGCTCCGGGACGATCGTGTCAGAAGAAGACATGGAGGATCATCACAACACTTTCAGCTGCATGTTTTCATGCTTGCGTGAAATATAGTTGCTTGTGATTGGAGATGCATTAATAAGAAAAGCTTAGGCAAGGACTGGATTTTCCCTGCAAAGGAGGAGATCCATTTGACAGTGTCTTTTGCAGGGAGGAGGATGCCCTTGCATTCTTCAGATGGGCTGTGTTTACATCGATAAGAGCTGACATGCACCATCTTCAAGTCCCAAATCTGCCTATTTCAGGCATTGGCTCTGCTTGATTCCCCACATCCAAACCCACCAGCAATTCTAGTTCATTCTGGCAGTTCTTCTGAACAGGAGGAGTCAACCCCATCACTGCTTCTCCCCACTCCGACCCAGGGGCTCACAGTGATATGTTTGGATCCCTACTCTCACGGGTGTCCACTCCGTTTGCAGCTCATTGGGCTCAAATCCAGGCTGGAATCTCCCATGCGCTTCATGGATAAGGGTGCTGATCCACAAGTTGACACTCCACTGGATGGCTGCAGAGTGCAGATAAAGCTGGGACTGGTTTGCGAGGCATCTCTAAATCTGTGCACTGTATGTCTGTCATTCCATGGAAAATATCCCTTTTGGAATTTAAAACATTGACCAAGACAGATGTGGCCTGATGGGGGTTTAGCTGAATGTGCTGTATTCAGAGTGCAACAAAAACTCCAGGTGTTTTAAAGGATGTACCGGCCATGGTCTAAGAAAAGAACTGTGTGACTAGGTGCCAAATGTATGAACACATTTATAGAAGCTTTGCTTGCTCCTGAAACTGAATATATATGTAATTTTCTTTTTTTTTTTTAAAAAAGAAGCTAATTTCCTTTCCTAAAGCAGGTGTGTGCTAGTTCCCACATTTTACAAGCACCTTCAAAATGAGTTGGACCCACAAGACAGTTTCATTGGCTGACAAGCATTATAAACGAGAGAACTCATTAGCTGAAATGGCAGTATTGCAACTTCATCAGTCTGCATTATGATGGATGTTTTAGAGGTACTACAAACACACACGGAAGCATCTGTCTATGTGCTACACCAGGCTGGAGAGGAGACAAAACTACACAGTTCATAGGTCTAAACTGAACATCCCAAATCATGGGGAGCTCCACATTTAGGGCAGATGGACATCAATGGCAGATCTCCATCTCCACCTCTCTGCCAGGCTCCCCATCAAGCTTTGCCACTGTCAGAATTTTATGTCCATCAGGTAATAATACATAGAAGAACATTTCCAGTAAAGAATTTGAAAAATATTGGGGAGGGGGAGTGTTAAAGAATGTAGCATTGTCTGTTGAGCATACTGTGCTGGCTGGACCCTTGCTTGGGAAGCAAGATAAATGTCAAATATATACATGAAAACACAAATCCTCCCTAGAAGCCCTTACAGCAGATCTAGGAAGCTTCCTCCTTATTTTTCTACCTGACCTACCAGCTCCTGCTTTCCCAGCTGTAAAATGCTTTAGATTCAGAGAGAGGAATGGAGAAACATCTGCTGCTTGACACCCCACCGCCTTGTAGCTAGGACATGCACATAGTGTGTAGAAGGTGTTAGGCTGAATATGGGACTGAGAAGAGTTTAGCGGTGAGATCGCCCACTTCCTAGACAAGTGCTCTCACTACGCAGTAGCCTACGAAGGTGTCGTTTCAAACTGCAATAAAGAGAGGTGAATTAAAGTCTGAATTTTGTGGTTTAAGTTCCCTTGCACTTCATTTAGCATAAACCATTATGATTCTTGGAGTCCTGATACCCCAACAGTGTCCAGCCTTGCACTGAGAACAAAGGCTCCGCAGTGCAGAAGAGAAGGTCAAAAAGTGGACAACCGAGTGAAAAGGTGGGAGCTTTAAGGACGGATTTTAAATAGAGTGAGACGTTGCTACACAAAAGCAGGGACAACATTTCAGCTGTAGGAAGTAAGAGGGAAGAAACACAAGCGGGAAAAGATGAATAAGGCTTTAAGGGAAACTGCTACTCCCCAGGCAAAAGCCACAATACAGTTAGATCAACCATTCCCTAAGTGAACATAATAAACTCATTCAGGGCAGATTCAGTCTGTACAAGCAGTCTGTTCCTTTGGTAATTTCTCTAAAGGCACTTATTGCCAACCACTAAAATCCCTGAAGTTTCTTTACTATAGGTACCCACAGGAATGTTCCTAGACCTGTACAATGGTATAAATAACTAGATTCATTAATTGGCACTTGGAATAAGTAGCAGTTGATAAACTTCCCTGTCACTAGACAGGAAAAATACATGCAAGAAAGGCAAACAGATCTACTTAGAGCCCGCACCTCTAAATTTCCAGTCCCTTTTAATGAAGTGAAAAGTTTTAGGTGTTAAAAATTTTGTGATCTTTGTAATGCTACAGTACACCGATACAAAACGTGAATAGTACAATATCCATTATATAATATATATATTTATATTTTAATATATTACATTTATTTCTACATAAAGAGGCTATAAATACTGTATATGCCTTATATTCATGGTTCCCGGCATTTGACATTATAGTAAGTACAAACAAACAAAAAAATTATAAAAATACAAAAAACGTCTCAGTAGAAATAGCTTTACATTTTTAAAATCTTGTAGCCTGCGTTGTGTCTGTCAATAGAGCTCTGGGACTACAAGAGCACAGGTAAGAAGTTGTCCAACAATTAGTCACAATCTCATCACTCAGGAGATCAGAGCTGCCATGAAACCAGTCACAGATTCCCAAAACTACATAAACCAAGATCTCTACCAGTGCAAACAGACTGGGAGTTTGCAAAGAGAAGGAGTCAGACCTGTATCTGAGGGAGGGGGGGGATGAGATGAGAAGGTAGGGTGCCCTTAGGGTGGCCCATCAGGACCGCAGGGCTCCATACAGTCCTAAGGTAGATTACATTGCCCTTTCTACCCGTCGTAGAGGCTGTCCCAGTGGTGATTCAAAGTGGGGGGCGTTTTCTGCAGCTGTTTCACGTTAGCCGTGCCTGGCACAGGTCAAGAGTGCCAGGGAGGATGGGGGGCAGAGCCACCCCAAGGCTGCCCCCACAGGTGAGGCACTCCCCTGGCACTCATGTCCCACCACTTGGCTCGACGCTCTGCCTCTTCCCTACTAACCAACCTCACCAGGCAAGTCTTCCAAGGAAATGCAGCTCGCGAGGTCTGGTACAGCAACTTTTTTTTCTCTGCCAAGGACAGAGACCATCGCCCCCACCTATATTTAGCCCAGCCTATGTTTAGTCTCAGGCCGTTGGTGAGTGCCAGAGCCTTGAGCTGGAGGTTCCTTTTTTTGTTTGTGGAGGTGCAAGCAAGGGATAACTCTGAGAAACAAGAAGCCAGTGCCGTGCTGTTTCCTTCCTGGAGTCCAGCCACAAGGGGAAAAACAAAAAGCAAACAAAAAAAGAAACCGAAAAAGAAAAAAGAGCAGGGCTGTGCCGTTATTTCGTACAAGTAGAAACTCCGTGCCACTGCCTGCATCGGGCAGGCACTCGGCATGTCACTGGGGTCCCAAAAGTCACCACGCTGCCTCTACCATCAGGTCGGCACAGCACCCACACACCGCAGCCAGGACTTTGCACCCTCAGCCACCAGTGTCTCTCAAGGAAAGCGCCCCGCAACCTGGCACGGCACAGCTTTGCTGCCAGATGCTTCTGCGTCCTCTTCAGGAAAAATAAATGTCTTTTCTTAGTCTCACGGATGCCGTCTTTCTACACGTCAAACCTGAATACCACCAGCTCAGGCAAGGAAGGCACATTCCGGGGGGACCTGGAGCCGCTGGCTTCACCCTAGAGCGGCGGGGAGGTGAGCGGCACGGCGCTGTCGTAGGTGAGCCCGTGGGCACGGCAGAGCGGGGGTGAAGCCTCCCGGGCGCACAAGAGTTCTGTTTCCTCACTGGAGTAGATGGTGGTGTCCATGTCGTCTGAGTGGTAACCAGACTGGTACCCGCTCGTCTGGTTGGAGGCTTCAGACATGACGGACTCATTGCTCTTGCTGGGCACCAGCGTGCTGCGAAAAACAAACAGAAAGAGGACTGAGAGAGGTGCGAAGGCTGTCTTCTGGGGGGCACACGGGTGATTCCTGCCAGCAGCTGCTTTCCATCACAGCAACAACCAAAGCAAAACGGTGTGCTTGGCAAAACTGGCTTCAAGCCTTTTTAAACATGCATTTGATTATAAGGAGAGATTTTTTTATATGCCCTAACTTTGCTAACACATGAAAAAGATATTTAATTTTACAACGGTACAAGGAGTTAGATTGCGACTGCGGATGAAAAGGAGAGAAAAACTTTGAGAGGCTTCACATATTTCAGCCAGTGCATTTCAACCTGCACTGAAGTTGTTCTGGAAACAATAATTCCTGCGAAGCTCTCAAAGAGTATGTGTGAGGTTTCAGCTCTGTGAACACCACTGTTCTTCCTGTGAACTGCACAATGAAACCCCTGTACAATGCTCTGAAAATACACCCAGGTACATCCTGAAAACTCAAGAGTCAGTGTAAGAAAAAAAGAAAGAAAAAAAAAAAGAAGGAAAAAAAAGAGCTCTTTGTCATTGCAGATAGGCCTTCATAAATACGCTCGGTTGTGTGCACCAGCTCCATTCCTTCAAGGGGTGGTTGATGCTTTTGCAGCTGATAAACACAAGGCCTTTAGCCGACGCTTCCAAGAGTTGCATTACTTCTCCTGGTACCAAATGTAGGTGACCAGGCATACCATGCACAAGTTTTCTTTGTGTTTTTAAAAATACAGTAAGAAAAGATTTTGTCTTCTAAAAAAAAATTTACAAACCAATTGGTCTTCTGACACACTGCAAGCAAAAGGTCAGGTTGAATCCTGTGTGCAGCCTGAGCCTTACCTAAAGGGTATTTTCACTTGTTTATCGCTCTCCTCCAGTGTCTTCAGCTCTTCAGATGCAAGAACCATCCCACTATCTGTCTGGTTTTCCTGCAAAGGTGTTAGAAATGCATTAAATGGAAAGGGAATTAAAAAAAACCCAAAAACATGAAAAAAGACATCAACAGAAGGAAAAGACATGCAAACAACAAACTCACCTCCTGAACAACTTTTACAGTGGTCACCAATGGGACGTCTTCAAATGTTTTCACACTCACAGGCCGGCTTTTTCTTTTGCTACCTTGTCGGTACTGACTGAAAAGAAAACAAAACAATACAAAGTTTTGTGTCCACTATTCACAACTTGGCTGCAAACAGCACAATGATATCAGAATCCTTTTATCTCCCTACAGAGAAGTTAATCCTTTTGTCAAAACATATTATGCAAACCTCAAAATATCCATTTATTGAAAGGGATGAGCCGCCTAGAAAGTGGCATGTTTCTGACCTTCTGCTCCTGACAACCTCGATCTCTGAGCAAATTCTAAGAAATGGCTTTTGAGCTCCTTTCCTCAGTTATACTGGAGGGCTTCACTTCCTGCAAGCTTTGCTTAGAAGTATAATAAACAGAGGAGCCTGGAGCACAGACATGTGTCTTTTCCTTTGGACTGCACTTCTGAGACCCCTGGCTGGACCTAGGACAACAACAGCAGACTCAGCAGACTGCCGCCCTTAAACCACGGGGATGAGGACAGGGAGTGCTACATCTCTCTTGAAGGCTCTTCTCCAAAAGAAGCCCTCTGGGCAGGATGACATCCACAAAAAATATTAGAAAAAAAAAAAAAAAGACTTTCATGTAGGTACTAATACAGCAAACAAAACAGCTACCCTCAGCTTTCTGTCTAAGTGGATATGGAATAAAATGGATGTTGTCCCAGCTAAACAGGACAAATTTATGTTCCTAACAGCTAATGAAGAAAAAGCCATGGAGTTAGAAGAGAAGCCTGCATCCACCTGAAGCACAAAACTGGGGGCAATTAAGAGCATCATTCACCCCGTTTCCGAGCTTTGAGTCTAGCTATGCTGTGTCTTCCTTTTCTGTTCTAAAAACAGGCATTATCTTTACACTTCCTTAAAACTTTTTTACCTCACCTAACTGTTCTTAATGACAATATTTCAAGTTTCAGAAACTGGTTATCTATTTCCTAAGCCAAATATGGTAGATATTAGGAGATCCTACTGTTTTTACTTTACCTCAGTAATCTAAATATTCCTTAATTTTCTCTGTGTTTTCCCCATGCTTGTTTCTCCTCCTTCAACTTTGACTTAGAGATTGTATTTATCAGCCCCTCGTCACAGTTAGTACTTTTGTGAAGACTGAAGGAGACATTACTGAACAGATCAATCTTTTCTATTATGTGCACAGCAAGATCTGTGCGTACAAAACAATTTTCAGCTACCAGAACCAAAGAATAAAGCCCCTAAACATGTCTTAAGCTCCCCACTTTGCCTCTCTTAGCATGGTTTCCACAAGTGCTTTCTCACAACCCTGTCACGCTGTAAGACAAGAGAAAAGAGGTTCAAAGTCTCTTTAAAAGGCTGATGGAGAGGTTTTAATTCTGTTCATAACAGGAAGTGGGGACCAGGAAAAGCCGTATAGGAAGTACTAGAAGTGGAAAATAAGTGTCATCTTTTTCAGTGTTAAATCATGCTGTTGTGTCTTTTAAATATTTATATTTTGGACCGCCCCACTACTAAAACATGGAGTTGAGAGTTCAGCTCTAGGACCATATGTTCAAGCGAAGTGCAAAATGCACTGCGCCTGCCTAGTCTTCTCCAGGACCACATAAAAATGTGATCCTGTAGTACCCAAAACTTTGATTGTCTTTGGTGGATATACTACAAGCAATGAGAGAGAGGGCTCCACTTTGTGGAAATCACATGAAAACTGCCAGCAGAGTCCACTTCTGTTCTGATGGTTGGATCCATCTCCTGTCCTTCTCGTGCTGAGATTGCAGCAAGCATCTGCAGGGCTCCCAGCATCTAAGTGGCTGAATTAGATCTTGGGCAGCACTGGATGAGAAAATACCTTTCTCCCTTACAACCTGTGCCCGAGGTCCTCACCATGTCCAACATAAACCCTGCTTAACTGCATTACAACAAAGTCCTTACCAGGAGAGTCACCTCTGCCACGATACTCCACAGCATCTACCACTGTTGGTCTATCGTGGATGCCCCAGCAGCCCACCAGAAGCAAGCAGTAGACAAAATCCAGTGACAACACTATTTAGGTCACATTCCCCTTGGCTATCAATTCATGGCCTATTTACCACCATTTTAGTTTAGGAGGGGAAATGCCAGGGCAGTTATTAATGACCGATCTATTACCATTAATATTTTAGGGAGCTGCACTACAAGAGTGTGAATACGACTGAGTTGGACTGGTAAAACTTTGTATTTGTTCTGGTTCTTAAAAACTAAATAACAAATACTCTTGCACTTTTTTCAATGAGAATACCAAATCTTGAAAGGGTAGCAAAAAAAAATATTAAAATTTCCTAGAATTTGGGGAGGTAAGAAACTAGTTTTTGCCTGCAAAAACTCTACTGGTTCATTCTTATCCCTATGGAGGAGGTTAAATATGGACCAGGCAGCTGAAGTCTCTTCCTTTCATTTTCCCTGCCCCCAGCATGAACAAAACCTGCCCAGAGGCCCCAGTAGGATGTCCACCATATAAAATACCTAATTCCTGCTGTGTTGTCATAATGGAATTTAGGATCACAGACTTCCTCTTCCTCCCTACAGGAAGCAGGTGAAGTTGGGAGAGAGAGACCTGAATCCTCTTCCATATTCAGCGATACTGACAAAGGAAGGACAACGTAGTCTTTACCATCCTGTAGAATGCAGTGAAAAAATACAAAAAATAAATAAAGGCTACAGAGATACACAGACATAAACAGCTACACACACGTACATGGAGAATGCATCAGTCCAACACATCTACCTTGGTTGTTTTATTAAATTATGAGCATTATACCACCTTCACAGGAGCAGCTTCATTAAAAGAGGGAAATTTAGTAAGAGTCACTGCCAAGTAGTTTTCAATAAAAATATGAGATTTATATATGACATACCGCAACATAATATGTAAACTGAACTTTTTCTTGATGTCTTTGAAATAAAAAAAAATAAATTTTAGTAATGTTTTAATTGCAGTGACACAAAGAACATGATCCCTGAAAGTTACATTGAGTTGGACTACAGCATATGAATCATACAGTCTAAATTAAGTGTAAGAATTAAATGAAAAAAAAATATGAAATGGAGATAGCAAAAAAGGAAATTTTCTACCAATACTTTGGCATCTAACTTGATGTGAATAACAACAGCAACATTTTAAAAAAATTCTTCCACTTGTTTACATTTCTGATCTAAAGTGTGAAGAGAAAAATGGATTATGCATCCTTCAGTACTGCATATGTATTTATAGTCCCACAAGAAATAATTTTGTAGATTCCCCCTTTTCTTAATATTTTTTTTTGCATTTATCCCTTTTGAACTACAATATGACACATGTATAAGTATCTATTAGTTATCAGACAGTAAATCATGTTTGTCTTTTATTGTCACAGTACACTACAGTTTATGACAAGAGAGTCTAAATCATCAGTAATCCAACCATATTAAGTTAGGGGCAAACAGACATAAAGCATGTTCTGAACACACAAGGAAACATGTTTTTTACTGTGAGAGCGATCAAGCACTGGCACAGGTTGCCCAGAGTGGCTGTGGACTCTCGATCCTTTGAGATAATAAAAAAACGTCTGGCCATGGTTCTGAGCAACCAACTTTAGGTGCTTGGACTAACGACCCTTCCAACCTCAGCCAGTCTATGACTCTGTCATACATAAGATTCAAGCTGGACTGTAGGAAAGTTCAAACTCAGAAATGAGTTTTGGTATGCACAGAAGACACGATACTTTGCAAGGACAGGTAATTTCCACCACTACAAAAAGGTCAGAAAGTAAGAACTAGTCTAACAGGAGAGCACATGGCAAAATCCTGCCTCCTTCATTTAAGTGGTTATACCTATTGCCCTGGCCTTTTCCCCATTTGTGGGGCATGAAGAGAAAGCCACAGGAGGGAGAACCCAGAGGGAGGCAGGCCCATGGAAGCAGTGGGCTCTCTTAACACAGTGCCGGTACGTTGGACAAGTCTTAATACACTTGTCCACATGGAGCTGCTGACAGGCAGCGAAATGCCTGCACTGCTGTCTTCCAGAAGAGTAATTAAAAACACTGCATCCCACATCCTCACATATGCTGAGATATCTATCTCTGGCACACTAAGACCAACAGGAGCTACCTGCCAAAATGCCTCTGCAGTACACAGTGAAATCTGCAGCAGAGCAGGGAATTGAGCCTGTGCCAACAGCTCCCCAGTAAGGCAGCTAAGTAACCACAGCAGTGGTGCCATGCGAAGCCCTTGCTGGCAGGGCAAGGTGGCCATAACAGATCTCTGTGATCTTTCCTCTCCCAAGTCATTCTTCTCTGCAAGTTGCCCCAAGTGCTGGTCAGTAATGGGACCGGTGAAAGAAGCCCGGTTTCCCTGATGGCTCCAGCAGACAGTACCCGGCCGTGGGATTTCACGGTGGCTGGCAGGACAGGCAGGGTTCAGCTGGTGGTTTTAGCAACCAGAGAATACGTTTCATGTACCTGACGGACGTTGGCTTGCAGCAAATTCCCCAGGTGCTCCACCAGCTCTGAAAATGTTGGTCTCTGCTTAGGATCCCCGTGCCAGCAATCCAGCATTGTTTGGTATCTAGAAGGACAAAGCCCATTAAAATATCAGCATAAAGAAAACAGCATCTATTGCTTGCTCAAGCACCTGCTGTTTTTGAGGGGGGAAACGTGGGCAGCTGGAAGAATAGTTTCTCACATTTCTGGTGTCGTATAGTCTGGTGCTCTCATTCTTGTTCCCTCTTTCAGCCTTCTGCAAAATTCCTCATCAATTTTTACTCCAGGGTATGGCGACGCGCCTAAAATGAGAGCAACAGTAATTTTAATCCATTAGACTCTTAAATGCTAGGATTAATTTTCAAACAAATAACTTGCTATGGCCTCAGTTAATAAGGCAATTCAGTATATTCGGATGTGCAAACAATTTATATTTCTGATGGCAACAGCAACGGATTGAGTAAATGAGGCACATAATCACATACTGAAATTGTATGAAGAAGCATTTCAAGTACATGTTCCCAGATTTGCGTTTTTAAGGAAATTTGAATAATTTTTTTGATCGAGAAAATAAACAGGAAATTTTCAAGAAGCAAAAAAAAAAGCCAAAGAGGATCCAAGAACACTTTGACTGTTTTCTGCAGACTCTGTTGTTTAAAATTCAAGACAGCTCAATAAAATTAAAGTGACTCACCTAATGAAAATATTTCCCACAGCAGAACTCCAAAGGACCATACATCACTCTGAATGGTATATACTCTATCAAAAATGGTTTCTGGTGCCATCCATTTTAGGGGCAGTCTGGCCTGAAAGCATTTCCATAACAAAAAGGTATCACAGTTTAGCAAAACACCGAGTTTCCACAAACCCATTTAAGGTGAGAAAAAAAAAGAGAAGAGTCCTGACTTCACATTAATTCTCTCTCATGTAGAGAATCTGAAACTTACATCTCCTTTCCTGACGTAATCTGGGTCTTTGTAGATGTCTCGAGCCAAGCCAAAATCACAGATTTTGACCACGTTATTGTCTGACAAGAGGATATTACGAGCAGCCAGGTCCCTGTGGATGCACTGCAAAGAGAAGTAAACAACTTCATATGCTGCCTGTCGTCACAGCTCCGTCCGTGGGGCTGATCTCTTTCACATATGTGCTCTCCTACCCTCAAAGGCCAGATAATTCTTAAAACCTTTTAAGAAAAAGAAACCTCAGCATCAACAGTTACTGATTTTAAGGGCTTTTTCGATGGCCACAACTGATTTGGCTCAGGGAGACTTGTGTTCCCAAGTCCAAACATACATCTGTTTATCCACTACGCGGAGAGGGCCTTTGAAGTTAGCTAATTAATTATCTTAAGAAGCTGACACAAACCAGGTTCAGATCTGATTACCTTTAGATTTACTTAGGTTCAGTCAAATTTGTGTACTCCACTGTCTCTCTGAAAAACCCACCACACTAAAACACCGACTTGATTCCAATACAAACAAATCCTGACTACAGTCAGAAAAGTGCGTGCTTTCACCTATGCAGAATGACAGCTTAGCCAACAACCCAAAGACTTCAAAACTCAAGCCTCAATAGCCTGAAGTAAAAAATCCAGGCTCTGAAAGTGGCTGGAGATTTGCTTGTAGTATGGCCTAGAAATACAGATCCTGGGAAGACATCCTTTGGCATATACACACCAACCAGGATGTATAAAATGTAGACAAATGTATGTTTTTAGAAAAGACTCTGAAGTCTGCTCTTGAATGCCTAGCCTGCACCCTAGAGCAGTATTATCTTCCCTGCTTCTATTTCCTTTTCCCATTTCTAAGTACTTTTTGTTTCTACACAACTGCAGGCAATTCCTTGCTCTTGCTGGAATTCACATCCTTTGAACCATGTACTACACTTATTTAGGATCAAACCATGGAAAAGCACTTCTAGAAGGCCAAAATGCAGGTGAGGTACTACTGACTGCTGGGTGTCTTTAGCAGAAGACTCTCCAAGCAGCCATCCATGAAGTTTCATAGGTGAGCATCATCCCTCATCACTGCCCTTCTGAACCCAATGCACAAGTTCCTTGCAACTCCTCAGAGCACACTCCTTTACAGGGTAAAGTAGTAAACTAGAAGTTTAGCTCCGGTTACCAGGGATTTTCCCCTAATTCTTTCAATCGTCCTCAAAAGTCAGCTGTCCTCCTCCAACTACTTAATCATTCTTTTATGAATCAGTGACCCATGAGCCTTATACAGATCACTGACATTTGTGTCAATAAATGTATGGGCTGTTTCATTCTGTAGCATTAATGATTCGGTTATGTCTTAGGGTAAAAGAAAATGTTGCGGATGACTGCTAGTCCAAAGATGAACGTGCTGTTTCCTTCTATAGACCTACAGCACTATTTCCTACAGTCAAATAAATAACATGCCACTCTTCCTGAGAAGTTCCTTACTTTGCGTGAAGCCAAGAACTCCATTCCCCTCGCCACCTGGAAGCTATAACAGATGAGGTCCTCCATGGTCAAAGGGTTCTTGCAAAGGTCTTCAGGACCAGCTGCAAAGAATCAGGTGACAGTCAAACATGCCCTTTGTCACTGATTTCACCCATAACTGCTTCTTACGTAAAAGTCCATCTTAACCTTATGCTACATTGAACTGGAAGGGTAAACCGAGCCCTTTTTTGGCTGCATAATTATCACTAACAACCCACTTCACACCAAACTAGTCCTGTGTAAAATAAACTTTGAGCTGATGGGTTATACCCCAAGCCTCCTTGCTTATTTCCAGAGTTCCCACCAGTGGAAAGAATTGCAAAACAATTCCAAAAGAAAAACAACCAAAACTCAGTTCACAAGTTCCTAGGACAGGAAAGGCTTGCTGTGGTTTCAGCAGATGAATTTGGAAACCGATGAGAGGGAGGCCCCACCTAGTCCTTATGGGGGAAGAATATACCGTCAGGGGAGAGACATGAATTTGGCAAAAAGCCCTGCCAATTTATGGCAGAAGAAGCCTAACCTCACCCTCTGGTGACCTGGAAGAATAATGTACTCAAGTATTCAACAGATACCTAGACATTTAGCTCCTGCTGAAATAAACAACTCAATGACTTTGCTCAGCTCTTGATTTTAAGAAGAAATCTACCAAGAACTGCAACACCAGAGAGATCTGAAAATGACCAAAATGGTGTGGAAACGCACAAAGTGCACACCTGACATTACCTACTAGGATCATACTGAAACTGAAAGACCATCCTCCCTGATAATATACTGATGTTTTCTTTACATTAAATTATTTTTAGTGGAAGTCCAGGTACAGGCGGTTGAGCTATGGCCTCCCTCCTGACCAGTCTGATCCCACTGCTGACTGAAAGCAGAGGTCTCTGAAACATGCTGGCAGCAGTGAGCACTTTGTGCTGTCTCTGCCAAAGGAGAATATGGCAAATGCATCAGCGAAACCACCGCAGAGGGTATATATATATATCCAGGGGAGGCTTTGAATGAATGGATAATTCAGGTTTCCTGTTCCTGACAGATCACCTGCACAGAGGGAAGGCAGATCAACCTCTCTGTTAATAAGCAGTGAAGCAGATGGCATTTCACGATACTTAACTTCTGGGTAAACATTGGGGAAACTCAGTTAGCATCCTGGCGCATCCTTCTCTGTACTCCCTTTGGAGTTTCTGTTCCGCAATTTTCCCTGAAGACACTGGGATGTTAAATGACTAATCTCCAAAAGGCAGTGCACTAAAAATGCATCCTTTTCAGACAGGACATTGTCTGGGATTGGGCTGAGGGGTTTGGGATGCTGATTTAGATCAGCCATAGCTCAGGAATTTTGGCCATCCAGGAAATACCCCGTGCACAGCTTTGAGGAAGCTTTGGAAATCACACAATCCCCAGTGTCCCTCATCAGCCCCTGCCAATGACAGCTGTTCCAACCCAACACCAGGAGAAGACATCTTACCGTCCTCCTCTTCCACATCACTCAAGGACCGCTCCTCCACAAAGCCAGAGCTTGCTGAGCTCTGGCTGCTCGTGATGCTGTCCAACCGCCGCTTCAGGTCCGTGGAGACATCACCAACATAGTTCTCCTTCCCCTGCCGAAACCTGGCACTTTTGGTCTAGAAATGTGAGGGAAGGGTGGCAGAAATCAGAAGCAGAAAGCTTGCCAGAAGCTTCCTCAGGAGAGGCAATGATGCTTCCCACAGTCTGTGACATGGTCACCACTGAGGGCAGGGAGGGCAGCCCAGCACTGGCATGACCGGCCGCTTGTGTCCAAGCCAGCTCTGGCTGGCACACCAGGCTGGCACAGTGACAGCACCAGCAAACCCCAACCCATGGCCACCAGGCTCACCAGCTCAAGCACCCTCTGGCACTTCACAGCATCGCTTTTAGCCTGCTCCCGCATCCTCCAAGCCACCCTCATCAACAACTCCAGATGCTCGAAGAGCTGGCTTTCTCACCCCCGAGTGCCCACCATGCGTGAAGCACGCGTGGGTGCTGCCGAACCCCCTCTCATACTCTCGAGCCTCTCCATACTGCTGCAGCTTTATCTCCCACTGCTGCAAAGACCCTTCTGCTAAACATCTACCTTGGCCAAACCCCTAGCAGCCCTCAAAATCTGATTTATTTCCTCCTTCCCCTAAGCCACCAAATGCCTCTCGGGAGGATGCCAGTCCCACAAGCTTCCTCCACCATGTTTCCGTTTTCTTCTGCTTTGGTTTGGTGACTTTTCTCCCCTGGCAGGGCTAGTTTTTTCCGTTGCCGATTCCCATCCCCACTGCTTGTGTAAGCAAGGGTCAGCACCCTTATGAAACCCTGCCTCTTCCTTCAAGGCCTCTCAGATATTTGTTTATCCTTTTTACCTCACAAGAGGATGCAGCAAGTTGCCTTTGCCAATATAAAATAGTAAACAATGACTCCAAGGATAAAGGAAAAATAATCCCCTGGAGAACTGACAAGCAATTTGAAGAAGCTCTTATCTAAACACGGCAGCTGCACAAAGACTGAAGTTCAGGTCTACCAGCATGGCAGAGCACAGCCCAGGGCCCTCTCTGCTGGCTGTGGTTAAAAAGAGTAGGGTCCTGGGCATGATGCTTGGTGCTGAGTACCCACAGCCACAACCTTCATCTGGCAAGCTGACCCTTGGAGGGAATGGATTCTCCCAGCCTGCTCCAGAAATCAGACCCCCTCGCAGAGGCCTCCAGAAATGAGTTTGAAAATGCCAGTCTCCATCCCTTCTCCTTCCAAACCAGGGTGCAAAGAGGGGTTGTGATGGGAACTCGCCTTTGCAAAGAACTTGGGAGGTGAAAAGCGGAACATAAACTCATGAGATACATCACTTCCGTACAAAATTATTAACAGCAAAAAAAATGTATAGCCTGGTTCGGCGATGAGGCAAGAGGACAGCAGAAAGGATAATCACATGACAGAAGATACCTATGGATATCTGATGTATATATATACTAAGCAGGGAGTGCAGTTATTTAAGGTGGTCTGGAGCTTAACTAAGAAAGGAAAAAATTCAGGCTGATAATCAGAAAAAACTTCCTGACAGATACGGCCAAGTGTAGAATAATCTGCCAAGGGAAACAGTGGAAGCCCAGTTCCTTTGCACATTTTAAGCTAACAATAACAAAAGAGCCGCATTGCAGGGGCCACGGGAAAGACTAGATGACCTCTTGTGTCTCTGCCATCTCTCATTCCCATGAGAAGTACTAGACATTCAGTGTCCCCAAGGATTGCCACTACAGGCGGCACTAGAAACAGAAACATCGCGTGTGGAAAAAACCCACCAAATCAAACATTGTGCTGTTAACCTTGACTCCTTACCTTGTACGGGACAAATTCACTCCTCTTGCTCCGTAGGTAAGCTGACAGATTTCCAAACTTGCAATATTCCACAATCACCATGAGTGGGCCTGTATAACGCATAAAGCAATTCCTTAGAAAGACCATTAATACCCCACCTTATCTCTAATTTGTGGCTAGAAATACACACATTTCAAAAAGCATTCTACTACCCAGAGATTTTTAAAAATACCAGTAATAAAAAACCCAAAAACAACTAATCAAAGCAGGGAAATGCTTCCTTTTCTGCTGTATAAGGAAGGAAAAGAAAGCACATTTGAAAATCACAGGCCTAATTTCACATGTGAAAATGTATAGTGGTGTGCTTCTACTCAAAGTGCCAGTATCGGCCTGTGCCAGTTGACAGTGTAAGGATGCGACAGGCATAACTGAATGAGCTTCAGTGCAATTAACCACTCATCTGCAGTAAAGTACATGCAAGATCATCCACACATTTTTGTGTGGGCAGTTTAAGTCCTAAACACTTAAACCAGAAATCTCAGTTTCAGACATAGAAGCCTTAATATACAGCCCAAATGTGGTATTTCATGCTCAGATTGCTTCATATAGGCATATGCTACAATGATAAATTTCCATCCTGGGTTCCAGATACTGGCCATGTCTATTTTATTATGGAATAAACAAGGAAAGAAATATTTATGGGTTATGTTTCCTTCAACTACTGCACTTCTGTCATGGAACTTTACAAATTAAATTCTTATCCCACTGTAAGCCAACAAGTCAGCTTCCCTGAAAAATTATTACTGGGTTACTTTACACTGAATTTCTTCCAAATTAGCGTGCTGTGCTGGATCTGTTAAACAAAACATCTGTCCCTGATTATAAAGTAAAATAGGTTCATCCACTCAGAGCTGGACTCCGAATTGCAATCCCCCCTCCTACACACACACAGAGGCACTCAAGCCCATCCAAAGCCAGGGAGGAAAGTCATAGCTTGCAATTGCACTGTAGCCAGTGACAAGAATAAGACCAACTTGTTAAATCTGGTACTAGACTTAGACTCAACGCCTGTTAAAGGTGGTGTGTCCACTATAAAAGTGGATCTGAGGCACAGAAAACTAGTGATAGAACTAAGAGATGGAGCTGGATGTAGAAGTCAGGGCTTTTGAGCCCTTATTCGGTCTCTGGATCTGCTCACTCTTATCAGAATTTCTTTTTTAAAAAAGACAATAATTTCTTCCAGACCTTATTTTGGAACTCAATTTTCTATGCAGCAGAAAAGGCAGAAATAAGGTTTTCATTAGCACCTTTCCACCCACTGAGAAGTTACTCACCTCCTGGCTTTGTGCAGGCTCCAAGTAAATTGACAACGTTGAGATGATGGCCAATATGAATGAGGATCTTCAGCTCTGACATAAGTGCTCTGTGCTCACTGTGGGTTGCACCCTCTGCAGAGGTAAAACAACACAGATAAGGAACATCACAGACAGAACGGTTTTCCCCTTCTCTTATTTTTCCAGCCAATCTACTGAGAAGTCTTGTTGGTTGGTAGCCTGGGTCAGCTATGCTGCAGGACACTGATGAAACCTAGGCACGTGCATGACAGCGTTGGTTCGGCTCTTCTTTTAAACATTTTCCAAAGTTTGACAAGGGCAGTACATCAGAACAGGGACACAAACAACCCAGATTAGCAAACACCTTTTTCCTACAGACCTTTTGATCGGTTTGTACTCTGCTGCTTGGCCCTCCCTGCCCAGGAGAGCTAGAAACATTGTCCCATAGCCTTTGCTGGGGTCCGCACTAAGGGTCTAATGGGTCTACAGAGGGGGAGAGACAGGGCCTGGGCCAAACATGCCTGACCTGCAGCCTCACCAAAAGCCTGGAGACATGGCTGGTGTCCTCATGCCACAGGGAGAGAAGGGGAAAAGGAAAGAGTTGAAGCAGTGGGGAGAGAGGGGCTGAGGAGCAGCTCTCTGCAGGCTGCCTGAGCACTAGGAAGCTGAAGCACTAAGGCTTCCTAATCTTTACTGCCATTGCTGCACTCTCATCCCAGTGCTATGAGTCTGCAACAGGTCATGCCTGTGCTTGCGATTGCTCACACTGTAGTCAGAAATCCTCTGGCTTTCCCACCCTTCCTCCAGTACACCACAGGGTGGGATACAGCCCCTGGCTACTGGGACCCTCATTTTGCTGCCCCAGCTACATCCTTCTCAAGAACAGTGTGTCTGGAAACCGTAGCTTTCAACTTTCCTGTGGCAAATGCGAGGTACTGTAACATGATTTAAAGTGAGGAGAAAGCTGTTCAAAACTATTACTCATTTTGGAGCACGCCTAAGCCATTGTCTGAGACGTGCAGAAACCCCCTACCAGGCTGCATGAGGCAAATATGGACATGTGCAAATTGCCTGCAGGAGCAAGTTTATATTCTGAACCCGAGTCAATCTGTAAAGCAATGGCTAACAAACCACGGCTGCATTGCTCCGATGATCAATGAGGCAAAGGCATGTACTTTCCCTAATCACTGCTTCAGGACACCAACTGCTAAGTTAAATTTGCATACATCACTGGTACAAACATTTTGATTATATCTACTGGTTATAGGGTAGGCAATTATCCCTATATTGTGTATTCAAAGTGAAGCTTTAGTCATCATTTTTACCTTTAAGCATTTTGACTGCCACAGTTTTGCAGGTAGCAGTTTTGTCGATCCCGAACGCGTCTGCTTCTATGACCTGGCCGAAAGCTCCACGCCCAAGAGGTTTACCTTGAAGTGAGAAGATGAACAAACTCCAGTTTATTTGCCTGGCACAGT
This sequence comes from Psophia crepitans, assembly GCA_013399095.1. Lineage (NCBI taxonomy): Eukaryota > Metazoa > Chordata > Aves > Gruiformes > Psophiidae > Psophia > Psophia crepitans. The sequence goes on along the minus strand of VWZZ01000244.1, from coordinate 157,384 downwards.
GAGCAAAAGATGCAGAATAAACAGCAACTCTAAACTGAATTCATGCATCAGAGGGCTGATAACGGAGGAAGGATGCATTACATCAGAAAGCCCACCTGGGGGTCCTGCATCAGGGCAGCCCCATGGCAAGCCAGGACCCGAAACACCCCCTGGCACAGGTCTGGCTCAGTATTAGGAGAAGGCTCATGTGATGAAGACACACCTAGCTTTAGCCGGTCTCTGGGAAACTCCCACTTGCTGGCATCATACGGGAGCCGTTCACAGTGCTCGTCTATAGGCACTTCATCAGGATCCATGATGATTGACAAGTAGCCAGTCTTCATGTCCCCTCCGTTGGCCTGGAAAATGGCATTAGTTGCAGTTGTACAGTTTTTTTGCTGGCGATGTGCAGGCAAAGTGCCATTTTCTCACTTTGTAGTGTTTCAGTAGTTCCCAGGCTACCATTTCCCTACACCATGTCATCGTGAGTGTGATCATCGTTAATTACTTGCACTGTTTTTTTTTTAATAAACAAAACCAGTTAGAAACAATTTTTTCTCTTGCGAGGGCCTTTTCAATTAAAAACAAATTTCTGTGCCCCCAGTTCCAGGCAAGAATGTTATGGCATGGAGAGAAAAAATGTGTCTGTTGATTTAAGAACAATGGAAAGAAACAACACAAAAGGCCTCAAGTCAGCTCTCATTTGTCATGCAAGACCAGTGCTGATAGGACAGTACAAGAATTTTTTCATTACCCGCTTAACGGTCCGGAGGATGATTACAAGAAGCAACCAGAAGAACATGGCAATCACCGCTGTGCCAACGAGGATAATGAGCTCCAGATTTGTTTTCTCTTCAGCGCCTGGGAAGAAATAAATGAATATCTGAGTGATAGTTGGAAGCATATTGGTTTTGTTCATTCATTAAAGTAGAGAATGGAGGTCCTTGTTCTGAAGGTTCGTTTTAAAAGTGCAACATGGAGCAAGGAAACGAAAGCAAAACAAAACAAAAAGCTTGGGGGTTTATGTTGGAATATTACGCTTAGTTTCGTGCTGTTTTACACACCGCCCAATTTCTTAGCATCAGCTTTGTTCCAAGGACAGTATCTGGACTTTTGGCAAATATAAGAAAGCAAAATCTCACATTAAAAAAAAATGAATCAATGTTCTAGAATACTCAAAATGAATTAGTCTTTCTCCAGAAACCAAAAAACCACCCCATCATGCAGTAAATAAAGTGCTGTGAGAATGGCCCAGAGAACAATCTCTCTCTTGTCTTTATACACACTTCAGCTGGGGCATGAAAAAATGTGGTTCCACAAGACCACATGAAATAAGGTCTTATTTACAGCATGCCTTTTCCAGTAAACTAGTCTCCAGCAGATAGCATTTGAACATCTACTAATGTGCAGGAGCAGCTCTCTTCTTAAACTTCCGTTCACTGCATCACACTCCCGTATTTCATCCCTCGCACCATACAGATTTTCCTACACAGTAGCACACTCCATTGCATGATCCCGCTGAGCTGCACTATAAACTTCTTGGAGAGAAACAGTATGTCCTACACAGACTTCCAACTTTTACAGACATGCCCCAGCCATATATACCACATCAATCTACATTGATGTCATCTGCAGATAATTTCCACCCCGTGTAAACATATTGCCCAACATCTTAATAACCCAATGGGACCTATAAGAATAACAGGATACTGCTTTAACTACCTTAACGGAACAGCTCAGACAATGACCCTGACTTACAAGGCAGAGGTCTGTAAAGGATTCAGTGACTAAACTCTGCAAATGTACTGGTATCAACGGCAAGTAGTTTTTAGTTCGAGGCTTCTCGTTGCAACTCTTGGTGGAAAGTCCATCACGGTTTCAGCTACTCTGACTGCAGACTAGCCTATTCTTAGCAGTTACTGTTTATTATTGCAAACTGCATTTTGCTGTGCTGCAACAGGACCGGAACAAATGAGAGTCGGGTCTCACAAACACTACTTTCAGAGCTTGGAGGGCTAAGGCTGGACCGCCCTAACCCAAAACTGCTACCTGTTCCTATCAGTGAAATGGGATGGCAATCACTACAGATTGCACAAAGTCTTCATCCTGTTTTTCTTACATGCTGTGACAGCAATGACAGCTTTAAAAGCTATTAAAAAAAGCTTTTAAAAGTTACCAGTGTTAAAAAGCATAGTCTGACAATTACGTTACCAAGACAACAGAGATGCCCCAGGATATCTGCAGGTTTAGGTAGGCTCTGTTGTACAAGTTTACCTGTAATATAGACTGGCAGAGTTTTCTTTACAACCACAAGTAGTTTCAGCTTCTGTTGAAAAGCATTCAACAACATTGTGGAGAAGAAAGTGTCAGCCTCAACAGCTGGGATTACGAAGGCTGTGACAGCACCCAATTTGAGCTTGATAGGAATAGTCAGGACTTCTTGCAAATCTCATGGTGTATTTTGAGATCTCCAATCAGGATAGCCAGTAGATTTTCCCTTCAGTGATTGTAAAGATTTCACGCACAATTTGGAAAGAAGCTAACACTAACCTTCCACTGAAAAAAAAGCCACTGCTTTTTTGCATCCAAGGACGTTGCAGGCAAGGCAGGTGTATAGCCCTCCATCCTCTTTCCTCACTCGTCGTATGGTTAGTGTTTTGTTTCCATCCTTCAAAACAATACCTGGAAAAAAAAAAAATCTTTAGTTCTGCTATTTTTATGCTACTTTGTGTTAAAAATTCAAAATGAAACCTTTCACAGTGAAAATCGGCAGTGAGTTCTATGAAAGAAAGCCTTTAAGTTACAGAAAATTCATGACAAAGGAGCAATCCTAACCTGAATCTTCAATAAGGGTTTCGTTGTTTTTAAACCACATGATGTTTGGAGGAGGAATGCCATTCGCTGTGCATGACACTTCTATGGTTTCACCAACGTTCGTTGTTTGGTTTTCCAGGTTTCCTATGAGTGTGGGTGCCATGGGCTCTGTTGGTTCAAAAACAAGGCAAAGTTACTGACATTTAAGAAAACACCCATTTTTGCAGTAATAGCACTTAATGACACTCTACATGCTTGGCCCAGTAGCAAAGTCTCAAATCCTTTTATAACAACAGCCACAGTGCTCATGTTAAGGTCCTAATTGAACTTCCACATCGTATGAAAAAATATAATAGCCAAGAAAGTTTTAAACAGTATTGATGTAAGCTGCTTTAGACTGTTTAATCTGTAACTGCTCAGGCTGCTGAGAGAAGAGGGAATAGGTGAAAAACCTCTTCCCTCACATTTCTATTTCCAGGGTCACTATGAGAAGTCTGATACCGCTGGTCCATCAGATGTTCAATCATGAGAGCCCATGAACACGTGTAGGTATATTCCTGAATGGGCACCACAGCTGCCTAACCAGCCTAGACATCGAGGCCTCAAAGCAAAGTCATCCCTTTTTGTGTGAAAAGCTGACAGATTAGCAGCTCGCATTGCTTGCGCCTGGATACCAGCATCATTTCACGACAGCTTTAAATTATAGATGCTGCTTCAAACATAAGCTTCAGTGACACAAAGCAGTAGCACTAATGTGAATAAGAATAATAATTATGAATATACACATGTACATACAGCTACAGGGAAAAACGTGTTTTGAAAAGTGAAATGGAGAAGTTATTGAGCTAAACACATGCCATTATTTGTGCAAAAGCCTGACTCATCTCCATGCACAGCACAGTGGTTCGGTCAGTGTTTCCTCACTGGTACTGATGCAATGGTAAGTCCCTGCTGCCCAGACCAGCCCCAGACCTGCATTCAGCAGCCGCTAGCATGTACAACTAACAACCCCCTTGTTTACAACAAATGGTCTAAATCTGTTTAAAAAACTGAGTGCTCTATTAAGCCAACACATGCAAGACCTGAAGATACCAAAAGCTAACACTGCTGCGGTTATTTTCATACGCAACCACCCATTTTGGTTCACAGTAAGAGATCCATACCTTGGACAGTGAGGTGCTTCACCAGGCAGTGCTGTGTTTTAGCCTTCTTGTCCTGAGCAATGCAAACATAGTCCCCTCCATCCTGGAGGGAGATGTTACGGAGGATGAGCTCTAAGGTGACATTTTCACCATTGGTATTTGAAACTGTTGCATTCAGCTTCTGGAGAGCATTGAGGTTCTTGCAAACAGGCATGGGCAGCCCTCCAAAGGGAGTCTGCGAAGTGTGAGCACTGAGTTTGTACCACGATAGCTTCTCAAAGGTGAATTTGTCTGCCGTGCATTGCAAGGACATGTTATCCTTCTCTGTGAGCTGGTTCCGAGGCTGGAGATTAATTTCAAGACCTCCTGCAAGTTGAAAAAAATAAAATAAATTCCGCTAGGTTGCACATTTTGTTGCCAACAGTAACTTGGAAAAGCCATTTCATGAATATAGCCTTATCCTTATCTTGGCCAGTTGTAAGTAAGGAAACAAAAAGCTGAAAAATCAATCAATCAAGCAATCAATCAATCATTTATGTAAAGAGTACAATCTTATTAAAAACAATAATTTTAAAATGGGTCAAAGAAAGGCCAGTGTAATGAATATAGTTCCTCTTACTGTAGAAACTTCTGGCACCCTAAGATGATTCTTAGCATTATTCTGTAGTTAATTTTTAGATTTGGATTAAAATGTTATTTCAGTATGCTGATATGGGGACTGATTGGCAAGAAGACAGAAGGTATTTGCCACTGTTTTTGAAAATGTTAGTCTTAGCTTTTACAGTACGTCTTTACTCATTTTGTGACCGTACCACAATTTCTCCGTAGCTCATTTAAGTGACTGCAAAAGCCCACCACCAATCATTCTCAGACAACAGTGCCCCTTTTGCATCATTTTCATGGGACTGCCATTCCACTGAAGCCAGCAGAACCAATCACTTGGCTGAAGTTAGGTGGCGACTTCAAAGGCTGCAGTAGGAAAACCTTAGGTAACCTAAAATCCTTAAAGGGTACTGCGTTGAAGCACCTATCATTAGCGAAGCAGATGAAATAGCATTAATTTAAGATGGTTGTCCTCAACAGGGTGTACTTACTGGTCACATGAAAGGAGATAACTCTCTCACTCGACCCAGCTCTGTTTGTAGCCATGCATCTATACAGAGCAGATACATTGGCTGCTTGAATCACCAGGGTGCTTACAGTCTGCAAAAGAACCATATCAAGTGAATTCACACCGTGTCAGTGCTGAAGTACGTAAGTGAGCCTGACCACCCCAACAGCTCAGCAAAGTGCTCTGCACAACAAAAAAATCCCTGCAAAGCACAAATCCATGGCACAGCAGAGGCACAGTTCCCTCCCGATTCTCACAGTTTTTCCTTAAGTATGTAACAATCAGGCAAAAGACGACAAGAAAAAGCAGCCTCCCAGAAGGCAGACTTCAATGTATGTGTTAAAAATGCTGCACTTGCAGCTTTTTCTGCTCTTCAGTCTCTCCAGCTTCTCCCTATTAAAGTTACTTGGCAAGACTGACTTGCCTAACTTCAGACTGCTAAAAGGGGCACTGAAATCGAAGTTATGTTCCTCAACGGAGACTCACTTTGGGTCAGTGTCTAAAGGACTTCAAAGTGTCTACCTCTGCCTACTGGCTTCAGTAGAAGCTTGCACACCTAGCTGCGAGTAGATCCCCACGTTTAACATTAGGTGAAAAGAGTCTCATCTCTAGTGATGTATTTCCAGACATGTAGACTGCTGAACAGGGCTAATCATCCCCAAGCAACAGAAAAGAAAACCTGCTCACCTTTGTTTTCCCAGCAATAGTAACAACTCGGTGCTTAATTTCAACCTGATTCCCACCCTTCCTCTCTGAGATAACCTTCCATTTCCTACAGGCATATGGATTGGCTCCTGAGCGAACTTTCCTGAGAAGTGAGTAGAGACATATGCATTAGATAAGACAAATATTCATCCTTCAGAAGAGCAGTTTTGTGTTCTCTTTATAATACGCAGATATTTATCTATAAGTCAGATGCATCACTGGCCACAGCCTGCAGCTGAGAGGGACGAGTAAGTTTCTGGAAATATTTCTATTAAATTGCACCCTATAACCTTCTGAGACCTTTGTGCTCTGCAAAATAAGGAACCCCCAAGCCTAAAGGTGGATTTCCTAATTAATCTGCCTGTGTCAGCTCAATCAGGATGCTTGGAGGGAAGCAGCTATTCTGGGAACAAACCTCCATTCATAAATGGATGATTCAAGTTAATTTAGTTCAAAGGAAGACAGAGAGACACAGAAATCACTGAACTCCCTACAAGAATTTCTTGAGGACAGCAGTCATTGTGTAGGAAGCAACTAGGCACCAAAGGAAGAAACTAGTGGAAATCATTTTAAAAACAACAACAGGAAAGAAGAATGCTTTTTTTTTCCCTGGATTTTTTTTTTTTTTAGAGGAAATCTGGGCTTATGGCAGGCCCAGATAAGGGAAGCTGTGTGAATCTCAGTCAGGCACTCTCTCTATCATTCCCCAACATCAATCAGTGCACTTCCTCCTGAGATACACTTTCACACAGATAAAGAGCACCATCACGCTCAGCACTTGAGTGTAAGTAAAAAACCACCACAAGGATCCGTAATTAGCATAAACAGCAAATTTCCTCTGTTTGGGATGGAGTTTTGGGCCTGCATCTGAGGGGAGGGCACACAAATAGCTGCGGTCGAAACCCTGTGCAAGCCAAGATACCCTTCAAGAAGGCATGATGGCAACACGCAGGCGCCGCCAGCTCCTCGCTGCGGGTGGCCTTTGCCTCTGCCGACAATAAGGATTTCAGCAGGGCCTGCCTGCAACAATCTGCCTGTTAAGTACAACAATCTTTTCTTCATCAGCCATTGGGTTTGTGCTTGGTAATGAGCCTGGACAAGGGATGCACTCAAAGGAAAAAAAACCAACCCAAACATCCCTCAAGAGCTACATAAACTGCAGAAGATGGCAAGGGATTAGCACTCACTGGGGGCTGAAAGTGCATTCCTCCTCGAGCTGCCAGTGCCAGAGGATGGTGGTGGGTGGCGGGACAGCGTAGATGGTGCAGGTGAGTGACTGCGTCGAGCCGTACTTGTAGGAGTCGACGGGGGCCAGCAGCGCGTTCTCGCCGATCTGGGGTGGGACTGGAGGAGAGAGCACCAGGTTACACCTCCTGCTAACAGCCCCAACTGCACTGCCTACACATGTTAGACCCACAGTGATTAATTCATGCCATGCCCCACATCTGAGCACAACACGGAGCATCTCCAAGGATGTGTTGGGAAGAAGTGAACCTACCCAACACCTTAAAGATCAGGTCCTCAAAATGCAATGCTTAGTATCTCCTGTAAAATCTTCCTTCATTAGCCACCATCTAAAATGCAGCCCTTGAACTCCCACCACCGTTCCCAGTCATTAAATGCGTATTATTCTCCAGCCCCGATCACACTGCACATAGCCTCGCTGCCCTTTCCAAGACCTGCTGTCTTCAAAGCATAGGGGATAGGCTGTTTCCTAGGGAGCAGAGAGGAGGAGGAAGAGGAGAAGGAGGTGGGTTGCACAGGGCAGGGCAAAAGAGGAGGGACAGCCAGCACGGCACAGGAAGGATGGGCGAGGTGGGATGGGGTCAGGATGGAGAAGGGTGGGGGAGGACTCTGGCAGCATGGCCAGCAAGGAGAGCAGGAAAAGAGCAGGATGCAGAGGCAAAGAAATAATATACAGAAAACAAAAAAACCACACACAAAGTATCATCACAACACCAACAGGAGCCTGCAGTGTCTCAACCAGCACATCCTGCAGCCAGGAGAGATGGGCCACCTCTGCCCTCCCTGGGCTGAGGTTCAAGTGCTCTGCTCCGGCCATCATCCCCAGTCTTCACAGCTCTGGGATGAATTTAATCATAAGAATGGTAATAAATGAAATCCACACGTGAAAGGTACCCCTTTGGTATGCCACTCACCATTCACGAGCAGGGTAAATGTATGTCTCTTCTGCATCTTGTTCGTAGGGTTTGTAAGGACAACAGTGTAATTCCCAGCATCCTTTTCAGTTGCTTCAGTGATCACTAATGTGTAGCCAAGTTTAATTGTATGATTTGTATTGATGGCTTTTCCATTTTTGTACCTGAAGAAAATATAGAGCGCTTTGAATACTTTAGAGATTTATCTTGACTAAGAATAGCTCAGTTTTTCAAACACATTGTGTCCCAATTCTTACCATTTCACCTCTGGTGGAGGATATCCTTTAAACTTGACAGGAATTTTGACTGTATCACCTAACCTTGTCTCGACCACGTTCTCCATTCTCTCCAGGTGAATAAAAGGACTTTCTGTAAAAAATTAAATTAAATTGTCTTTCTACACGGACGAAAGCGTAAGTGGTCTCCATCTGGGTTAGTGCTTAACAGCAGATGACAAATAGACTACAGTTACAGGATGACACTGGTAAAGCACAGTTGGCTCCAAACTGGAGAGAGCTGGTGGGCTCTGGACCCACCACGAAAACTCAGTCCTTTCCCTCACACAGAGGAGCAGCCCAGATCCCCCACTGGGGAGCTCTGGAAAACAGAGACAAGACTTGGCTCTCAGGACAGTGTGCCAACTGTCAGACCTATATACCGAAATAAATAAATAAATAAATAAATAAAAACCTGGCTTGATCTACTCACTCCAGGAAATAATAGTATTGAAAACTACGATGTGATAACATTAGATACTTTCAGTCTCTTCTCAAGTATACATTTGAACCATTGCAGACACAGAATTACTTTGAAATTGTTTGCATTACTTGTTATAAGTTATAAACTCGCATTCAGACTAAGAGAGCAATTAGCCTTTCAGCTAAGATTTAGGATGGTACCAATTCAAAATCTGGTACACTCACTATAGCACATGATCTGGTTTTGCCTCCTGAAGAGAAACAGAAAGAACCCAGGAGAAAAATTGAGTCTATCTTGAATCACTGTGCCACATAATAAGTTTGAATGTTAAAAAAAAAAAAAGTCATTAATATTCTGGCCCCTGAAATCAGACCTCAGGAAAACCAGTCTCCTTGAAAATATAAACCCCTTTGTCTGACTCAGTGATTGAAACTGGGCCATTCTCATGCCGGCATTTTTTTTCTAGAAGTAAGGCAGTGGAGCCGCTGGGGTTGTGCCCAAGAGGGGCTTGAGAAAAGGCTGGAGGATGTGGCCTCGTCCTTATCTATGCACTTAGCCAAAGTTGTTTCCTTTGCATCATTTCCGTATGACCAAAACTCAATTTGATTCATCTATTCATAATGTAAAAGCTGAAAGTTTTATCCTCCTAGCTTCATTCATGCTGACTCAGACTTTATACCGCACAGCCACCAGAATCTAGCCTAAGCTCACCTGGAGAGAGAACAGGCAACCCTTATACAAAGTCATCCACACAAATTGAGGTTTACAGGACCTCAAGGAGGTCAACACAGAAAAGGACCAGAGGTTCACCTCAGTTTCTTTTACTGCCCATTTTCCTACGGCATTCTACAGCTTTCATTAACACACAGCACCCTTTAAGACCTTATTGTTAGCTAAGCTTCTGGTATAAAAATAATCTTACAGTGAGCGCAACAGAAATACCGTAGCAGCAGTTTGGTTCATTTCTGTCATTAGATTTATCACCGAGATGCCTTCTGCATTCCAGCAATCAATCCCAAATCTGGAGCAACCAACAAAACTGAAGTAGAAGATGCCATACCATGGATAATGAAGTAACTGCTGTTTTTCATGTTCATACGGCCACTGGATGCTGCGCAAGTGTATCGACCTTTGTCACTTAAGGACACACTGTTGATGGTAAGAGTGCTTACAAACTTCTTCGTTTCTCCTGCAGTGGTTTTTAAATCCCTTATGGTTGCACGTTTTTCCTGTAATAGATAAAAGACAGAGGGGTTTGGGAGTTTTATTTTTATTCCTCCTGTCACTTCTTGCACAGCCGTATATACTCATAATTTCTTTGTGTATTATCATCTGCTTTGTCAATATTATAAAGCGCGAAGTGACATTACACCTACATCAAATGTCGTTGTGATGTTGGCACAAGTTATTACGGATTTACCTTGATAGAAGGGTAGTCCCATTTAAAATCAATTCCTACATTCAGCTCCGTCCTTACTGTGCAATTGAGAACAAGTTTTTCTCCCACTGCCAGTTCTACCTGGTAGTGTGGGGTCATCGTCAGGTCATAAATTCGGTATCCTAGAAGAAGAAAAAGGCACACATAAAACGTGGGGTAAGAAGAGGTTTCTTTACACCACTCAGCACCAAATTTCCCAGGTGAATTCACCAAAACTTCCACAAAACCCCAGCTACAGAGGCCACTCGATGTCCCCATGTAGCATGATGCCGGGCATACAAAGGAGCCTGGAGGGAAGGGATACTTCTGCCCTAAGCATTTCCCATCTTAGAGCCACGTCAGACAGCGGTGCAGAGGGATGTATGCGCTTGATCACAGCCCCCCCGGGGGTGGAAGCTGGCAGGAGACTGTAACTCAGACAGTTCCTCTGCCTTAGGCACCACCATCTTTCCCCTGTGAGACCTGAAACTAAAGGAGATACACCCCCAGCAAGAAATGGGAACTTTATTAAGAATAATGGTCTGGCATTGGCAAAATTATCCAAAGTTTGCTTTGTGCAGTAAAATATTAAAATATTCCAAAACATGCAGTAATTCTGAATTTGCTCCAAATCAGCGTGGGGACTCATGAATTTGGTGGAGAAGCAAGAATTCTGCTACAGAGTGAAGGCTGGAGGGCTGCTATGTCTTCCTGTCAAGCAAGGTGAAACTGCCTGGGTGTCAACCAGCCACTTGAAGTGGTTGTTGTGTCTTCAGAGTCAAAAGAGAAATAGCTGCAGCTTCAGCTCCGGCTTGAGCCTCCACCGAATCATCATGTTACTTCTGGGTTTTGATGAAAAACTGACAAAATACACCAGGAGAGCACAAACCCCCGTCTAAGTGAGGATATAGCTCTGAAGAAGAAAGCCTAATTCGTAGTGCGACCTTCAGATCCCCCATGCCCTTGGTACCCCCTCAGAGCAATTCCCTCCCATCTGCTGCTGATGGATGCCTGTCTTTAGTTCCCTTCAACTATGACTGTGATCCTGGATAAGCGAATAAAGTACAAAAGAGAGTGATTTTAGGAAAAAGGCTTGCATTGTCAGGAAAAAAAAAATCCCTGGCATCTACGTAACACTAAAAATAGAAGCACTTATCCCAGTGATCAACCAGAAAGAACACAATACATTGCATTTAAAAGAAAAGTAATATATATCACGACATCCATTTTGCATTAGCTGCATTGTCAGTATTGAATAACCTAGAGTCCAACCAAATGTAATTGGTTCAGTATGTTGTAGCAAGCAAAATAACATTAGCCATAGGGGGAAAAAAAACACTTTGGCTTACCTACAACTGCGACTATGTATATCACAGACTGGTAGCTTTCATCATCTATTTTAGCTTCACAGAAGACCATGCCCGCATAGTTGATTAAATGACTGGGTATAGTGAAGCCTTTTTTATTATTCCACGAAATTGATTTACCATCAGGAACAAATATCTTTTCTGGATATTTCTGTTTGAAATATTGATAAAATACATAGTCAGATTTCAAAAGTCAAACAACCCTGTCCAACCAAGTCCAACATTTTCCATAACCGCGGGGCCCCAGTTTTAACATCCTAGCTCAGGCAATCTCCCTTTCCAAGGCAATCACTCCGCACTTTGAGAGCACAGGATCATGGACAAGTACAGTTACAGCACTCACCTTGTAATCACAGGCTGTAAAATTCCCAAGGATGGAAAGAAGATTATAAGAAATGTATTTATACTTCAAGCAATGTATTTACTTTGCAGCGATTTCAACTAACTCTTAAAATATTATTGGGTTTTTTCCTTACCGCATGTAGAGATACATTGAGATTTGATATGGTTCCAAGGCACGGCACTACCACAGTTTTATTCTTAGTGATGTACACAATGCCAAGCTGATCACTGACTGAAGTCACAAATGGAGATCTGTAATCTAGAAGAATAATCAGTTGGTAAATGGATATTATTTGCCACGTGATTATGGAGTAAACTTTCCCAATTTTGTTCTTTCCCTGTCTATTTCTTCTCAAATCAGTTTTATCCTTTTCTATGTGGTAAAACACTTAAATTGTGAGACTAAATAGGGGGGACATATTTTGACAGCCTCCCCCCAGCTTTACAGTATCTTTATTCTCAAAACAGTTATCAGCAGCAGCGCGCACTTTGGAGAATAGCTTCCTGCCACCCCAGTCTTTGTGCCGACAAAAATCTGATTTACCCTAGTGTGACTTTCCTTGCATAAGTATTACAGGAAATATCAGTTAAAAGTAGTGACATGTTACATTGGGTCCCCCAGTGGCAGCATCCTTTTCAAAGTCAGACCAAAAAACCCCAGTAAGTTCATGATCTTAGAAAACAAGCTAGTCCATGTATATAATAACATCCCATTTTTCAAAAGGGTAACTGTAAGTTAACAATTAAAAGGAAATAGGGCGCATGAGAAAATGAGTATGAAGCCATCAATACAAAAAGGCAGATGCCTCAACGAATGCACCTACAAAAGCTGCATGTATAACAGAAGACTTCGCAGTGCCTGCAGCGCTCAGCTGCATTGCTACCGACACAACTCACAGCCTGAGCCTGAAAACTTAGCTCTTACAGCCTAAGTAGATTTGACCATCACAGCCAGCAAATGTATGGAAGTTTATGTTTTGGGGCTGGGGTTTTTTTTTGAATGGTATCAGATAGTACAAATTTTAAAAGGATTCAAATCTGTCTGTTTTAATAAATATACAGTCTCTGTAATCCTCCCTTGTATGAAACTCCTGCTGAGGTCAGTAATAGCTCTGCATTCATGAGGACAGGCTCACAGCACAGTGGAGATACGTATGCTAAGTTCTGGGTGGAAGAGAATAGCAGATCAAGTACTGCATATGGCAGGTCAGTTCAAAATTACAGGTACAAAGGCTTTCCTGTTGAGGGCAGCTAGCATGCCTCAACATGAAAACAGGAAAAACAATAGTTTCACATGATCAAAAATTCTAGGATGAATAAATTTTAATGTCAAAATCATTTTGAGATACTTGGTATTGCTTTTTTTCCTCTTGAAGCTAGGGGGAAGAGCCATGTAAGAACTGTGTAAGCACTTACCTTGAACATAGACATAAATGGTTGTAGCTGCCTGGTTATCCCTGTAAAGGCACTTGTAGTCCCCTGTGTCATTGCCGATTACTCTGAGGAGAGTAAGTGTCTTGCAGTAGGGGCCATCGCTGCAGTTTGTCACAGTGATACGCTTCTCAGCACTGCTCTGGTTGCTTGGCCAGGACCACTCCAGTGGTCTCTGACCGCTGGGAAAGAAAACGTTAGAGAAGCGTGAGCATGCGATGGGGCACCGGTACCGATGCCCAGCTGGTGAACCTCAGCCTGGCTAGTCTCAGCAGCTATGGAGAGGACGGGCTTTATCCCGTCACATGGAGCACCAAGCCACGCAGGATAAATTCATGTAAATCGACCTATTGTTAGTACCTATAAGGAAGCAACTTGAGATTTATGTTATTCTGAATCTAAGTTACACAGCACCCAAAAGAGAGCATCAAGAGCACGGCTCTCCAGAGGGCTGACGCTTCCTCCCCCCGGCCACCCTGGGCTCCCCAGCTTTCCCTTCTGCAACCCTTTAAGGTCATTTCTAAAGCCTGCCAGTGAAAAGCAAGGTGGGGGGCACAAAGGCAGTGGGGAGAAACAAGAGCGATGACAGGGGAGAGACCAAATCCCCTGCAATCCTGTACAACAACTCACTACGTAAACTACCCCCATCAAAATGATGCTGGATGGATTTCCCCTTACCTGCACGTAATATTTAGAGTATCATTTGCAGTTATTGTGAGGACATCTTTTTGGATGCTAAGGGTTGGCTGTTCCAGAGCAATAAACAAACCTGTGAAAAAATGTGTAACATCCCTCAAATCAATGCAATAAACAAAGTAAATGCTACTCGATCAGAAAAGCATCATATACAGGAATATGCAACATGTTTTAAGCGGACACTTTCACACCACCTACTTAGCAGTGAAGGGTAAATAATGACTTTTCACACATCCCAGAAAGTTCAAAAACTCTGTCATAACAGGAAGCAAAGGCAGATGGTCAGGAGCTAGCTGCGGAGCACTACAATTCAGCCAGCCAGGGTGGAGTTCCTGTTTTCTTGCGTTGCCAACTTCAAGGTCTAACAAGAGGATGTGGGACATTGAAACGAAGTGAACCTTCATCTGATGATCTCACTCCCTGGGGAAAGGGATTACCAACTTTTCTTATAATAAATTGAATATACTTATGTTCTTTGAGACTGCTGATCAATGAATTCTGTCAAGAAACTATTTTACAGTTTGCCACAAATTCACGATCCCATTAATTTACTTCTTCCCATGATTTTCTACAGTTATCTCTTTCCTCCTAAGCGGTTAAGCAAAAAAATCTATTACTACCAGACCCCATTCACACGAGGGGATGCACGGTGCCCGCCCGAGCCACCCGCGCTTGTGAAGGCATCGATCTGGGTGCCGGTGCTTGCTCAGAGGCAACAGCCCAGCTTGAGCAACATCTGTGAGGGGCACAGGGAGAGATCCGCAGCCTGCCCTGGTGGTTCCCACCACCGTCGGGAATCCCACCGTACCAGGGTGAGCCAGCAGCCCCGACCGGGACAGCCCTGCCAGCTACGATGGCAACAAGAAAGCGATGCCAGACCGGGACGTTCCCTATTTCCCTAGTATTTCCCCACACTTTAATCACTGGCATCCCATCCCGAGCAGGTTCTTCACTGATGACGGGTTTCCCGCACTTGGCTCCCGGGACATTTTGCTCTCGGAAACGAGACTGCTGCTGGAGCCAAGCGAGCAGGACACTGTGCCGTGGTGGCAGGCAGCCCCCTCTGACGAGCCAGCACCGGGCCGGCCAGGCAGCAGAGAGCAGGAGGACAGGAGAGGAGAGGACGGGACAGGAGCGGACGGGAACGGAGAGGACAGCAAGCCCGCAGCGCCGGGCGCCCCGTCCCACCCGGGGGCTCGCACCGCCTCATCCGCTCTATCAGCCCTGACAACCCCAAGGGAAACCCGCACCGCGCCGTTCCCGGCAACCGCTCATCCCCGCGCCCCCCTCTCCTCGGGGCGCCATGGGGCTGCCGGGCACCGGCGGCTCCCCGACGGGCCGGACTCGGGGCACCCGGGGTTCCCCGAGGGCTTACCGGGAGCCAGGCACAGCAGGACCGCCAGCAGCCGCGCCGCACCGACCTCCATCCCGCGGCCGACAGGCGCTGCGGGGCGCGAAGC
>VWZZ01000244.1:80569-138650 GCA_013399095.1 Psophia crepitans | reverse complement strand
TTTTCATCCTTCCCTGCAGCCTCTTTCTGCTGCAGTTCCCATGTAGGGAAAATGGTGTCCATGGATGGTCCCCGGGAACGGTCTGAGGGGGCACAAAGTCTTGGCTTGGCCAAACGGGGCCAACAAGCTTTTGTTTATGCATCTGCTCCTCTGGTCGCCAAGAGCTCATTAAAAACAAGACACAAAGAAGCAGCAGAGGAACCGGACAACCCCCCTCCCCTCTCCTCCCCGACCTGTCACGACTCATCCCGGCTCGCTGGCTCTGTCAGCGCCTCCTGGGCAGCACCGCTGAGGAGCCCGCCCGAGCAACTGTGACTGCAGAAGCAGACAGGCCACCTTTTGTTTGCTTAATTATTCAAATAACAACCTGGAGGGAGATAAGGGCTGGCACCGGGAACAACCATTATGTGCTTCCTTGCTCACACAGCTCAGTAAGTTTGCAAGCGGTCAACGTTGGATGCAGACTACATCTGGGATGTGGCAGCCAGCGGCCAGACCAGCTAGCTATGACACCTCTGTGCCACATACAGGGCTGTAAGAACCTCAGCATCTAATGCAAGGGTGTGAGCTACCTCCACCTCTGTCTGCACTGCAGATCGCACCGCTGGAACAACCTGCACCCTTGCAACAACCACTGGAGCCACATGGTATGGCCTTGGTGTGGCTTCCATCAGGCATGCTTCACTAACGTGCCGATAAACCTTGCTGAGGCAGACGTGGGAGCACATTCAAGATGCCACTAGAAGAAGAAAATGCGAAGGCATTCGGTATCGAATGCCATCACTTTTGATATAATCCACATGCAAAAGCAGGAATACATTTAGCGTGACACAGACTCCATGTGTAGACTCCAGAAAATGTGCTGGTTTGTAAGTGACATTTTAAAGGATAAAATCTATCCTTCCACCTAGAAATGAAGTAACTGTCCCAGGTGAGAAGAGGCATGGAAGTAGAAATGAGAAAGCACGAAGCCACTCATTTTCAGACAAAGCTGTCTAAAGGTAGAGATCTGGATGACCCTTTAGCTCATTTTCAGAGTATGCCAAAAATGTTGACACCTTTGCTGGAATCTGTGAAGGGATCACTTGTATTAGGTGATGTCCAGCTATAAATAGGGAGTGTGAGTTCAGTGTGTGTGCTCATCCCCAAAGTGGCTTTATTCTAGCTCAGCTCTATGCTGATGGTAAAAAAACTGGAGGAGCAGGTTTGTTGCTGTCAAGGCCCAAACTCGTCTAACTCGCCTTGGATACCATCTCTCCGTTCCTGGGCAGCTAATTATGGTTGGAGGCACACGGAGTTTTAGGGACACACCTTTGAAAAATTCAATTGCTTTCACTGTTTATTTGCTTGCCCCCATCATGTCCTAAAACTCTGTATAACTGCTCATGCCAGGACAACCAGGTCCTCACACCCTTCATTCAAGGTTGTTCATTTTTTTCCCCGCCAGGCTGGTTTTCCCAACCAAACCCTTTGTGGAGCAACTGCTTTGTGGGGAAGAGACAAATGCCTTTACTTGTCTACGTGGCTGAAGTCTCTGGAAATGCCTCTCCCACTTGCAGCAGGAAGCAGCTCTGAAGCGTCACTTTGTGAGCAGGAAGCAGAGGGTAATTCAGTATCTGGGCCCCTGGACATGTGGTCAGTCATGCTAATGGATGGGCAACTGGTGACAGACACAAGCTACAGATTCTCATGTAGAAGTAAGGGGCATGCAATATTTTTTTCTCTCTCTTTTTTTTTTTTTTGGGAGGGGGCCTTAAAGTTGATAGGTCTGTGAAAAAAGTCTCAAAGCTTAAGTTGACAAAACTGCTGGAGAAGGACATAATCTTTTTATTTTTTCAATAGCTCACTGGCTCAGCATGTTCTCACTGCACCCCCTCCAGTGAAGAGATTTGCATCTCAGAAGACTACCCTCATCTCCGTGCTGCAGAAATGAAAAGCAGCATCCTCAGTCACTCGGTCCACATGGCTGTGTTTTTATGCCGATTCCCTTAATATTCACTGAGGGAGGAGGAGAACAAGGGAGCAAGCATCACAGTATTCACAAATAGGGTCCTGGAAGAGAGACCTGGATTCTGATCCTTCCGTCTGTGAATCTTTAAGGATTTTGTTTGATATGGAACAGTGCCATCAGGAAACCTGAAATGCCCATCCGCTATAGCGTAATGCCTGAGGCTTTCCGTTGACCTGAAGCCAGGCCTCCCACATGTGAATTTCCACGGTGGTGGAAGTCCAACTGCTTGGGAAACAGTCTGCCAAAAAACCCCACGTTACTGGTTTGTTATGAAATAACTAAAAATTATGAACGTATCTGACCGGGAGCCAGCTTATCCAACATATTCTTACAACAAGTCATTGCGTTAGGAGTAGAAGCAATGCACCCAGCTCCCTGGGAGGGTTGTGTCCCTCATATCACATAAGGAACAATCTCCATTTGAAGGTTTTGGGGTTATTTGCAGCAAGGTGCCTTGCTGTCTGCTGAGGATCTTATCACACTGCAGACTTTCACTCGTGAGGGCTCTAATAAGATGTCTCTCCTACCTACTATCACTTTTAAAATGAAATACATAAACTTATTATCTTAGAAATATATGACCACTCTCATGTTTGCTTGAAACTGGCAGAAGCCTTAAAAAATTATGTGTCAAGAAGACAGAAAAAATAAACAGTCAGACATAAAATGTGCAAGTCCTATTTCCCTAGGAAACCAGCCTAAAACTTACAGGTCACACCAACTGGAAAAAGCTGCCAGCACTTCATAGGACAGGATTAGAAGTTAAAACTGGAGGCAACGCAAAGGACAGCAAAGTATTTTTGGAAATTGTGAAAACCCAGCCTGCGAGGAAAAGCTGAAAGATTTGAGACTGTTCAATCTGGAAGAAGAGGAGGTCAGACAGACAGGTGTGATAACAGCCTTCCAGTGGGGAAAGGCTGGAGGTCCCCGATCAATTATCCTCATAGCCACCAAGGGTAAGAGAGGAAATAATCAGTCTCATTTTCTGGACAGGAGATTTATCTCAGATAATGTGGAACATTTTCTGACTCTCAGGGCAGTTAAGCACTGAATAAGGTTGTCTGGGGACCCTGGGACTGGCATCAGTTGAGGTGTTTAAGATTAGGTCTGACAGATCTCTGTCAGGGATGAAATTGAATTCTGGTTTACAATGGAAGTAAGTATTAGGTATTACTCTCAGGTTTATTCAAGTCCCACATATTCATAATTGATAGGAAGGCCATTTGTGATTTCCTGTTCTTTAATAAAACTGCCCGAAAATCAAGCACTTCTTTATTGGGTCAAGCGTAACATTTCATCCAACCTACAACAACTTTGCAGTGTTTCTTTTCAGCAGGGAGAACTAATACAATCATTCTGAGTGGAAACTTTTTCTACTTTTTTTTTTTAAGCTATCTTGGAGTGAATGGATTTGTTGGTTTGGGTTCTTTTTGTGTGTGTGTGTGTGTGTGTGTGTGTGTGTGTGTGTGTGTGTGTGTTCAGTAACTAAACTGAAAAAATCCCTCCAATCTCCAAACCATTATTCACACAGTCTTAGTTCCAGCTAGGAACTCCTGGGAGAGATCTCAAGGCACAAGCTGACAGGGACTTCCAAAATGTGTCAATAGTTGCCAAAGTACAAACAGCAAGTTATAGTGATGGTTTGAAATTCTGTAAAACGGCTTTCCCAAATCAGTGCAAATATCAGTTTACAGTGCATGACTTCTCTCTCAACTAGTGCTTGCCAGCACTAGGTGAGAAAGCATGTGGGGAAATGTCCAAACTGGTTCTTTTCAGGTAATTATTTTTTTTTCGCAAATATTTTCACAGCAAGGAGAACTGGATGGTTACTGAATAGTTTCATGGGACATAATGTAGGGTTCCAACAATGCTGGAACATAAGAACATAAAGAACCATGAGATCCAGCCAAGGGGACAGCAAGGGCTGCTACAGACACAGGAGGGTTCTCCATCGCTCTACCATTCTTCTAAAGACCTTTTGGGGTACTAGCAAACCTGGCTGTCACAGTCCCTTCAAAGACCTGTTTCTATCTCAGCAGTGAGGAAGCCTTGTTTCAGGTATGCTATAGTCAAAATTCATTTGTACAGCTGGTATATGATTACGTGATTAATCATTTTAAAGTTGTCATACACAAGTCGATTTTTAACACCTATGTCCCAAAAGCCTTTTTTCTCACAAAGTATAAAAGTTCATCACAACTAATCATCTGTTTGCCTGTTAATCTTTTTCCTTGTTTTACTTCATACCCAATTTATGAGACATTGGCCATCATTTGTCCCGAAGAAATGAACCATTCCACTGGTGGCAAGTTCTGCTTCTGTTCAGATTCCCCTTCCAGGACACAAATGAATCAGGTCTGAAAACGAACAGGGAGAATGTCTCGGCTTCTTTCCTGACCAAATTCCTCTGCTCACAAGGATGCAAATCAACTTTCTGCAGTCTGGAGAAGCAGGCTGCCTGAGTTCTTGCAACCAGAGTCTTCACCCCCAAACCAGAAAACTCAATTTTCTACATATTTTGCCTTTGTGAACAAGCTGACTGATTACACTTTAACACCTGACTCTTTTCTCACACGTCTCATCCAAGCAGAACATCGTAGTAAATATCATATCACCTTCCTACTGTTTTCTGCCATGGCTGTAGGCAAATGAATCCTCTGAACGTTTAGTAGCTGATACATGGCAGTGTGGCTCCGAGAAGAAAAGCATCAACAGGAAAGCAAAGGAAGTGACCAGACACTGGCTGTAGTCCCTGCCAAGTTTGTCTCATCGAAGGTTGTCACCAACCAAATGTTAAAATACATTCCACTTTGTTTTCTGAAGGGGAACGCCCGAACAAGCCGTGCACAAAATTAATAGATCTGTCATTAAAGCCAAAAGGAAGTATTAGGACATGTAGTTTGACCTTTGAAAACTGCAGGCAATAGAGTGAGCCCACTGGACCACCGTTCTTCACTATTCAAGTGCAAATGCTATTAGAAGAGGACTATTTACTAGCGGCTTGAGCCTGACTCAAGTTAGAGCCACACAGTGAATAGTGTCCCTGCGTGTTAACCAGGAGGATTTTAGGATCATATAATAGCGACCATTCCACTGTGTTGGGATTATTCTAAAAAGGCAAACACTAACTGTACACTCACATATATATGGGGGCTATGATGTATACATGTATGTGTATATATACATATTTATCTGTACCTTGTGCGGGGTAAGGGGTATTTCTGGAATTCTTAGTATAGCATTTATTAACTACACAGTAAACATAATTGATAAGCACTTTGAAATTATTTAATTTCACTCAATTGCTGGTTCAGTGCTTGCCAGAAATGCATTACCATCCCCACCCTTTCAGCTGTGGGAATAAAAAAGGGTGACCATTCCCTGTAACACTCCCAGCAAGCAATGAGGAAGAACTGACAACCCTTTCCTCCTTCTCAGATTCAGAGGGAGCTGGTTGAGGGTAGCGAGGCCAAGGAAGGGCTAAGGAAAGCCCAGAGCCTTGGGAGGGGCTGGAGGGTTTCCTAGAGACCCATCGTGCAGCCAAGGGAGCAGCCTGGGAGTGCGCCCAGCTCTGTTCCTTTCCACCCTCAGGATCACATTTTCCAGGCGAGCCCTGGATACAAACCACCGCAGACCAGGAAAACTGATACACAGGAGCCCATGTGGTGGAGCGCTGCCAGGCTGTCCTCTGGGGTATTGCTTTCTCTGCAGGGGTTGTGCTTCAGTGGTAGCACTTCCAGCTGAGATAGCCAAGTAATGCTGGGCAGCGGAGAAGAGGTGAGATGGGAATTGTGAGTCCGAGAACTACATGGTGCAAGCTACGCAGGTGCAAAAGTAGACAGCAATGCCAAATCTCCAGGCTTAAATTGGTAGGAAGGACTTTCTCCTGAAGCCACAACTCTCACCATTAGAAATGAGTGGTGCAAGCAACCATTTAGGGTGAAAACCTTATAGGATTGTCACGGACCTCAGATTATCTGGTTTTGGACTTTTGTCCATAAAATGCCACAGGATGAGAGTCAGCAGGAATTCTCCATAAACCTGAAATTAGACTCTTTATTGCAGGAAATACTATGCCAGCACTGAAATGTTGGCACCACGCACCTCCTTATTCTTTGACATCTGCCGACTGTTGTGTGCCAAGAAAAAGGTAACTGAGCACTTCAAGGAAGGAAGACATTGAGCTCAGGGTCACTGATACCTGCCAACAAGACATTTTATTTTAGATGACTTAGAAATACGGGAATAATTGTTTAATAAAGGGTGAGAATCTAAGCATAGACTTCCCATATCTAAATTCTTAAAAATCACAATAATTTTTAATTTTTTTTACCCAGAAAATGTAGCAACTGGAGTCTGTGAAGAACGAATCTAACATCCACAGATGTATGAACATTCACTATGCTGAATAATCCTCTGTATTCTCATTCCTTTCCCTCTGACTCATCCATAATGCCATTTACTCTATTCACAGAGTTTAACCGTGAATTTGCTACCTTCATGCCATCGTTTCAGTCACTAGATTATTTTTTTGTGTGTGAACCTGTGAAAATATTTTGATTGAACTGGTGCATAAACATTTCAGGCAAACCCAAGGTATGGATGTCAACATATGCTAGGAGAATAACACACCTACTGATATATAATAACATTATCCAGTTATTAAAGGAAGCAAGTGGAAAAAATATAGGTATATGGTTTCCAGCCATTAGGGGAAAAAAACATGACAGGTCCTGATTAAAAGCTGTTAAAGGACTTTGCATTCTGCTTCCCTTCCTTAATCCATTTGACCTACCGAGCCTGGCCCCAGCCAGGCAGGAGAGCAGAGATAAGTAGGGAGGTTTACCACACTCGCCTGGTGCAGTCAGCGAAAGTCACTTTATGTAGCCTCTAGCCTTCCTCTTGGATATGCATGTCATCAGGAAAACCGAGTCCGGGCTCACTACTTTCTCTTCCGCCCCGTTAGCTCCACATGTTTCCTGACCCCTGGCTCCTCCGCTGAGAGGACTTGCCACCTGCACACCGGCTCTGCTAGCACAGCCACTTCCTGTACCTTCCCCATGTTCAGGGCTCATTATTTTCATCAGTCGGTACGATAGCTGTGTGATGAGAACGTATCTGAGTTCAAACCATACTCCTGACTGGAAAACAAAGCAGCGTTTCCACTGTGGTGTGCAGCAGGGGTAGCTGAACAGCAAAAAAGGAACCAGAAAGCACGTAGCATTGTGTTTGCTGCCCTTTTGGGTAGGATGATGAGTGCCTCATGGGGATAGGGACCTTGGCCTTCGCAAAATGGCACACAGTGGTGACAGCACCTGTGAAAAAGCAGACCTCCACTTCTCCAAATCCTTCTGTCCTCTTCTTCCAAGGGAGATGCTGTCATGAGTGCCAGGAAAAAAAGTCCTTCACATTTTCTCCAATATTCCCAATCCCATTTTTTTCCCCCACTTTTTTTCTCTGGCAGTTTTTCCAGGATAGGCATCTGTCCTTATGAGATGATGCTTCTCGGAAAACAGTAGAGAATAGCAGCAGCTGGCTGGTGAACAGGAGACATCATCAAGTTTAACAGAGAAATAAACCAGCCTAAAACGGCAGATCCAGGAGGAAAAATGTGTCTGTCCCCAAATGCTCAGGCTTGGAAGAAAAAAATCTTTGCAGTCCCATTGGAGTTCAACATGATCTTTTTCTTACCTTTATTGATCCAACTCATGGGATGGCTGCTATGCTGGTGCTACAGCAAATGAACTTACTGCCCATTTGCTGTTGTTCAGGCTGCACCATTGAAGGACAGTGACTGAGCAGTGGACACAAGTCTTCCCAGAGGAGCCCCCAGTGCTGTGTTCCCCAAGAGGACAAGGCAGGCTGAGGAATTGCACAACACCCTCTGGCTGTATGGTGACTATGGAAAGCCATGGGATCCCAGAACATATTAACGAGGACTTCACCAGAAAATGCTCCTTTGTCTAGAAATAGTTACTAGCTTCAGTCCATCCAACCCTATCGCCAAGGTGCTACAACTAGGACTGCATCTCTCTTGATGCTGAGATCATCTTCTGTGTACTTGTGGCTACATGTGGACAAAATGAGTTTCATAAATGAAGTAACTGAACTCAGAAGGAGTCCAAATTGAGCATCAAGAATATTTTCAAATCAGAGATCATTCTATGTCTCTTTTGGGCCAAATGGGGAACTTTTAACCAACCCTCACCACTCTGAGAGATCCTACTGCTCACGGCTGGATCTCTTCCCTAGGCGGGACTGGAAGTGGTCTCATACGTGCTGACTTGCTGTTTCTTCCATGCCCAGTTCAAATCGGGAAACAAACAAAGTAGTTCAACCTCTTGGGAGAGATTTCCACACTTATGGAGGTTTAGCCTGTTGTCCTAAGGAAATAAACCATGCCATCACATTGTTTGTGCATCTGTAGCCCCACCCTCCTTATGAGCCTTCGAATTCATTGGCCAATTTCTGTTAAAGCTGAAATGAGGTTAGAAATAGCACAGATAATTACTTTTGTGGAAACTGGTGGCTCTTTGACAGCAGCCAGGTAGCTAAAGGGCATACACATATCAGCCTGCCAGCCAACTCGTTCCTTGCTCCTGACTGCCCGCAGCACAGGTACAGCTCCAGAGCAGCGGGCATGGAAATAGGCGTGGGAGCTGGGGTCACACTGCAGGACTGCTGAGAGGACACAAGTCCGTGGGAAACTAAGCTCTGATAGTTCTGTTGCTCAAAACCCCACCGTGTTAATGTGTTACTGTGCTCAGATGTACTTCAGGTGCCAAACGCCAAAGCGCCTTGGATTTATTTGTTGCCTGTTGTAGCCAAATGAAAGGCCAGTGCCTTCCAAAAATAAACCACAGTGCTTCCAAAGGAACTACACTTTTGTCAGTCTGGTTCTGACCTCCTTTGCACTGATGCAGACTGGAAAACTCTGCATGAATATCCTTCATCGATTAATGCTAGCATCTCTAAAATGCCACTTAAAACTAACTCCCCCTGAGAGTGCCAAAAGACACAGAAAAATCCCCAACATTTCTGATAGACTTATTCTGCTGTAAAATCCTTTTGACAGTAACCCAAATTCAGTAACCCCTAATTTCTCCTAAGATGATAATGAATTTGGCTCAGTGTGACGAAAGAAGAAATGCCAAGTACTTCTTCATCTGAAATACAATCTTCTGTGTGTCTAGAGTCCTCACATAAACACTTCCACCAACTATTAAAAAGAATTTCACCCTTGAGCTGATGTCAGATCTACTTTCTTAAAAACAATGGTCAGTGTTACATGTGAGAAAGGACCTATGCAAAGAAGGACACTGACTTTCATCTATCTTGAAGTGTTTACAGGACCTGCAGAAATTTGTTTGTTTTATAAAAAGAAGAACAACAACTTTAAGAGTTGAATTCTCAGGGCAGGAGCACGTATTTGGAATTCAGCTACAACTGGTTTGAATATACGGCAAGGTTATTTCCACCGATGGAGTTAATCTAAATTTCTTCAGTGTGAACAGGTTAGATTTCATTCTTAGTGGCTGGCTTTCATCAAGTATCTATGAAGTCATTGCTTCTATCAATTGAGTAGAGAAAGATTTAATCCTCCATCATAAGTGTGGTGGGGCTTTTTATGCAATAGGAGCAGAGAAATCATTTTCTTCCAAGTGAACATCAACACCCAGTGACAGACAGGTGAGTTTCTGATACAGGAAAATCCTTGTCTCAAATTTTGGAGGTGATATTTGGGGACAATCTTAACCTGGAAGAGATTTACTTTGGGAGACGACACAGCACAACAGCAAGTCAGGCAGCTCCACACTTTACCCACCTCACTGAAGGTTTTGTACATCGTCCTCTTCCAGGCGTAGATGAAACCGCTCAGTCTCTGCGATCGTCTTTAGTGGTAGCCATATAGCACTTTGGAAATGCCGCCTTTAAGCCTTGGAGGAATTGTAATGGACTGCGTGAGGAAGAGCTTTCATCTCACTGTCAGACTCCAGGAAAGGCTCTGCAAAAGGAACTTTTATGAAGGCTGGAAATCTCTCGGTTTGGTATCTTCACTTTAGTGGTGGGAAAACGCCCTATTTGAGAGAGAATTTTATAGTGGGAAAATAGCACAGTACTTGAACTGTTAGACAACCTTCTGAGCACGTTAGTGAGAAAAATATCTCATGGGCTCTCACCTTAATGATAAAAGTCTTATAGGCACAGAAATTTTTCCTGTTATGAAACTCTTCTCAGAATGCCATTTGTCAATCAGGAGATTACATCCCCTAAATATTCAAGTTTTTCATGGGTTCAGTTAGAGCCTAACAGTAATAATCCAGTGTTAGCAACTCCAGTTTTGAATTACCATTAACCAGAAGGGGCATAAAACCCAAGCCACTCCTTGGATCTGTGAGTTAACTACTGTGTCATACATAAAATGGGCTGCCATGGGCAGCCTTGCCTAAAATAAAGGCTCTATAGTCATATCATAGCCCAGTGAAGCCAGCGTAGGAGCAGAGGACACTTGCCTAGTTTCTGAATGCCAGTGGGGGAGAGGCTACGGAGCTGCTGAAACCAGCATCACTCTGGCAGCACAACAAGCAGGTCTGATTTCCAGGTCCAGCAGGGACCTCCAAACCAGCTCAGATGTTAGACTGAGGTGGTTGATCAATAGAAGCTCTTTTAAATCTTTGGATGGAGAGTCCACGTAAATCCTGTTTGAGGTGAATAAGTCCTTTTTGTGCTTCTGGTCCTTTGATGCACAAAGGATTTAAAGAGCAGCTGTGTATTTATTTTACAACGCATTCAGCGTGTATACTTTTGAATGATAAGATGGTTTATCTGTAGTTTGCTTAATCTTTTCCTGTCATTCATGGAGATTAAGGACCATTTTCATTGTAAACATTCCCTCTGCTTCTCTCGTGATTCCCTAAGGATACACCAGTTCAGATATCCCTTCAAATAATGAACAGGCAAGGACTAATAAATATTTCACACATAAAAGGAATCTTGTAGTAAAAGGCTCTGATTTCCCCCTTCATTATGGGGGGATATTTCCATTTGATTTTTACTTCTTGAATCCTTTCTTAAAACTCAGAGCTGAACATGGATTTCCAGCAAAAGTGGCAAGCACACCCAGATCTAGATAAAATACAATGATAGAAAATAAACTGCCAGGAAGCAGAGCTCTTATTCTGGACGCAGTTCCACCCCATCCTACTTCCTATAGTGCATTTTAAAGAAGGGGCTGCTCTATATTCCAGCCTCGTGAAAGATTACCATACATTTTTCCATTATCTAAAGCTCACTGCGTTTTCAAGACTAAAGACTAAGTAAGGGCAAAGTGAAAACATAATTTATGATGAAATTTCTGAACTTACCAACTCTGAGTAAAGTAAAGAAAGAAAAATCCAAGGAGGCTCATATAATTTTCCCTCAGCTGTACTTTCATTAAGAGTGGCCAGTCTATTGCATTTCTAGTCATCAGAGAGCAATTAATTAGTACGGCATAATGTAAGTTAAAGCGCCTCAAGGCTCTGAAGTGGAACCAGACTTACAGAAAATATCCGGCTCTTCACAGATAATCCAGCACAATGCACAACTGTACCTGCCAAATCTCGTGGACCAGTTACACCCATTAGGGGCTCAATTCTTTCGGTGGTGGAAAAGCTGAAATCCTGCCTTCCATTTAAATGGTTCTGATGCATTCCTAATGCTCAGTCAGGGCAAAAATTATGCACAAAGCTTTGGTAATTTTTCCCGCATTTTGAAGTTACTGCTTCCTTCATTTTGCCTACTGCCCAAGTATTCACTATCCGAGGAAAAAAAATAAAAATTAGAGGAGGCTGCATGTGTCTAAATGTCTGATTCCTTTTAAACAAGTTTCTTTCAGTACCTTTACTTGGGGGAAATAAGTCCACAGATATCCAAAATTTTAAGCGTAGTCTCTTGTTTTAAAAGAAATGTGAAAAGAAAACAAGGAAGTGAAGACTTCTTGGAAAGAAGGTCTGATTCACAGACTGGAAAAACTCATGGTGATTTCTGTCATCCATTTCTTAGAAGCTGCTGCTTTTGCTGTAGGACATCTCAACAGCTCCTGTGACAGCATTCGAATCTTTGTGGTTTACAATCCAGCAAAATAAAATATCTCAGAATAAGTGCATTTTTTGTGAAAAGATTGTAAACTGCAGTGGTTCAGTAAGGGCAAGACCCTTTGGGAAAGGAGACAACTGAACAGATAGGGACCTGGACACCTAAATCCATCACATCTCACCAGGTATGTATCTTGCTCCTGAGGTCTTTCACAACATGGACTTAGCCAGAGACCTTCCAGCCATGTGATAGTTACTTCCAGATAAACACTTCTATAGGAAGATGAAGCATCACTAAACGCAGAAGTGGTTTTGGAGCTTCCCCCTCCACTCTCCTATATGTTGCTGATATCAGGTGATGGTCAGCATTTGTTAACAAAAAATACTCAACAATCAGTCACTGCCAACGTAGGCACAAGACCTCTGCATTCACTCAGAGAGGTGCTGTTGATGCCATGGCTTGCTCCCTTATCTTCCTTGTATGTAGTGACATTGTGCTGCCTGCCATGGAAAGGGAACTGCACATGAGTATGAAATTACATCTTTTGGCACCTAAACAGATCTTTGACCACATAGCTGTAGTAATAGCCAAATCTGCTAGATGGTCAGCTTTCAACTGCACTTTGGCCACAACAACCCCAGGCAACGCTACAGGCTGGGAGCGGGGTGGCTGGAAAGCTGTGTAGAGGAAAAGGACCTGGGAGTACTGATTGATGCTCGCCTGGACATGAGCCGGCAGTGTGCCCAGGTGGCCAAGAAGGCCAACGGCATCCTGGCCTGTATCAGGAATAGTGCAGCCAGCAGGAACAGGGAGGTGATTGTCCCCCTGTACTCAGCCCTGGTGAGGCCGCACCTCGAGTACTGTGTCCAGTTTTGGGCCCCTCACCACAAGAAAGACATCGAGGCNTTTCAAAATCTTGTGCTTGAATCATTCACCATGACATACATGCAGCGATATTAATGGAACAACATTGGTTTAGGACTTGTGTTTTACTAGTAGTACTCATCTCAACTGGACACAGAAACTTTCACCTCCATCACCCACAAACAACGGCAGGTTCAGGCCCTGATGTTGTGGCTTCACAACTGGGGTGAGCTGAGACTGCTTCTGAGAAAGATGGTCCCAGCCTCCCTCCCAGCTTCAGCCATGCATCCCCATGGCTTTGTTAGGGGCAGCCTTAGTGCCACAGCCCTAGAGGGAACACAGCTCCCTCCCACCCTGAACGCTGGTATCTCCTGTCCTGCTTTTAGGGCTAATGTCCACTGCTGGTCCAGCTGATGGCTCAGACATGGCCTCTGGAAATGAAGCTGAATTATTTCACCTATTCCAGCGTGATCTAGGCCGCACTGAAAGGGATGAATCCCATCTCACATCCCCAGGCATAAGTTGTCACTGCTTCTCTTTACAGATCTAATCACACAGTTACAGTGAGTTGGTCCATTGAGCTCATCTGGCAGAAAACAAACCTGCTTCCAAGAAATTGTTTTCCATCAGTTCAGCTCAACAGACCAACGCAACCCATAATCATGCAATTGCTGGAGGGTAGGGAATACATGATAAAAACTGGAAAGCAGAGATCAACCCCTTGTTGGCAGTGAGCAGTTAGGTCAGATTTGGTAAATCATGTAATTGCACCGTAATGCTGCTGTCTCAGCTGAGTCTAGTGGTTCATGTTCCCTGCAACGCTTCCTGTTTTCCCCAAAATCATCTCCAGAACTGGCATAAGCAGCAATGTCACTTGCCTTTGCAGACTGAATCACATTCATGATTCCCTTTTTGTATTCTCCTTTCCCTTCCTGAGGGCACAGAGTCTGGAGGACTGCTCTGCAAACAGCTGTCACCAACGTTGATTTCATACCAATTTTGCTTTTCTTCCTCCCTTTTGCAAGCTGATCTGATACAATCACATTTCAAGACCTTGTCAAGTTTTGAATGCTTGCAAGCACCTCGCTACAGTGACCTGGCTCAGAGTGCCAGCAGGCTTGGAAACAAAGGAAACCTTTTCTCAGCAAGGTGTGCAGGGAAGGCAAGAGCAGATGGGGAGACAGCTCTGGGGCTCCTGGCCTGTTCGATGGAAATGAAATAACATCAGCAAATTCGTAAGAGCTGACTGAGACCTTTTTCAAAGAAGTACAACAGCTGCAGGGCTGACTTTGAGGCTGTCATCCTGTGCTGTGCGGTGCACTTTGACCACGCTCTCACAAACACCATCTTCCGATTACAGGCAGGCTCAGTCACTTCGCTGGAGAAAATACTGGGTGAAATGATACACCAGCATGGCAAAACACCCAGGCATTTTGTATATAAAGTTAGAAACAAGCAGATCCACGGTAAGAGGTCCCTTCCAACCTCTACGATTCTGTGATTCTGTCTGTGAAGAGTAACAACAATGAGGATGTTCATAACTAATAAAAGCAGCAGCCAGGATGAAGAGATGGGAGAGGTCATAAAATCTAATAGGGTTCATTGACAGGAACCTTTGTTTTCCTTCCCTAAGGAAGGGAACTGAGTTTGGACATCGCCTCTAGTAAGAGCTGTGCTATGACCCCACGCAGGTCCAGTCACTAATGGTTTGTTTCAGCTCAGTCTTGCAAGGTCCTGCCCTTGCTATTCCTGAAGAGGTTAGACATGTGTGCTCAGTTTTAGGCATACATACGTCTCCCATGCCTTCCATGACCAGGGAGAGTGTTTTGAGGCTGATATGCACTATGTTGACATGTACTATGGGACTGCAGCTGGGACACTCAGCAGCACCACCTCCTGAGATTAAGCCTTACATGATTAAGAGCTCTGATTCAACATGTTCTTCTAATATGGTCTCATTAGATGCAGGGAGTTGGCCCCTTGGGGCAAAAGTGACTTTTTCACTGAGAGCAGGAATATGTCTTAAGGAGTGATTAATTTTGCTGCATGCTGCAGCTTCCGTTACAGAGCTTTACTTCAAGTGCTGCTTCTTGCCTCAGGGAATATTTTCCCACTCTCCAGTTGTTTATAATAATGAAAAGGCTGGTCTTGATTTGGAAAGAGCAATGTGCACAGATAAGATAAAATTGGCGCTGAGGAACTAAGAGCAGATCTTTCTTTGCATTATGGTTGCTGAAGGCCTCCACTCTCATATCCAGCCTTCCTCTATCTCGGGAGCAAGCAGCAGAGCCCAGCGCTGTAGATGCTGTTCAGCCAGTTTCCCAGACATCAGGAAATGAACGTTTTGACAACTTAGCCAAAATAACAAAATAGCTAAAGTTAACAGGCTAGCAGCTGTGAGGGCTTATTTCTCACATGGGGCTTACCCACAACTGTTGTTGCACACCAAGGTGGAATGATGGGATCCGAAGTTCTCCCTTAATTTTACATATTTATTAATAGAAATGCATTTTTCAGAATGGGACAGGCTGACACTCTTGAAGTTTGAAGTCTGAAGCCCTCTGCTGACAGAGAAAAGACGAGGGCAGCCTTTCTTTACTGCAATACCAGCATTTTCAGTCATCATCCAGGTGACCACATTTGGAAAGGGAAGATTAAGTTCTGTTTCAGTGTTAAGTCAGTCCTAAATCTAAAGGTCTCAGCAAGAGGGTTTTTATTTGCTGTTGGATTAGGTTTCTTTTGAAAAGGGGACAAACAGGAAATGGGGATCTCTCCAGCATGAAGCCATGCCCCTGCTGGGTCGTTCCACCCCACTGCACCAGGCAGGAGCAGGGCAGCCCCTGTTCCTCACATCCCTGTGGCAGCGTGATGAATGATGAGTTTCCAGAGCTGCAGTCCGAAAGAGAGAGAGACAAGGAAAACCCTTCATCCCTGTGAATGTAGATGTATGATTATGTGTAGATGTGATGCTTAGGGACCTGGTTTACTGGTGGACTAGGCAGCGCTAGGTTGGCGGTTGGATCTTAAAGGTCTTTTCCAGCCGAAATCGTTCTATGATTCTGTGAATCACGAAGATAAGACAGGAGTGCAAAGCCTTTTGTTGAAGGGTTGGGAAAGTTCCTGCACATGAGGACTATCTACACCAACACAGGACGTCTGGTCTCCCAGACTTAGACAAAACGGGCCAACATGGTCTCTTCCTACATCAGCCACGGTAGCAGGATTTGTGGCCATCTGTCCTGCGGTAACAGGAAGCAGATCCATGAATACATGACGTCACCATGTGTGACCATCGTTCCCACACAGAATGGCTGAAGAATGATTCACTGGAGCAAGGAATTTTGCCCAGGAATAGAAAATTAAGTTGCTGGAAAATTGTGCAAGTGTTTAGCCTACCGCTCTGGAATTAGGACCTGCAGGTGGCAGTTAGGGAGGACTCAGCATCTGGGGACTGTGCGATGAATGAAGTAAGGATGCAAAATGCTCCGGACTGCCTCCAGATGAGCAGGTCTGCATGCACTGCCACAGGAGAGGGCTTCTAGCTGGATTCCAGAGGCATTCGTGTTCACAGGTTAGTCACACCTGTCTTGGGTATTTCTGTACTGGACTCCAGAGCACAGCGTGCTCTTATATGGTTCTATAATGTCCTTCATCAGATGCCTCCCTGAGGTAATCAGTTTTAGAAAGGGGCAAGTTTTCATTTACAGTGAAGGAAGAGAAGTGTTGTGGGAGAAAGCTGGAGCTGGTATAAACTGGTAATTTCTTCAAAGTCACTGAAACCATCTGCATTTATGCCAACTGATTTGGCTTTTGAGGGATGAGAGAAGAGGTTAGACAGAGGGCAGCTCAATTAGAAGCTGACAAGTGGAAGGCAGAATACTTAGCTGTTTATGGGATGGACTTTCTTTATGAAATTCTATCCACAATTCTCAAACCTTAATGAGAAACATATCATAAGGTGACAGTGTTGACAAGCATTAGCCTTGGCCCTACCTATGCTATGACGCAGAGATGAGAAGTAAAGGCTGGTGCTGGTGATGCAAACCAAGTCCTTGGAGAGCTCAGCCTAGTCTGCACAGGCTCCTTTCTGCTACAGGACTTTTGTAAAGCAAGAAGCATTTCTGAAAGGTATGGCTTGTTCATTCTAGAGAGTTGTGACTTGTTCGTTCAGACAATTGCAGAAGCTCTTATGGAGGTTTTGTAAATATTTGGCATTACAAACTGATAACCTTGTCTCTTCGAGTGTCTTGGACCTCAGGCTCTTCAAAATGTCACTGCCCTTAAACAAACCAAAGCCCCCTTCAGAACAGGTTGTTGCTTTCATATTTTTTTCTACCAGCTGCAGAAAATAGAGTCTTATTTCATGCTATGGAGAAATAGCTGCTGTGTGGTGTGATCCTGCACCAAGAAAAGCAAAAATGGAAAATGCTATTACAATAAAGGGGTTTTATCACCAGGGTGTGCCCTTTAACTTGGTACAGGAATGAAGTTGAGTCTCAAACATCTCAAAACTACTGTGCTTGGACCGAAATAAGGAGGATGCTTGTCTCATGCTGACTGGGGATGGAGGTGGGGCACAGTGATTTAGGAGTGATGGAGAAGGTGAAGTTGAAGGGGGCTCAGGGGCCAGGGAGCACAGCCCTCCCAGAGCCATTGTGGTTTTGGTGCTGAGCAGAAAAGTGGGGTGGGCAGCACTGAGTCAGGGAGTGGCTGGGCAGAGGCAGAGCTGCCATGAGCAGGGGTCCAGGTCAGGAGCAAGACTAGCACTGTGGCATCATTTTCAGGACAAAGAAGGGACACACATTTTTTCATGATCATTTAATCCTAAACCAACTTCACTGCTTTTTCTCTTACACATGCTCAAATTAACTTTGGCCTGACTTCTGGGGAACTAATCTTGCCCTTAAAGTTAAGCACAGGTATAAGTGGTTTTCTGGAGCAGAGACAGTATGCTAAGCTCCTGGCAGGATCAACCCTACACTACAAAGAATCTGCAGAAAGTAAATATGGTTTTTATACACACAGGGATTTCTACAAGAAACCCGATTCTAGGAGTTGTATTCATCCAGCCAAAGACAGAAGAAATATCTTATTGCAACCTACAGCAAATCATCTCAAATCTCCCATATTAATTGCAAAGTATTTGCAAATGGTTGGCAGCCAAAAATTATCTGCAGAAATCACTCAGCTAAAAATTTATGACAAATAAATCTGTTTACCAGTCATTTCTTTGGGAAATAATGGCCCAAGTTCAACAAGTCTTTCAAATGAATTCATGTAGCTTTGTTTCTGAACAAAAGCTGCTTGTTGTCACGCTGGGAATGTCAGAGCAGTGCCCAGAGCAGACGCGTGTGTGTGCACGCAGGAGAGGGTATAACCAGGAGCATGGGCTGGGCCAGGAGGAGATCTTCAGAATCTGAGGAAAGATTTAATCATCATTAAAATCATCAAGAACTGAAAAAAGTCATGATGAGAAGGCAAGGCTCAGAGGGATGAAATGAATTTGGGGTTTGTTATTTTAACTACCTCATCCTTTGTGACACCAGAAGAGTATTTCATTCAATTGATCTTGAATGAATTAACTGTAGTTATTCTAATTAGGCTCTTACTCTAACACAGATTCTACTAAAATCCTCCCCAGCAGTGCACAAACACGGTCTTGCCCAAACTGACCTCATGTTGCTCCTGAGAAACACCACACACATTGTAGCCTAGAGGTCCTGCTTTTCCTCTTGTGCTAGCTGGATCCCCACTGAGCAGCTCCCATGGCCTTATGACTTGTTTTCTTCACAAAAGACAGGATGCTGCTGTCTCCATCCCACACTAAGAGCCCATATCTGCTCCCGCCTGGAGAGAAAAAGGCCTTCAAGAGTCAGCATGGGCCCGTTAAGCACTTAGCAAGATGATATTCTCCAGGCATGGTCCTCGCAATCTTACATTTATTTTACTAAGTGAAAACAACTGATGGTTTCACACTCATACTCTGGGGCACCTCTGGTAGGGAGACCAGCACTGGGCACCTGAAGACTGGGATGGGGGGTATGGCTGATGGGATGACATGAGGAGGTGAACTGATGGGCCAAGGAAGGGTTTGGGTATACCAGAAAACTGCTGTCTCCAGCAGTTCACAAGACCAGTGCAGAAGGGGACAGTTGTTTTTCCTGACCATAATTTGAAATGCAGCTGTGATACAGCTGCACAAGAGGCTTGGACCATGTGGGAGTACGTTTTATTGTCAAATAACCTTGCTGCATTTTACCAGTAGTTACTGTCTGTTGATGGCTTTGGTGTAACTTTCCCCTTCTTGGAATATGGCAGAAAATTTTAATAAATAGTGCCTAATTTCACCATCTTTCTCAGCAGCCATCCTTAACTTCAGTGCACGCCCACTGGACGTAGTCTTGCTTACTGTCTGGCTATTGAGTGCCTGTTTAGTCATCACTTTACTGATACTTACAGGAAAGAACTATTGTTCCTGGGCTTCCTTGTCGATAACAGAACTTCCTGAATTTCTACTTGTTGTAAATTAAAGAAAACACATCTGAAGAAAGCATTTGGTTCTGATTCGGAATTGTCAATGTTTTCTGACTGTACTCTGTATGGATTGGTTTGATTCATAGCATCTGAAGCAGCAAGAGGAATTTAAGTGAACCTCTTCGGGAAAGACTTTGGTCCATCTCACACAAAGAAAAGTGCCAAAACAAAAGCAACCAGCAAACCCATATGACTACTCGAAGGACCCTTCAGTTTTGAAAGATGTTTTTTGGTGTTTGGAAGAAGTGAGTAAGGTGCTTCTCAAAGGGTATTTTCAATGTAGCCAACATACTTATCAGGTTAGTTCACAGGCAAGGAACATGAGCAAAAATGGATCATTTTAATTAATCAAGTCGATAAGGTCAATAGTTGCCTGGTTCAACATAATTTGGGGCACAAATCATTCAGTCATTTGCCAGTGGCCAATGGCCATTGCCATTTGCCTTCTGGTACACTTCACTGGTTTGCAATGTTAATATTGCTGTTCAGTTAGAAAGGGAAAGAGTCTACATCCTCTGGAAATGAGTTAGGAAGAAAAGAAACAAACCATAGACAGAAAGCTGGGGAGACATCACTCTCAAACTCAAAAAACTCACTAAGTTAGCTGGGAATCTGAAAAAGCTGGGTAAGAACAAGTCATTTTGTAGTGATGGGACGACAAGGGGTAGCAGTCTTCAACTGAAAGAGGGTAGATTTAGATTAGATACAAGGAAAAAAATTCTTTACTGCGAGGGTGGTGAGGCACTGGAACAGGTTGCCCAGAGAAGCTGTGGAGGCCCCATCCCTGGAAGTGTTCAAGGCCAGGTTGGACGGGGCTTTGGGCAACCTGGTCTAGTGGAGGGTGTCCCTGCCCATGGCAGGAAGGTTGGAACCAGATGGTCTTTGTGGTCCCTTCCAACCCAAACAGTTCTATGATTCTATGATTTTTAATAAATCAAAGTCCCATATGTTACTGTATTTTGGTAAGAATTTTTCTGCAGGCTGTGTCCTAAATATACAGCAGCCACCTTTATCTGGCTGACATTGGAGACATGGAATTTAACTAGTTAAACGTGCTCAGATAACAAGAGTTTTGCATGTAAGTGCTGCTTTCTAATAGAAACGCACTTTGCTGAGATAATGAGTGATTTGGATAAAAGATGGGCATACGGTACCGACTTTGAAGATACAATCTTCATTAGGAAATTCTGCAACCTGAAACTAAAGTACTCTTCTAATAATTGCACATCTCCAGGAATGTTTCACTAGATAAGTGTAGCAGTAACAGCTGGAAGTTGTTAAACTCCTTGGCTGCTAAATATGGGATCTATGTGACATCTACATAAAATTACACTTCACACCATTCGTACCAAGCAAAAAGAGGCAATAATGTTTGGCGTTGCTTTGGGGTTTTCATTGGTAAAGGTTAGGAGTTCCCGACAAGTGAAGATGTTACTATTGCCCCGGTTCATTATATTAAAGCTTTTCTGACCCTATTTTCCTCTCAGACACACGTGCATCTGTACAGCCCTGTGCACACCCAGATTAACAGGCACGGTAAGTCTGGTACATACAGTGTGATTTATCTGTAGGTGTGCAATAACTGTTTTTCCTGCCAGCCGCCAGCCTGGACTCCCAAGCATCCAGAAGAGTGGCCAGTGACTGCAAAAATACAGGAAAAGACATTTCCCATATGCTTGTCATATAGTGCATGGGATTTGACCATGCAGTACAGGAAATCCTATGCAAGATTAGCAGCCCAGCAACCCTGGCACTAGCTAACGGGTCTCAGGAGTGTGTGTGTAGGGAAGGGGATGGCTGAGCCTGGGTTGCCAACCGGTGAGCTCATACTTTGGGGTGGCACTGTCCTGCCTTCTCGGGGTCCAGCCATAACAGTGCCCAAGCATCCTTCCCCTGGAGCCAGCAGCTCACGCTCCTGCTCTCACTGCCTGGAAAGAAGCTACTCATATGCTTAAAATTAGCCCTGGAGCTGGGCCAGACTTCTCGGCACATTATGGGACAGAGCTGTTGACAGATGATCTTAACTCTCTCGTTTGTGAGAAGTTTGTACACACGCTCGGCCAAGCTGCAGGATCAAGGTCTTGGCCTCACGTTCTGGCTGAAGAGTCCACGGTGCTTTTCACGAGCATTAAGATATCAGGCTCATCAGTCGGATCGGATCAGATGCTGATGCCAGTAAAACCCTTCTGCCCTATCTTCCTGGGTACCTACAAACAGCCGCAATGAACCAGTCTGCCTCACCCCAGCCCCAAGCAGCCGGACTTTAAAACAGTCTGGCATTAATTTGCCTTTAATACCAAAAAGTAGCCACATGATTGATATTGCTGGCTGCTTTTTGAGTTTGCATGTTCTTCATTTGTAGTGTATGGAGACAAGTTGGAGAGTACAGCACAGGCATTCGCAAAAAGCAAGGCGCTTATCTGGTGGGACTGTGCCAGCAAGTAAGTAGTTCGGTAGAAAAGTTAAACAGGGATAATATTGCATTGGGTTGGTTGGCAGATTTTTCTACTGCTATTAATTTGTGCAGAGATCTGGAGGAGAGGAGAGGAGAGGAGAGGAGAGGAGAGCGAGGCACACTCTGGACTTTGCAATACGAGTACAAGTCTGTTGTCTCCCATGGTGTTATGCTGCGTCCATAGAGTTACACTCTGGTTAAGAAAGAAGACCAAAGGAAGGAAGACAAAATGCTTGGTCCCAACAGGACAGCAGCCTTTCAAATTTGCTGATGGCACAATGAGGTGCCTAGGCAGAAGTGCCGCACCAGGCAGCCCCTGGCCCCACAAAGAATAAGGCTGTCTGAATGAGCAGTATGGAACATGTTTCATTTCTTGGCCATTTTCCTAGCTGTATCTTACTCAGGTTTTTGATCTATGGATGAGTGGGTCAGGAAGTGACCTGAACCCCTGAACACCCCTTTTGCCTCATGCGTGGAAATTTTCTAATTATAGGGCTGCATTGACAGGTTCCCACTCCTGTCATGGCACTTGGCATTTTTTATGTTCTTTAAACAAGAACGGAAAAGAACCCATCTCCCCAAACCAGTGCAATAATGAGGAACAAAATGCACTCTCTTATCTTTTTGTCAAGTGAGGCAAGTCTATTATCTGCCACAGCCTACGGCTGGGATCACCATCTCCCCCGGAGCAGCATTTTACAGGCTGATTAGTCTATAGCTTCCTGCAGTAAACTGCCAGCAGGGACCAGAACACTGAAGGGGAAAGAGAAATTCAGGGATGAGATTTAAGCTCTGTCCTTAGTTTTTATTGCCTATGCTGCATGCCAATACATATTTAACTGATAATCAACGCACAGTGTACATACATGCACACACGAACATGCATGCAAACACAAAACAGCCTACACAGACCCCAGGAGTCACTGCTGACTTTGCACACAGAACGATGCTGAAGCAGGAGGGATTAAACCAGCTGGCTTTGAAAAAAGGCACCCCGGGAGCAGGTTGGTAGGAATGCCAGGCAAGTTTGTAGGACAGTGCCAGAGCTGTGTAGAACCATGGGCTTCAGGTTTGAAAAGACCTAGAGTCAATGCAGTTGGAAAAAAAAAAGAGCTTTTAATGTTTTACATTCCTGGAAAGTAATTATGCCACCTTGAATTTGTAAAGGATTTCCTTTAATAATCTTGATATTATCCAATTAGAAATGCCTCTTAAAAATGGCAAATTGTAAAGACACAACCAGATAAATATATCTGTGGCAACAGGAAGAACCAACTGCTTGTCAAGTGTCTAATCTGTATGGCAGAAGAGTGATATGACAATAAATTCCTTACACCTCCAAATTGCTAATGCTCTGTTACACATGCTATTTGGGAAGGTAACACACAGCCTTAATTCCTTTAAAATGAAAGCATCACCTGTGGTTTTGGGTGATACATGCCTAGCTGCTGAGTATGATAATACTTCTGGCTGCCTAAATGTCAGGCTAAAGTGTGTGAGGGAGTGCTCAGTAAAGATACAAGGTGCTAAAATCAGAATTTTTAGGGGTTTCTAACCCTGTCACTATAGCCAGATGCATGGCTGCATTGTGTAAAGCAGGACAGAGCTTACAAGGATCTTTTGGCTTTAAGAACTATGAATCTTTGAAAGATTTTAAAATTATATTCAGTGTCAGAGTATGGAATGTATGGAGTCCACAAGCACTGTAATGGAAAGATTGTCACACTTAAAAATGAGCAAGAATGTGGCATTATTACCTAAAAAAGCCTTCTGAAGATGGTTCAGCCATGGAAAGAAGTGACTTGAAGACCAGTGGGGAGCATCTTACAGCAAGGATCAGCCAGTGCAAAGTGCACTCAGATCAGCACTGGTTTTGTGGATGCAACTTCTGTGAAGGTTTAGCAGGAGGAGTTTTTCTTCACTGAAACCAGACAGATAATCAACTTTTAGATTCTGGATGTGATTTTGTTAGGTGCATTGATCTTGATTTGGAGATACACTTCAAATGAACCTTTGTAATAGAAACTAAAGAGCCCAGAACCCTGATGCGTTTTATTTATTTATTATTAGCATCATTATATACTTTATTTTCTCAGATGTAAATGTTTATTCAAGGTAAATGGGATAACCATGGAGAACCACAGTGATGATACTCTGTACATTAACTCTGTGCATTCTGCAACTCTAATCTACTCCAGATGTTTGTATGTCACCTTTTCTGAGACTATCACAAAAGTGGATTGTGTTGGTTTCCTAGCCAAAGGTGAATTAACATTTCTTTCATTTTCCAGGTGAAGCCAGTAGGCTGCCAGAAATATAGAGGAGACAGCTTGGGTGCAGACCTTGAGCAGTTCTCAGAGCCTTCGGCTCCGTGGGAGGTGCCGAGAGGTGCTGCCTCACAAAACAGAGATAAATGAAAAATGAGCAGCAAGAGAGTGGGAAAGATAAAATTGCACAAAGCTTCTCCCTCATCCTCTCAGTGAGCTTTAACATCCACTGACCTTGAACTAGTCAGACAGGCAAACCTTTCACACATCCAGAAGGGAATTATAGACCATACAATCAGCAGTTGTGAGCAAGAGAAGTTGTCTTAGAGAAGCTCTTTCAGCTATTTTTCACAAGGAAGAGCTGTTGCAGGTATTGCACCTCTGGCAGGTAGCTGGACTGGACACTTCTTTCACATTCATTGTCATTTGGCCCTGATTTAAAGTACCGTTGGTATTTTTCATAAAGGACATATCCAGTGGGGTTTTTTTAAGCACATCCTGTTTACCAGCAGATTTTCCTGATGCAGAAAATACTGTAGGTGTCGTGACTATTGCCAGCACCATACGGAGGGTATGCATGCACTCCCAAGCAAGGTGTAACATACAGAAAGCAAATTTAACTCTAAAACGCTGCCAAGACAGGTCAACATGACCTGCTTTGCCACAAGATCATTCTCTCTCCCTGAGGCATCTCCAAAATGGAGCAAGTTACTCCTGTTCCCTGCAGAGGCGTAGCATGAGCATCAGCAGGTTCTGCAGGGCAGCTGGTACGCTGCTGTCAGTGAGATAACCTGCCTCAAAGTTGACCCTCAATCATTTCTTAAACCAGAGCGAGTAAGTTCAAGGAAAACAGATTTCTCAATTCTTTTTTTCTCTTTGCGTTACCGCAGAAGCAGGCCAAGCTAGCTCAGGGCAGGCTGGGGCACTGAGAGCGGCCAGGGCACGGGACTGCAGGTCAGGGATCTCACCTCCATGCTCAGACACACAACTCACTGCCTCGTGCTCCCCAGCCACAAAAGAGGAGCAGCGCTGCACACCCAGCTCTGCAAAAAAGGACTGTCAGATCTACGCGCCTGAATGGCGGCAGCAGCAGAGTGAACTGTTCTTACTTACTTGTTTCTTACTTTGATATGAGAGGTGATTTTTCAAGAAAATAACTGCTGAGCAAGTACAGAGACTGATGAGAGCTATCACAACCATCCCTTCAACAACATCTGAAATGGGGGCTGGACGATACACTTGGCAGAGGAAAGGTTTGCTGGTGGTACGGAAGCGTCTCCAAAGGATCCTTAAAAGGTGTCAGTTCAGAAGAGGATAAAAGCCTAATTTTATCAAGGCAGAAGAGAAAGGAGGATCTATAGAGAAGGGGTCACCTGTGGAGATCACAAAGTGAAGACAAAATCCAGCCCAATGGAGACGCACGAATCGCAATGAATGGAAAAGGGCAAACGCTACCTTTTTATCCTCTCTCACACACAAAACAGAAGAGGGAAAAAGGAAAAGAATAGACAAATAAGTTTTAAAACATAGTAATTTAATTTAAAAAGTCAACATGACATGAATTTAAGTTAAGCTGCATCTGAGGTTTGTTTTTTTTTCTCGTGGTTTTTTTTTGTTTGTTTCCCCCTCTCCGATGGACTGAAGAAATGATTGGTGATTTTACTGACAGCAACAATGTCAATTTTCAGAAAATGAGAAAAACCTATACTCACCCACCTAGCACTTGCTAACAGAGAGGAGTAGGAGAAAGTGTCTGGAAGAAAGCTGGACTAAAGCCACGAGGAAAATGTATGTGATCCTATGAAATGATTCTTAGCAACACCCTATTTAACAGGACCCTGCCCAATAATAAAGTTCCTTATTACCTCCTCATTCTGCAAAGAGCCAATAAAGGACTTCATGGTCCTTTGGGATGCATCTCTGATTTATCTGCCTTCAGAGAAAATACACGTGTATACTAAATGAAATTTTACCAGCCTCATAATACAGAGGTGGTTCCCTTTCTAACCTAGGGAGCAGAAGAGACTGACTTATATCAGGTTATACTTGAAAAAGTGCCTTCACTTGCAAACTATCTGGGAATGCAAAAAGACGGCCGAGACTGAGACTTTTCTTAGCTAGCTCCTCCTCCTAAAATGAGAAGCGTTCTTTCAATTCACATGTTCACAGTGCAAAGCTTCTGCATGTGTTAACCGTGCCTCAGATTTAAGCATTTAAGCCATATCATGGCATTGGGTGGGAGAAGACAAGGTTAGTAGGAGGCTGTCCTCGGCTGGACTCGTTCGTCATGCATCTGGTAAAATCAAGAGTCCATAGCTTATAATTCACTATCTTTTTTTGGCACATGAAACAGGGCACTGTGATAATCTGAGGTGGATGGTGAACATTGGCTTTCCAGGGCTGGGAATTCAAGCCCT
Organism: Psophia crepitans; assembly: GCA_013399095.1. Taxonomy (NCBI): domain Eukaryota; kingdom Metazoa; phylum Chordata; class Aves; order Gruiformes; family Psophiidae; genus Psophia; species Psophia crepitans. The sequence continues at coordinate 112,025 of VWZZ01000244.1, read as the reverse complement.
GCACTTGCACCTGTGTAGGGTAACTCCTTTTTTTACCAAGTAGTTCTGCAGAGAGCTACGACTCAAACCCAGCAGAGATACAGACTTGTATCTTGAAAAGGGAAAAGGAAAACAGGCTTTTCTAATGTGTCTGTCTTCAACCCCAGCCAGTGGCTGGTCCCAAAACTCAAGTGTCACAGCACAACACGGAATTAATTTTACTCAGGGATTTTTTTCTTTTTGTGTAGCTTCCTCATGTTCTCTAACGATTTTCTGCACGGACAGTATTTCTCATTGAACAGGGAATTTATCTTTAAAAATACCTAACCACAGGTCTTGCTCTGAGGAAACGTTCATGTACCTGAAATCTGTCCAGCTACACTCTGCAGTACATTAAATTAAGGCTTTATGACATTTTTATTTGGGAACAACTTACCGACGTAACTGGCTGGTTCAATGCATGCTGTAGAGCTCAAAAATACCCCATATTTTTCGTTTCATGGCCACTAGGTGTCAGAGCACAGTGATGTGGGGGTATCCCATGAGGACCATGAAGCCCACACAGCAGCTGAGGCTGAGCCAAACTTCTCGGCTCAGTACAGGGACTAGAAACATGGAGCTTTAAATAGTTCTATGTGATAAATAACAACAACAACAAACAATTTAAAAAAAAAGATAATTAAAAAGTAAGGAGAGGTCTTGTATCCCGCTCCACATGCTGGCTGCTACCTCATGAAGCTCCATGGAGAGGGTGTTTGCCTGCCAGCATTTTGTAGCTTGCTGCCTATGGTGGAAAACATACACCCCAACATATAGTTTGATGTCAAATCCACATTCAGAAATGGCTTTTATTTTTTCTAGCCAGGTGCTTACACTGGCAACTATCAAGATTGCTGTTAAGTGCCGTTGGCTGCTTAACAATAGAGTTTCATCTCTGTGTCATACTTAATTTGTATTAGAAACTGGCAACGTTTTCTCAAGAAAATGCTCCAATCTCCGTTGGGATTTCTGCTTTTTTGCATTTTATGTAAGCTGCACTTGTGCTTGGATATGATGATGGGAAGTGTACAGCATCCTTCTCTTTTTAAAACAAGATTAATTTAAGTTCAGCAGGAAGAGCTTAACTATGGAAGAGTCTATATTTAGAATATTTTCCTTTTGTGTACAGCTGAGTGTATTTCCAGATCCCTTGAGTGTCCGTCATGCTGCGGACAAATACAAAACATATTCCACCTTGAAAGTCATTCCAGTGGCAAAAAGAAGGCGAGAAAAGGATAACTGCCTCCAACGATCATAAAACTTAGGAAGAAATCTCTTCCTTCCTCCAAATGCAAATATACCTTGTTCGACAGTACAGTTGTTGATCTACCTTCAATATTTTGTTATTAGTGTTAAAACTAGCCCATAGGAGCAGAGAAAAACTGAATAATTTAAGTTAGAAGGGGCCTCTGGAGATCATCTAGTCCCCTGCTCAAAGCAGGGTCAGCTTCTAAGTTAGATGTAACATAAAAGTGAGATCAGGTTGCTCAGGGACTTGTCTAGTCCAGTTTTTAATACCTTTGAGGACAGAGATTTCATGGCCTTTCTGGCCAGCTTGTTCAAGTGCCTGGTTGGTCATGTAGTGAAAAATTGAAAAATTGCTTAAACTAAGTAAAATAAAGAAGGACTGATCTAAATATAAATAAACCATTTGGTGCAGTATGAAAAATAAGGGATTTTACCTCCTCGAGAATGTATCAATGCCAAAGGCCTCAAATGGGAAATTTAGCGTTGTCAGCAGCACAGAGCTAAAACTTTTATAATTAAAAAAAAAAAAAGTTAATTCAGCACATACTCATGTTTCTGTTCTTGACTGCTCTTTCTTTTGATCCTGTCAAATACTCGTACAGAATGAAATTTACAGTCTCCAGTAGTAATATTTTAAAGACCAAAAGCACATTAACAAATCCTCCTCTCCTTTTTAGCAGAAAAGAACTTTAGGGTGTGATATTCCAGAAAAACAAAACAGTTCAGTTTTTGCTTATCTGAAGTTAGTTCAGTTTTAACTTCTGATTTTTATTCTAGTCTTTGCAGTTATAGTTTTCCAGATGGATTTTCCTTGTATTTCTTGTACAGTATTTCTCAGTGCTGTGATGAATATTAAAAACTATACTTGCTTGTGCAACAAAGAGTAAGACACAGCAGAATAAGTGTAATCTTCTGACATACTTATTTCAGACTTCCATGAGCCCTTCAGAATCAGCCAAGCATAGAGTAAGGTGGTCAAACAGCATCAAACATGCAAAATTTGGAGGTAAAATTGTAATCACACACTGATTTTTAGATGGGTTATAAGTAGTCTCATTTGGAAACACGAGCAATCTCATAGCGGAGATGCTGTAAAGATGAGGTCACATCCACTTCAAGATGACCTCATTGAGAGGTTAAAAGTCATCTTCCACAAAATCCTGTAATTTAACCAGTGCTCTATCACCATTTTTGAGCTGTTTTCACTTGCATGATCCTAGCACTCTGGTTTTCATCTACCATGCCACAAGGTTGACTTTCAGGCTGCTTCTTGGAGATTTCTAGAAAAGAATTAGCCCTTTCCATTGCAAGATGTGAAGCACGGTACAGCTGAACACAGAAACTTATCTCCATTGCTGGGGACAAAACCACTGCCATTACTAGCTGCAAAGAAAATAAGCTCCTCTGTAAGCAGAGCAGATCCCTCACCTACCAATTCACAAATATATAAATAAAGCTTTAGGAAGGAAAAGTGGCATGAAAAGCAATTGAATTATCCTATTGCTGAGGAAAGAAAAATCCTTATGTAGCAGGCACAGGTTGAAGACCACTGATGAACCAGTAGCACCATTCACACAAGGTTCATTTTGATTTGTTTCTAAAGTTCAAGATTCCCGAAGGAAACGTCTGATCGGCACACAGATGTACGCGGTGCATGGGACACCGGCAACCACAGGCAGTCGCACGCTGCCTACAGCTATGAGGAGTGAGCACCAAGCTCCATGCTTTGTGCTCAGCGTGGTAGTTGATCTTAGCATTACTGCAATTATGTCAGAAAGCACACACGCTAATTAAAGACAGGCTTAATGGACGTAGTTAATGAGACACTGAACAATGTCTGACAATTTGCACAGACAACAACAAGTTCAGGCTGAGTAAGCAATTGAACTACTGCTTCTAATGCGATAGTGTATAAAGGGTCCAAGCAGGGATTAAACCCTCCTTCAGCTAGGTACTGCACAAACAAATAGCAGAAAGAGAATCCCTCTCCCGAGTTCACCACCTTGAGCAGTGCCGTGCCAATAACGGTATCATTTACAGCCGAGACTTGGCCACGTTTTCTGGGTTAATTAGCAGGGAAGCAGTAGTCAGTATTAGCTGAATTTTGCAAGAGCTCTGAAAGTTGGTACTTAAGAGAAAAGAAGTGGAAAACAAAATGAAAGGAACAGCCTGTAATTCAGAATCCAGCCATCACTTAGAAAGGAGCAACAAACATATTAGGTTATGGCATGGCCAACTGATGGGCCAGGGTGAACAGGTACTGCAAAAAAGAGCATGGAGTGGCCCACAGCATGGCATTTAAGTAATTAAAAACAAAGATTGTAGATAGGGAGTTTATTTCAGAACAAAGATAGTACAGTGTTTGTTTAGTTTTTTGGTTTTTTTTTCTTTTATTAAACTTTTAGATACTATTGCAGAAAGGTGTGACAAGAGAAGGAAAAATCCAAAAGTCTTTTTTAGGAGACACCCGCTTGTGCAGAGGGTGACAAAGGAAGAAGCCCAGGAGCACCCAGCCCTGAGACTACGGTGGGGTGGCTTGCTCCTTGCTCACTCCTTTCTCAGCCCTAGCTCGCTCCTCACCCCAGGCACTACAGACCTGCCCCTTCTCCTCAGGTGATGGCCCCCATGCTAGCAGGTCCCTCTGCTTGGGGCATCTCCTAGAGAAAAGTCACTGCCAGTATGACCAGGACAACTCCACCTGTGTTGTAAGTGATGTCACATCTTCAGTGAAAAGCCCGAGTGGTAGAATAAAACTAGAGAATGAAACTCCAAGTAAATGGCAATACATTTGCTACCTTTTCCTGTCAGCCTTCCACTTTCATTGAGGTCTTGTGCTCCATTTACTTTTCTCTTTCTCATTTTAAGGAGGCAACTGGACAGATCCCAGGGTCAATACTGCTGACACCCAAATTAGCTTTTCCTTTGGACTCATGCAACTTACTTTGCTTCGATCTCCAGCACTCTCACCACAGGCTGCTTGGGTTGTCCCAGCCATTGAACACCCAGCTCTGTGCTCCACAGTCAGTGTGGTATTCACTGCCAGATGGAGGCAGAGGTAGTTTGTCCTAGCATTATTGCAATCAAGTCATGAAACAGATTCCAGTATAGGAGAGATGGTGTGCTGGCATTTAAGTTCAACCAGAAGAAGGACATGAGGGATCTCTCTCTTAATCCAGGTAAAAAACATACCCAATGCCCCATGCAATCAAAGTATTTGAGGTGTATCTTTATCATAAACAGTAGATTTGCTCATTCCTTTAGTCCTATATCAGAATCACTGTTCCAGCTGTCAGCAGTTAATATTTTCAGAAAATATTTTCTGGAATACAGGCACAAAAATATGGTCAGGCAGAGCGTTACCCTCTAGCACCGCAAAACCCTCCAGCTAACATAAAGCCACAGAGATCCATCGAGCAGAGGATCTGCCTTGTAGCTTAGACGTTCAGGCTGTGTCTGCAGGGAGATGATGCGGGGATGATTATGCTACAGAAGTACTGTGTGAAAAACATAAAGTGTCACAAGTAGTCTGGAGAGTGATTTTTACACTTATCAGCTTAATGACAAGCAAAGGCCATTAGATGCACTCTAAAAATTCCTCCCTGCTATTTGAGGATCCCCGCAGCGTGCCGTAGACACGCGCCAAAGACACGCTGCATCGTGAAATCCTGCCGTTCTCGGAAGGTGGAATCAATTAGTGTGTAAGATGTGTACTTAGGGAGAAAAAACCTCACTGCGAACAACCGACAAGAGAGGTATCAGCTGGGCTGTTTGCTCACATGGAGCCTGTTAGTTACACAAACACAGGGAAAGAAGATAGTATTACAGGTGAAATCCTGCAGCTCTCCTAATGAAAGTGAATTTGTTTCCCTTCCTGTTTTTCCTACTTACCCCTACTATTTGTTAGGCTGTGGCATGTACGCTGGGTGAGCGCCAGTTTTCTCCCTCCTATTCGGCATTTTCTATCTCTCTAACTGATTTTAACTAAAAGAAAAAAAAAGCAAAGGAAATATTTTGACTTTTCTCGGGAGCAACACCCAAGGAAGCTGACTTTGATACAGAAGAGGGCTGTATCGAGAAACAGCTGGGGAAAAGAAACCCTGAGAAATCAGATAAAAAATGCCAATTTGGGAAAGAAAAGCACGGGTTTTCGATTTGCATTTTCCAATGATCTTTGATCTTCCCATTTACATGTATCTTCTTGAGTTTAAGAAGGAAGCAGTGTTACCGATACTCAAGAAAGTAAAGCTTTTCAAACAAAGCCCCAAGAATATTAAATTCTGGGGAGGGAAGACTTGCTTTACTCAGAAATAGCATAACCTGTACAGTGAACATTTATCCTAACGCAAAGCTGAGGAATGAAATTCTCTTCTTTACCAGAGGATCCTGTGATGAACAAATATTAACTCTACCCATCTGATTTAGTGACACACCTAAGCACTGCTCAATCCATGTGAGGGGTGAGACACGAAGTCAGTGTTAAATTCCTTTTCTTATGCGGAAGGATGGAGTCCACTGGCAAGGAGGAATAATCTTCGCCTTAATGAGGAACAGCAGTTTTCCACTTCTTCAGACTGCTCTCTCACTTGCTAAAGCCCGGGAGCCGACAGTACACGGGGCGCAATCTCTGCCCTGGCTTCCTGCTGTCAAGTGTAACTAGTGCTGAGTGGAGGTGGTGCGTGGCCAGAAGCAGAGCTAGTTCCGTGAGGGAAGGCTCTTCTGAGATCTTGGCACGGAAATCCTAGATCAAATTTTCAGATCATGGCTACTTTTCAAAAGACTTATCATTTGGGAAAGTGAAGATTTTTTTTCCAGGACCAATACACATCTTAAACTTAATTCTTTACTAAGTTAGAAGCAATAGTTTTTCAAACCTGCTCACCACTTTAAGATTGGAAAGCAGCATATTCTGATTTCTTAGCCTTGAAAACAACTTAGCGCTGTTTCTACTCACACCATTTTTTAAAAAGCACCCTGAAGTGGACAACCAGCGTGAGCAATATCAACTCAAAAGGCTGACATCTGCAATGAGAAATAGCAACTAACTGATAATAGCTAGCAGTACCAAGCAAATAAAACTGCATTGCTCTAACTTGTAAAAGTCTGGTGGAGAATCCTGAAATGCTTCTCTCGCCACAGAAGTGCAAAGACTAGTAGTTTGCTTGCATTTTTTTCTGTAAAATTATACAAAGCCTGCCATAATTTGAAAACTCCAAAGGATTTTTTTCTCTGAGTTATCAGCATAAATGACGTTGACCTTAATATCACTGCATTTAAGCTTCAATCTTTCAGGCAGCAAGGGGGAAAAGCAGAGGCTCTTGAACAGAAATCAAGAATTGAAAATTTCAATGTAAAAGATGAATACATTGAAGAGTACATGAAACAGGGAATTTATAACACAATCTCTTTTTATCCCTTCAGCTCCATAACACAAAGATACACTGAGATGTGGGCAAAATCAAACCGAAGGTACAAGGCATAAGAACCTCCCTCCTTTACACAGGGTAAATGTACAAAATGTTTAGGTTCTTGAAGAAACAGGATGGGTTAAAAATAGAAACCATCTCTTAAAATATGGGTTACTTGCAAGAACTTGGGTTGAGATGGACAGCTATAGGGTCTGACTTTAGAGCTGAAAATGGAGAAGGAAGATAGTGAGATTTATTTTGTTCTGTCTTGTTTTGTTTGGGGCAATGGGGATGGGCTGCTTGTGTCTAGATGGGTGTCTAAAAAAAGCGATAGAAGGGAAGGACCCACCAAAACCACCACAACTCAGACCAACAGTTTGGGGCAGAAGAGGTGTCACGAATAGTCTATACATACTGTTTTTCCCTGAAATGAGGAACATCCTCTGCTAATCTGAAAACTCATGTTACTCCACAGGATGTGAACTCCAAAGAAGGAATTACCTGCAAGCAACCAAAGTGCAACTCTCTGCAGTAAATGCAATTTCAACTGATTATTCTGCTATAAACATATTTGCCTTTACTGATGATTCTTAGGTTTTGAAAAGTTTGGAAGAAAGATTTCCCCTTCCTCCCAGAGCTTTGAAGCTGTATTGTCCAATTGATGAATATATGAAAATATGAGCCGTGTTCTTCACATGACAATGCAGGAGGAAAAAAAAAGGGGGGGGAAATGAAAAAATAATATCAACTCAGCACCAGCATTTCAGAACATTTTGGCATATTTTATTGTTTCCTTTTAACTGCCCCCTCCTTCTTATCTCATGTACGGGCCCATCTACAGTAATGTTTTAAATGAAAAGCTATTTAGTGAGCCAACTGCACCTTTCTCTAGGGAGTTCCCACTGAAATTCCTGATAACACCAAACAATGGAACTTTTTTCCAAGAGTTACAGAGTGTAATGAAAATGACATAAATTATCATTTAGAAATTTCATCTCTTTGAATACGTTTTTCCTTCATTTTTCATAGCATTTTTTTTCTAGAAAAACAAGACATGATAGACCTTTCCACAGAGTAACTTAATTAAGCCAAAATATTAGTGGTAGAAGTGGAGTCCTTCAATTTGTAGCATTCTGTATTTCTATTTTAAATTGTTTTTTAGAAAACAAGTGGTTAGGGAGCTGAGCGGCTCAGGAGCCAAATCTTTCCAAGTCTTCACAGCAGCCAGTAGAAAGGACAGATTAAGTTGGTGTAGGCTTGACTCAGCTGTCCATAAATTGCATGTAGTACCTCTGGAGATGCTCTGGTGTATCCCACTAGTCTCCTCCAGGAAAGGGTATGTCCCTTGAAGACCATCTGCCATAACTGCCCACCTGTGGGGGTGCTCTGGGTACCCCAGGGAATTTCAAATGGCACCTTATGCCTCAGCATAGGAAAGTCAGTCAAGCCCTTAGTGTCCACATTAAAAGCATTATATTATGCAGACAGAGCAATAGAGAAGGAATATGTTTTAATCTGGAGCCTGATTTGTAATACCTGAAAAGTGTTAGACTTTACCATTATGAATGCAGAACATCAACCTGATGTGGAAACTGGCGCCAAAGTACGATGGTAATATTTCTCCAATATGTAAGTGTGGATTTATGGATACTTGGAAATATATGTCAATAACAAATTGACGTCCAAAATATAAATCCTGAGCCCCATCCATGCAGGTAAGTCACCATGTGCAACAAACTTGTGCTAACTTTCTTCATTTAGGTAGATAGGAGATGGAGGGCTGCAGTTGCTCTCACCCATTCCTTTCCTTCCCTCAAAGCTGTGCTGTCTGTCAGGGATGAGACTGGAAGCCCAAGGAAGACAAACAGGAGATGTGCTGAGACCAAAGGACCCTGTGAGGCACATCTTCACCTCGTGGAAAAGATAGAGTCATTGTCATGTTTTGTATCTCATTCATTGCCTAATTTAGGTTCCTAACTTACCTACATGGCGGTAAAATGAAGTTCTCCACAGGTGGATTGTTATCTCACTTAAATTGTATATATGAAGAAGGAGGGAGGTGACTTAGTCCTCTGCAAGTAAGCTCTTAAATTCACTGTAAGGACCACGGCAGGAGGAAGGTGTCTCTGACAACTCCCAGGAGCAGATCCCGTCCAGTGAATCAGACCTCTCACTGGTAGAGGGAGAGCACTCCTGCCCAAAGAGTGATCACCAGGTTTGGTGTCCATCCCTCTGCCAGGGTGATCCCATAGGGGCAGCACGAGCCAGGTCTGCCTGGAGGAAGAGGACCCAGCCTTGAAGGGGTGCTGCGGGCTGCGCTCGCCCCGGCTGCTCGGCAGGTGGATGGATGACTGCACATCCTAGCTGGATGCAGGCAGAGGGGCTCCTTCAGGCTGGGGTTGACATGGACCCTATTTTTGGGGGGGTTCTCTAGCAATCTGAATATTGCAGAAAGGGGGACAGGCCTGAAAGTGTGGGTGTGGGTTGCTAACACTATGCTTATAATTTCTGGCTTCAGTAGGGAGATTAGCAAGTCCAAAAAAGTAGGATCAGTGTGGGATTTAGGCAGACCAAATCCTATCCCAGGTTTTATGCTATTTTGATTTCTTTAGTCTCCTGCCAGGCCAATAGGCAGATCTGCAGGAATCCCTCTTCGTCCAGCTTCACACACGCTCACAAATGCCAAAATTAACAAACCAAGATTGCATTTAATTCCAAATGAGCACATCTGAATTGCTACATCTTAGGATAATATTTTGCGTCTTATTCCGAAGAAATACTTGCGTACTTAAACAACTAAGCAAAACATTTCAAAATCAATTTCTAGCTCAAATCTCTGTTCTGGAATCCAACACTATGCATGAGTCCTCCCCCTCTCTCCCCGGTCAGTGTCGTCTGGTGCAAGGGGGAATTAAGGAATTGGGCTCCAACAGTGTCAAGCAATGGAAGAAAGTGACTGCAGGTTGCTCGTGGGCATCACGGTGCCGCAAGGACCGGGACCCTTCCAGCCACCTCTAGCCGTGGGCACCAGTGGAAGTGCGGTGGTGAAATCTGGGGTGCCGGGGTGGCGGCTGAACACTGCTTTGCTGGGATTTGGGGCTGGCTATCCCATTCAGTCATAGGGCCCCCCATCATTTAGGGACTGCAGTCCCAGGGGCTCAGCCGCAGCTGCACAGGAAGCCTGCAGCACAGAAGGTTATTGCACAGGCGGAGCCTGCGCTCAAGGATAATTTCCTAACCATTGCACCTCCCTTCACTGTTTTTAGTGCTTCTTCACCGTGCAGATCTTCTATTTCTCAAAGGCAGGTGCAGCATGGCAGGCTCTCCCTAGGGGTAACACAGGACGGCTCTTGCCGAAGCTCAGACATGGCCTGCACCAGTTCTAAGTCTTTTCAGATGGATCTGAGGAAGACTTGGCAGTAATTCAAAAGGTTTGAGTTCCTGGTTGTGGAGTCCACCACCGAGTCAGTAAAACCACCCTTGAACGTCTTGTGCAAACACCCCCTGCCCACCCCAGCCTTCCCTCTCCAGCCATCGCAAAGGAATAGCAAAGCCAAAACTGCAGAGTTTCTTAAAAATAACTCTCTTGTATAGAGCAATATTAGGCAAATCACCAAGGAACGAAGACCTAAATCCCTAAGAGCTTATACATATGCATTAAAAAGAGCCATCTGAATGTCAAAATAAATAAATATAAAGCTAATTTTACACTGCAGGATTATGCTTGGGAGGGGAGGTTTTCCTCTTGTCTTACACAACCAAACTTCAAAAGAAAACTCCCTGTGAAACGCTACTGGGTTTCTGCAGTCATGCAGATGACTCAGTTGGGCAGGACAAAGCTTTTTTCTGTTGGAGAGAAAAGCTCCATTTGGAAGGTTTAGAAGCAATTTCTGCTCTCAGTTTGCAAAGTGCAAATCAGGACAGTTTGTAACAACACAGAGCTATTGAGATGCGGGGAACTATTTACATAAGTAAGGTAAGCAGGATTTGACCCAGCCCCGTGAGCCCTGCAGATAGCATTGTCCTGTCAATTTTCACTCCCAACAGCAATGAAGCCAGATAAATGGCTTCCTGCCATATGGCATCACCTTTTTACAAGAGATCATGCGGACATTGCCACTGGCCTCTAGATGCTTTGGAGGGAAGATTCCACTTTGCTTCACAATGTAAATTCCAAAATGTTTTCCAAGTCTGCCATGTTCTATGAGTTCTCTGCTGAAAGATGTCCTAGGTATGGGTACCAGGAAAAAGAAGACTCATGTGCTAGCTGCAAGACTCTCTATCTTCAGGCATCTCCCCTCGGCAGGAGGGAGCTCTGCACATGATCTGTGTGATTGCTCGGGGTCATTATTGCCTCTTTTTGCTGGGCAAGGTTCTGTACACAGTATTTTGAGCCATTTGTGATGGACTTCAGTGAGATCGGATATCAGCCCGAGTTTTGAAGAGCACCTTTCATCATAGGGCTTAGACCATCAAATGAACAAAGTTTAATAGCAGAGTTTAGCCTGTTAGTCAGGGAACATCTTCCTCAGTATTTCCCGGGCTATGCATTATTATAAATGCTTCGTCTCATCCTCAGCTGCCCCTCAACTATAGACTAGCTAGCTGTGATGTGTTTCATGATCGTGTTACACCAAAGGAGGTCAGAGAAAATAAACGGTATTATTCAAACTTAACTCAAGAAAAGAGCAAGTCTCTGGAGGAAAGCACTCCTCCTCTTTTATTTATGAAATAAAACTCTCGAGTCTCTCTCCTCGGGGAGGGATCGCTTTATATTCTCACTGTATGTAAAATTTACCCTGCCAAGAAGCAGCTGATAAACTCAAATCTCTCCTCACAGCGTGAGCTTCTTAATGCTTCTGCCTCATTTGTTCATCAGCACTTTATGAGAAAATAAACAAAAACACTGTCTGTTTGCCCATTGTCATCAAGGGCATCTGAACGCTTCCTGCCGGGAGAGGTGGTTGTACCACCCTTGGAGCAGAGGCGATCGCATGTTTCTTCTCTCTCTGCATTTACAATGGCCAATCTACAAAGCCGGAATCCCAGGGAGCTTAATCAAAAGCCAGAAGACACCCCAGGGTACGTGTTATTGTCTAATAAGAGTAAGCAGTGCACACTGTTAGCACCAGCGTCAGGCTAGCGTCAGCGTTTCTGCATGCTCGGGCATCCCTTGGAGGAATCTTGTTGCTCTTACGGGGCAGGAATGGTTACAGATGTAAAAAGCAGGCTATCGCAATCATGCAATGATTTTTAACAAGGTAAAAGTTAAAAATAGATCCTCAGTGTTCCCCTCTGATAGCAGTTTTCTCTTTCACATCAGTTTGGAAAGAACATGTATGCCTTTTTTTCAGTTCAGCCTATCAGCTGCTAACAGCAAACCAGTGCAACACTGCCTCTAAATATCCCCATCATAGAAGAGGAGGAGGATCACAGTGACGTTTAGGTTAAAACCCACAGGTTACACTGTAAGTACACTAGCCAACATTTTAATGTGTATTTAAAGCGCAGTTCTGTGAGAGGCTCAATACAGCTCCTACCATTCATCCATCTCTCAAACTAGGCAGCGGTGAATGTGCAATTTCTATTTGATTAGCACACTGGATTTTTCTTCAAGTACCTTATTTCCTGCTTTTTTGCGGTCTCTGGCATTTATTTATTTTTGCCGTCACTCTCCCTTAAATCCATATTTTTTTCCTCCACAGTTGGTCCATTCTAACAGTAATTTTCTTCCATATTTTTAGCTTCTTAACTGGGTAGACGTGGATTGTTTAACCCCACTTCTGAGCCTACATGTGCACGTGTGTAAGCACCGAGGGGCAGCAGGCATGCAGCGAGGAGGCACGTCATTCAGGCACACTTTGCTCATCTGGCGTCTCTCTGAAGAGATGGAGGGGACTGGTCTGTATGAAAGATGGCTAATAGCACTCCTCTGCCTCCATCCATCATGTAAGGAGCAGTGTGGAAGAGGTGCTGGGGAGGGGATTCACAGCCCACAGGGGTGCTCCTGTGCCCAGGGACAGCGATGAAACAAGGACCTCCTTCCACCCCTGCTCACTGTACCCTGAAGTGAGAGAGCGGATGTACACGTGTGACTATAAGCGCTGTAAGCAGGGGACATACTCTGTTAAGTCCTATTTATACCATACTTAGGCAGAGGGAGACCTGAAGATCTCCTCATCTTCCCTTTCCATCAATTAACCGGTTAACAAAGGTAAGAGTGGATGAAGCAGAAGTGCCCTGAGCAGACCTGTAGCAGTGTTGTCATTCACGACAGCTGAGTGCCGAGGTGTGCGTTCAGTAAATGTGCTGCCTCGTCGCGCTGACACCACAGTGCTCCTTCTCCACTGCAGCCCCAGCGTGGGAAGGTGTATCTCCAGCCCGTGCGTTGGCCCACAGCATCGTACCTATACACTGTATATACGTGCGGCTAGCAGACTAAGGTGCTACAGCCTCTCAGAACTGGTGGGAAATCTGATGCGGAGAGCGCTCTTCCCAGCAGAAGTACCACCTGTAGAGAAGGTCTTTCCATTTGAAGTAAATTCTAAAGTGATTTTTAAAGGATTTTGTGGTCTGCTTCAGTGGGGAACTGGGACTCCTAAGACGGTTTCAAGTCTTCCCCTTTTAAAGTATTGATAGGCTGGTACCAAGTATTTTTCATGTGAGATTATTGCATTTTAACAGTACAAAAAAGTCCTTGAACTTTAAAATTCCTCCTGCTATCACCTACTAGCAGCCAGCGTTGCATAAATATACCTAGAGACACATATACACAAAAAAGATATCATTTTATATATATATATTAAAAAAAGAGCACTAAAAAAACTAACAAGAACCAGAGGTAGCTCAGCAATTCTCGCTGTCTTGGTTTCTTGTACTGCCAGAGACCATTTTAAAAGGCAAATTCTCATCAGATATTGGGGAGGGAGGGAAGGGAAGGAAATTCACGACAGATTGTGCTGTGAACTCCTAAGCCTGGAGTTTTGTTTGTGATTTATCATTGCTAAACCTTATCAACCACTGATTGAGTCTTTCCTCTCTCAGCCCTCGAGGGTGGCAGTCTCTGGTCTCCTGCGGTTCCCTCCCGGATGACCAGCTTCTCTAAATGCTAATCAGGTGATACGGACCCTTCTGTGATCTTGTGAAGGGCTCTATCAGCAGTTTGGTAGAAACACCGTCATGTAAAAATGATACTCCCTTGTCATCTCCGAGAGGTGTCTGCCAGGAAGCGGGGAAGAAACAACATCAAATGGCTTCTATATTGTCAGCCTCTACAGTTCTCCCTGTGATGTGTTGAAGGGTGGACAAATACTTACCTGACATGGCTTGTTACAGAACTAGGGCTCTTGCAAAGAAAAGAGATGGTTTATAACTCTTTTTTTTTCCCCTTTGCTTGCTAGATTGAATTAAATTCAGCCAAAACCTACGCTGTTTCCAGACAGGATACACTTGGGGCCAAGGTCCTAGCAACTTTAGTTTTCTTATGGAAGATATCCTAAGCATCTACAGGCAGCAGGACCAGCAATTTCCCAGCACATAAGCAAGCAAGGAAGCAGTGCTCCTACCAACACAGCTACGCAGCCAAAAAGCTGTTCCTCAGTGCAAACTTCCAATCTTACTTCTACCCTTGAGAGGCAAAGCTCCTTGTGATGGGGATCTGGCTGGTGCAGGAGATATAAATGTGATCCTTCATCACTGCTGTTGGAGCAGTCCTTGGAAGAGAGGGTGGTCAAAGGCCACCTCGGGAGCTATGTCTGCCCAGCACCTCCACCATGTTGCATCCACCACAGGCTGCCTCTGTGGCGTGTTATGGATAGGCTTTCCAGGTGTTTCCAAGGACTTCTTGCACAGAGCTTGTGGGGCACTTTTCAGGTGCTCCCTCAGGCTCAGAGGGTTGTAGCTCCCAGTCGTGGGCAAGTGTTCTAACTATACCATTGAACCAATAGTTACTATATTTTTTTATATATATATATATATATATAATCCAAATGCTGGGCACTGCCTGCCCGTCCATTTCCGATGCCCTACTCTGCAGGGTGCCCAGTCTCAGCACAGGAGTGGGTGGTCTGCTCCTCTCCAGCCTCAGAGGAGGGTCTGGATTGCCCTCTGGGTGCAACTGTTCTCCTGGGATAGACCAACAAGAGAGGAAGGCACCTGTTCAGGACTGGATCTCCCTCCAGAAACCTGCGGAAGCACCAGCATACAGTTTGCCCATGAGGCTACAAGGGAAATGCCTCTCCAGCTGTGCAACACTATTCCACTGTCCAAATACTAAAATGATGCCAAATGTAATTAATTTCTTTTTGCTATTAACATTCAAGTTAAAGTTAACTCGGCTTGTCTCCTTGCGTACAGCAAAAAGTTTCAACCTGGGATCAGTCAAAGACCAGTTATTGATTTCAGTTTGTTCATTTAGCAAACAAAACCTTTCACACCCTACACCCCAAAGCACCGTGCCAGCCCTTGAGGAAAAAGCCAACTAGCTGTGTGACAATGTGCCAAAAATACCCACCAGCCAAGCCTGCTGAGTTTAAGCTGCTCAAGGAGAGATTGTCTATTACACTGGCTAATAAAATGTGTCTTAGGAACAGAGGCAGCCCCTAACCCCAGGCCACGAGGAACCCATTCCCAAGCCCAGGTATTGTTCACGTGACGATTTTGGGAGCAGGTTTGCTACCTGGCTCTCAGCACACGCCGTCCACCTACAGACCTCGTGCAGGCTCACAGTTCCTTTCTCCTCTTTCAGCTGTCTTCCCGTGAAGCATCTCACTGCCAGACTGACAGTAGCTGTAGCCTCCAGGTGAGAAGAACCAGCGGGGGCTTCAGGGGCCGTGCAGCGGCAGCAGGCTGCCCATGGTCACCATACATTATTGGAGCGGGGTGGTTTTAAACGCACTACAGGGCTGTTTTGATTCATTAGTGGCAAAGCAGTTTCAGATATTAATTATCGCTGGCACGGCAGGGCCAAGTTCAGTTCCCCAAGCTTTATCCAGCCGTGTAGGAGACTATGGAGATACAACCTGATATGTTTATCTTTGCGAAGCACGCTCTCTGCCTCAGTCGTGTGCCAGATGTAGCCGCAGCTGCAGGAAGTTGTTTATCTGCCCTCGTGACCTTGCAGAAGTGTCGGACGATGGTAAAATCATGTTTTTATTGAGCATCTCTTCAACTGGAAATTCTTCGCCATCAGTTAAAATGTATTTTAAATTCTAGAAGGAAGCCAAGCACTGGTATTGCAGAGCTCTGTAATCCAATTATATCCTTTACTGTGTGCTCCCTGCAAGAATTTATTTTGGGGAGCTAGCTTGAAAATGTTCACCTCAGTGAAAAAACTGACTGTTTGAACACCTGTGGTGGCTACTGTTACTGGTGCCCTTTCTAAATCTCATAAGTCTGTATATATGTTGCTCTTTACATCCCCACGTTTTATAGAAACTTTATCATGTTAGATGTACCGTGACATTGTTCTGGAGCATAAGGAAGATCCTAATGAGCCTTTGGCTGAGTTTTCCAGGACTCCTGGGACACACAGGGACTCGGTGCCCCTGGGATTTCACTAAGAGATGGACACGGAATTCTCCTAGGTCCCTCTGAAAGTTTTAGTCTTTACAGTTCTCCAAAGGAAAAAGGACACCGTGTGTCAGATAATTCCATCGAAATCAATTTATAGCAGCAAATGACAGAGCAAGAGCATTTGCCAGTAGAGCTAGATACCAATATACATTGATTGATCAACATTATGGTGTAAGTGATAGTCCTGAGCATGGGAGAAAAAGGATTAAACAAAATACAAGTGGTATGTATCCATCAACCTTATCACTCAGGAGAAAAAATAACAGTGTCATTAGCTAAGTTTCCAAAATAGCCCAGTTTCCTGCTTGAAAGTCAATCCTTCAGAAACAGGTTAAGCCTTCATTTTGTTATGACATGCTGGTAAAGTCACAAGGGTGCCTTTGGTCTTTTTCTGTCAACATTAATGTGCTAAGTGAAAATCATTGTTCCAATGGAAAATACTTGCTTGGCTCATAATACATTATAATTATCAATGTTTCTTTTTAGTCAAACAGCAGTTGTATCACAAAGATCTTGTTTACTAAAAAAGTGAGTAAAAGAATTTGGTAATGCTTTGTTTTCATTTCCCCCCTCTACTTTTATTCACCTCATTTGAGCTGAATTAACATACAAATTTTAATAATTATCTTTCGAATTTTGAGAATAAGCAATGCAATTAATAGTAATCTAGCCACTTGAATATTAAATCTTCCACATAACATTAAAATCAATGCACATTTATTACGCCTGCTGGTGCTGTGTTCAATTAGCTGCTTCTGCCTGAAGCTGGCAACTTCCAGACACTCGCAGTAGCTATGTTTAGACACATTTACTATGTGCGCATGACAAAAGCACAGAGCCAGGGATGCTTTAAAGCTTGGAGTAGATCCCCATAAAGATGAGGCTGCTCTTGAAGGTTTGCACTGGTGGAAGGTCAAATTTGAGAATTACATAATTCTTCACAGCAATCTCATTTGTTAGGGCCCAGAGATTATCTGTTTACATTTGGATACAGACCTGATTTTCTTTTAGGTTAATTATAGTGTTCTTGAAATGGTCGTGAGCAAATATCTTATTTAGCCACTGGGAAATGACAGCTTGGGCAGAAGCAGCATAAATTCCCCACCTGTTCCTACTGAGGTGCCTCATTTCTTTTTCTGAGAGGCTGAATGGGTACATCTGTCTCTATAGTCATTTTGGCCTTGGAACATCTACCTAGCCTTTGGGAAATGTGCCTGCTGAGAACAGCCGTGGTGGCAGTACGATGGTGTGCATACCTGTGGTATGAGACTCGAGTTCCTTTCACAGAGGACACCAAGTAACCATTAAAGGTCAATAATTCTCACTCATCAGTGACATGGGGGCAGACTAAACCTGCAGTTAAGTTCCTCATCCAAGATCTTCTAGTTTCCAAGTGCAAAGCAAATCCTTATTTATTTATCTTGGAGATTAGATGACTGAATTAAATAGACTTAGAACACTTTTTTTTTCAAAAAATGTTAGCTTGAGTCTATGCCTTGTCTGAATCTTTACTTCCTAAAAATCCACTTCTCCAAAGGCAAGACAGCTCCACTCCAAGCAGCGACATCCTGAATAAAAAACTAAAACTGGGCCTAGGACATAATCCAGTTATTTATGAACACACTAGAAACCCACTGACTTCACAAAATTATCCTCATACAATACAATGACGTATGGTGTTGACATGCAAAACTTGGAGGTTTCAATTCAACTATCAGACAATTAGGTGGACCAAATGGACATGCTGTCTTATTCAAACTAAACTACATTCAGGTAGTAACGGGGTACTAGTTGATAATCATTTAAACATGAACTCCTATTGCAGTAGGATGGCTTGTGCAATTCTTGGTCATATCATATAAACTGAGTAGGAAGTTTAGACTTCTCTCTCTGGCATGGATGAAATTGCTGCCAGAACAGTGGGATTCATTTTGGTGCTTGCAATCAAAGAGCGGCTCTGCTCGACTGAAGGAGATTTAAAGTACAGCCATAAAGGAAGTATATCTTTCATGGACAGATGCAAGTTGTGGTTCTCATCCAAATTAACAAACAAGAAAAAGGGTGATTTGATCATAGGTGCATGCACTTGTTTTGAGTCTGCAAGACGGATTTTTAAATCTACAGGAGAACAAAGTATAAATCCACAGAACGAGAAATTAAAACCACACAAACCCTGCTTAGAAATAAAGTGCCAGGTCTTTGCCTGTGAGGGTAACTAATAACTGGAAGAACTTACCAAAGGCTGTGGGAATTCTCCACCACTGAAAATTTGTAAGTCAAGAGTAAATGTTTTTTCCTAGAAGATGGCCAAGGTCAAACTTTCACAGAAGTGTCACATCTTTGCCAGGGAAGAAGGGGACCTGTATGCTCACAGTGGCTTCAGAGTCCAGAAGTCACAAAGATTCATTTAGATTAGATTTATTTAAAATACTATATGCGGAAAGAGTAAAAAACAGAAACAGAAATTATCTATTTATTCTTTTCTCAATTAAATATCATGGAAGTACGCATGTTTTCACAAAACATTCCACTCGAATCCAAAAAAGTGCTCCTAAATGCACCAATTTTGGCCAGCACTAGTTTCAAAATATAGCTTGAGCGCTCTGTGCTTGCTGTTCCTTTTTCTGTACAAACCTCCAGTTGAGAACAGTGCAAACTGGGATTCTGTGCAAAACTCAGAACCGGACTCTATAGGCAGTTTGAACTCAGGCATAAAACAAGAGAGGTGATCTTTTATATGTGGCATCATATAAATGTTCAACAGTTTCTTTAAACACAAACATTTTAAAAAATGAGTGTTCTGATCTTTTTTTTTTTTTGTTATTTTGTTTCATTAAGAAGCAGTTTAAAAGTTGAACGAACCCTTTTATGTCTCCTCCTGAGATTTATCTTTTCATGTCTCCATGGTCTATATTTCTTTTGTTCACACCATAAATCTAGGTTCCAAGCCAGATATTTGTAATAAGTCTATAAAGAAAACAGAAAGAGGTGTGGTTAAGTTTATCAGCTTGAACCACACATTTAAGTTTCTGGTCTACATAAAAATTCCAGACTTAAGTCTCTTGACTCTCCCTTCCAAAACATTTCCTGCATGGTTAAAAGAAAAAAAAAAAAAAGAGAAAGAAAAAAAAGAAAGAGAGACAGGGAAAGAAAAGAGAGAGAAAGAGAGAAGGAAAATTTTGCACAGGAAAGACACAAAATACAGTTAAATGTTTTTTAAAAAGATGTAATAGCTGAATTTATAGAATCCTCAGCAGTGGCATGTTCAGACTGGCCCCGCTGCTCCCATGCAGGACACACCAGCCACATTTGATTTCCAAAGCAGAAAGAACGGAGGTAAGTAAGAAGCAGTGGTATGTCTTGCTAAGATTTATGCCTGCTCCTTATTTCCAATGAGAAAAGAAAAAAGAATCCCCTTTGTTTCTCTGGGAGCATACAGGGGTTTCGGTACAGACCAGACTGGAGCTCCTGCAAGGTGAGGTGTAAGGAGGCAGCCCCCTCCGTGCCAGGGCTCGGCTCTGCTGGTGGGCAGCACTGGGGTAGCTCCGTGTGGGTCCCACAAACTGGAATCCAAAACCCCAGGGTGGAAAACTTAGTGCAACACAGAAACCCCTTTGTTTTTTCCTCCCTGGCATCTCAAAAATCCTGTATCATAACAGCTTAGTACTAGCCACAGAAAGACTTGAGGAAGCAACAGAGAGCTGCATAGCGTTATTTTCATTTCCTCCTAAGTAGCCTCTTCTAATTCATCAGATCACTTTCCAAGTCTCTTTGGATGTAAGTGGAAACAAATGCTGCATGCAGATAAAAGGAAGGAACCGAGCACAGAAAAACATCCACTGTCATTGCATTTTTAGGTGTGACAAACACCGAAGCTGCCTCTCCAGCGCCGACGTCACTCCGGCATGGGTGGGAATTAAACTACGCTTTTCCTGAAGTCCTCAAATAAGTTGGACGCTTTGTATTCTGTTAGGAGGTGAAGTAGGCAGGACATAAGGCTGAAAGTGTCTGGATCAGGATAAAATGAAAAACTAGACATTAGATGCATGTTTCCTCAGCCAGGATGGATTTTCAGAGAAGCTCGGTCGGAAGTTTAATTTAACCAAAGGGGTGGCCTCAGTAGGAAATGCCAAATCCACAGGTTTCCACCAGACCCTCTGATCACTGAGAACCAGTAGGTAGAGGATATACTGTTAAAACTGATTTTTGCAGAGGAGGGAAGGAATCAAGGGCTGTTGTCGCCCAGACACCAGCTCAGGCAGGGGCTGAGGGCAAGCAGAGGGACTCAGCACGAGCGTTGCACAGACGGTCCCATGGAAATGCAGGCGTGCCGAGCAGCAGGCTGGCCACTCAGTGGGCCTCCACAGTTCTTACTCATGACAGCCAGACCTCTGACTATCGTGCTAATAAATACACGGCGGGTCCGCCTCAGCTTAACTCCATCCCTGTTCAGCAAAGCCACTTCAGCTTGGGCTTAACCCTTTGCTGAATAGCGAAAGGCTCCTGAAGTAAGACCTAAGCCAGCCACAAGATAACTGAATTTGAAGGTTCAAGGGAGAGTCACTCTTGCCAGCTAGAGCTGTGACGTGCCAGCGTCTGTCCTCTTGGCCAGCAGCACTCGCACCCCTTGCCAGGCCAGCCTACCAGGTACAGACCCATCAGGCAGGATGCCCAGTGCTTCTGTCCCTACGTCCCTGTGAACGAGAGCAGGAGGCAGGGCCGCTTACACTTCTCGCCCTGTGCCCTGTCTACCCTGAGAGCAGGCTCAGGCAAGCCAGCCTAGAAGGTTTAGCGACCCTACCTTGGCTGTATTTCTTCTCGCACCTATGGGCTGTGTGGTTGGAAAGAAAAAAACTAAACTACTTCAGGACTGGGAGTGATTTCAGCAGGAGTAGTGTCCTCTACGTAAAGCACAGCAGAGCTGTGGGTATAGCTGAGCCAGCACACCGCTCTATGCTCCCGGCATGAAGGGCAGAGGCATATGCGAGCAATACATCCCCACTGCTCTGATAGTCATCTTGTTGCTCTCATTCCAAGGGGTTTGAAGCCTGCCAGGGTAAGGTTTCATTGAAACAGCCCAGAAATCAGCAGTCTGGAGAGCGCAGCCTGCATCTCCTCCTAGGTAACAGCGCCAGCCCCGTGTGACCTCAGCTTTGTTTTGAGTCCGGACAATAAGAATATTTATTAACTGCTGTCTTGATTGCTGAACAGCACACAATGAATCTGGCAAGTAAGTCGTGACGTTAGCCAAAGCTGCTTGCGGTATCTGAACACAAGGGCTGAGGTTATTTATTGTCACAGACCCCACACGCCTCAATCATATCTGCCCGCTCATAGCCGTTTATTTTTCTAGCCTCTGGTTCAGAGAGCAACAGAGCAGCCTATGTCAATGCAAATCTCAGGCGAGGCACTACAAGTAATTAACTTGTGGATGACCTTTTATTTGCTTTTACCACTTCCAGATTTTTTTTCTTAATTATTTCGCCCAGCCATGCACACAGACACAAACGAAGCGGGTACCCGCACGCTCGCCTAGCTGTGTCACAAGAAGCCCTTCTGGCTTCTCACCTGTCTATCACACGGAGAAGACTACTTCCACTGGGAGAAGATGTAGTGTATTTTTTAGAAGTGCTTTAAAACTGGTGTCATCCCCCAGGTCCCCTGGTTTAGCTGCTGCCATTTTACAAGTTTTGCCTCTTAATTCTCTGCTCCCAGCTCAGGAGTTAATCCTGCACCATCGTGAATATGACAGATCTGGTAGGTAAGGGAAGCTCAGCTCTCCTACCTAGAAGTCACCAGATATTTATCACTGGTTAGCTGCATCTGAACACGCTTGCAGCGTGCAGTGTTCTTCAGGCACTGTTTCTGTCTTGGCTGTTGTCAGTATTTATCACAGTTCTACCAGGTTTGTAGTGTTAGGCCTCTAATAAATATTTATTGAGAAAATTACTAATATAACACTTTCCTGATAAATATTTACCAGATATTTTCTGTCAGGAAGTACACTGGGGGAAAAAAAATTCCTTTAAAAATCTGTTACTACAAAAAATCAATTAGAAAAGCAAGCCAAGATAAAGATTAATCAAACAGCTGGCAAAAAGGAGTATACAAAATCAAGCATATGCCAGCAAGGGAAGAAGTACACAGCAAAGTAAAGGTTTGCCAGAATAAAAAAAGATGTGTGAACTAAAGTGGAGGTGACTCCCTTCCCACTCCCAGTTTCATTCAGAACTAGATTGGGATTTGTAACCAAAAGCTACAGACAAAATAAATTTCCTTTGAATAATATCACAGTTTCTTGCACCTTCATTTGGAAATATTGTAAAGCCAGCACTAGTTTGTCTGACTTCCAACATCAGACTGAAAGCTTGATTTCAGATGCATTTAGGATCAAGTCCCGCGAAGACAACTTAGCAGCTGGAAACACAAACCATATAGTATTGGCACAGACCTCACATGCTATCTGTGCTATCACCTTTTTACCCTTTATAGCAATGTGTGAATACTTGTATTAATAAGAAAACAAAGATGTTAAATTATCTTTCCAATATCGCACTGAGTTAATCAGGAAGAGTTAATTTGTCAGAATGCTATTTATACAATAAGGATAAATGGAAAAAAGATTTGAATATTCATAAACAGCTTTCATTTCCCCTGTGACATGTTTAAGTTTAGCAACACAAATTATTTTCTACAGCTGTTTTTACAGCTGTTGACTGTACTTAGTAGTTGAAAACCTGAATTTCTTTCTAGTCACAGGTCATGGACAGTAAGGGTTCACTGAGCCGCTGTATCTTTCCCAAGGCAGGATCAGCGGTATGTAGGAGCAGATACATGAATTAAGCTTATGTCTTCACGTTACGGCACAACTCAGCAGAACACTGACAACATATGGGAAAAAATGCACATCTGCGTTCTGGAACAGAGCAATAGCCTGGCATTTTCAAACCTAGCGCTTGCCTTGTTGAAGCAGGCAACCAAGGAGAGAGGCGCCCAGTCTGGATCATGGCCAGCTGAGAAGGTGCTTCTGCTACTCAATAATAGCATTCTTATAGCCCATGATAAATGCGGGTGATGTTCTTCAAATGTCCTAGTATGGGATTTCAGGTATAGACTGGGTATCTGAAATGAACTCGGTTGCATGCACAATTCTCTGTGTTTACCATGTTGCAATACAAAATGGGAGCCAGGCTCTTCTCAGCCTCACTAAGCGATAGGACAAGGGGCAATGGGTCCAAGCTGGAGCATAGGAGGTTCCAGGTTAATATAAGGAAAAACTTTTTCACTGTGAGGGTGACAGAGCACTGGAACAGGCTGCCCAGAGAGGGTGTGGAGTCTCCTTCTCTGGAGACATTCAAAACCCGACTGGACGTGTTCCTGAGTGATGTGCTCTAGGTGGCCCTGCCTTGGCAGGGGGGGTTGGACTAGATGATCTTTTGAGGTCCCTTCCAACCCTTGTGATTCTGTGATTCTGTGACTTGCTTCTTTCCAAATGGGGCCATAGGGATATTTGAGATGTGACCAGATCCATGGTCACATTCCTCCATCTAGGAACACCAAAGCATGAAGACTTTTTTTTTTTTCCCTTTTTGCTCCATAGCAGATGAAACTGCAGAGTTAGAACACAGGTTCTACATAATAAAGAACAAATTCATGATTATTCTACAACAAATTTTTAGGGGGAAAAAAAAAGGTAGTTCTCAGTTCTTGCTGCTGTAAATGACTCAGCTAATGAATGGTAGAACAGCAGCTGCCTGAACTGTGCTCTGCATGACCTCTGTGGACCATATTCAGGCTCCTTTTGACAGCCACTGTAGAGTCTCTCCAAGCTGTGGAAGTCAAATAAGCTGCTGGTCATGCTCACACACGTTACATCTTGGTTGCTTTGGAGTTTAGTGATGCTTTCAGGCTGGCCCTCTGAATGAAAAGCAACCTCAAAATGGAAAGGAGCCACAGAGTGGTCCACAAGATGAGGTGTAGACAAAGTCTTTCTCTTCAGATAGCTATGAAGCAACTTTTATCCTCCTGGAACAACTTCTGCAGCCCCAGAGAACAGCAGCTATGTCCCAAACTCTCTGTTTCCCAGCTGATTCTTATGAAACAGGTACCAGCATTAAAATACTTTCCATTCACAGTCCCAGAAGGTGTAGGAAAGGGACATTAATGTCATCCATTTCCATCAAGTGCCTAAAGCAGCGCACAAACGGTCTTTGTTTCCTTGAGGAAACTTTGACCCTTCCCAATTGTGAGTTACAAACGTTGCTATTACCTTTCTCATTGCCTGCCAAGCTTACTTAGAGCTTTCCCTCTTCAGCTGATAGCTTTGTTAAAACTAACTGCCCTCCATGGCTTTTATCAGTGTTGGTCTTTCTCCTCTGGCAGGCAGCTGGTGCCCCTAAACTCTCAACTCTTATGTACTGGAGTCTGAAAGTTTCAACAGGGATCTCTGGGAAAAACCTTTACTTTTGAACCCCTGCCTGAACGCAGGCTCTATTCCAGGAAAGCCCCAGTAATTTTGCAAGCAAATACATTCTGGCATGTTTCTAAAATAACACAGAACAATACACAGAAGAGAGGAACAGGTGAGTATGTCTTCTGTAAATCCTTTGAGGAGTTCGGTACAGAGTCAGACAATTATTTGCTACTATTAAGGGTCTGAATTCTGCTCTTGCCAAGCCTCGGAGGTGTATCATGGACTGGTGCCCTTTGACAAAGAAAGTATTAATCATGCATCCCTGGGAATCTTAAGTCATCTTCCCTGCTCTCATTTTAACCATAACTTAACTATAATCTTAAATAAAGGTGTATTTATTTCTCATTAAGCTATTCTGCACATCAAAATGATTCAAATGATAATAATGAGCTTTAGGTAGTTTTCTCCTTTACAAACTTCCTTAGATAATGATAGTTTTTTAAAAATCCAAATGCAGGTTCACATAGCAAACAGCACGTTGCACAGACCTAGCCTTCACAGCACGTGACCAACCCACGATCAACACCATATCATACAAGCTGGAATAAAACTGCTTTTATTCCCAGGGTGGGACTCCAAACTGCCTCAGCTTCCAAGTGGACTCTGCTGGCAAGATACTTGCTAGCTGTAATCAGTGAAAACTCAGCAAATAATATAGCTGAATAGCAAATAAATCATATATCTTAGTGTCACGGCTCTAAGAGATGTAGAAGTCATACCTTGAAGACTGCGGATTCATGTGTATGAATTACGCATCAATAGCTATGCAAACATAACAGTGTTTATCCCAGGAGCACGGCACCAATCCTACACAGGAGCTTTCACCTTATCAGAGAGAAATTCCTGCTTTCTGTCAGCTAGTGGAAACACTCACATTTTCTAATTTGAAAGCCAAGGGCATGGAGTGACCCTTGAATGGTGGGAAGTGTGTTTCAGTGCAGGTTTCTCACATCTCTAAGTACGCTTTTTTTGTGCTCTGTGATTTATGTTTTCTTGGCCCCAGTATCTTGGTTTTATCTTACAATGATTAAAACCAGTAGAGCACCAGCTACTATTTTAACCTTCAAAACGTAGCAATCTGTTGGTTTCCTTGGTTTGTTTTCCCACAAATCACAGAAGTGTGTGATTTTACCCCATGATACTCATTAGCTGAATCAAGGAATGATCTGCTAATTAAAGTTCCTAGACCCACTGGTACCGACCAACTTAACTAACATAGATTATCATGTCCCATAACAGAGATTTTAGGGTCCTCACCCATATTGGCTTAAAGCATGTTTGTAAAGGTCTGAAGGACAGTGGTCTTGATTTGTACTTTCAAGGTTGCCCTTATCCTAAACTCCCGTTCAATCTTGTCTCACAGAGATCACCAAGACACCCACCTGTAGTTATTTTACTCACAAAGGTTTTTGGACTTGGTGAGTTAATTAAAATCTTCTTTGAAAAAAACTCTGAACAAATCAACCAGCAAAAAGTATCAGAGTTACTGAATAAGTTCCCTGTTCTCCCTCATAAATTAAAAAAAATAAAGCAAAATCACCACGTAAAGTCAGAATGGGTGAGTCTATTAAGTCACCCAGACTTGCTGTGAAATCTGCTCTGGGCTGGCCAGGAAGCAATCCTGATTTTTGTCCCTCATGAAGATGAATTCCTTTGAATAATATGATGGCCTGAGCTGGAAATCTCCAAAGCAGACTTTTGCTCTCCCGCCCCCACAGGCATTTCATGAAGCACTATCAGGCATGGTGGTCCACAGTGGCCCACATGAGTCTATCTTTGTGGTCCATAAATATGAGCTCTTGCCTGTTCACTCCAGCATTTTCTGTATGGTTCAGCCAAGATTTGATCCTCCTTCCCACCTTTTGCACAGCACCTTTTCAGGTTCTCTCCCCATTCTGTTTGGTGAAAGAGTTTTGTTATAAGTGATGTGTCACAGCAGCCTACAAACTGTCTCAGCTGGTCACCTTTAACAGGCAGGGAACGCAAAGCAGTTACACTTACAGATAACTCTCTTGCATGACCCAGGCCTTTGTGAAAAAGTGCTCTTTTTTAATTTCGGCGAAAGCCTCTTTGCATGACATTCATTGAACCAACTCTAGGTCCAGGAGCACAAATAATTTATACCTATTTTTATTCTGTATCTTTTAACTACATGAAAGACGTTGAGCTGCTGGAGCATGTCCAGAGAAGGGCAACAAAGCTGGTGAAGGGTCTGGAGCAAAAGTCTTACAAGGAGCAGCTAAGGGACCTGGGGTTGTTTAGTCTGGAGAAGACGAGGCTCAGGGGAGACCTGATCACTCTCTACTATCTGAAAGGAGGTTGTGGGGAGGTGGGTGTTGGTCTCTTCTCCCAAGTAACAAGTGATAGCACAAGAGGAAAGGGCCTCAAATTGCTCCAGGGGAAGTTTAGGTTGGATATTAGGAAAAATTTCTTCACTGAGAGAGTGGTCAGGCATTGGAACAGGCTGCCCAGAGAGGTGGTGGAGTCACCATCACTGGAGGTGTTCAAGAAGCGTGTAGATGTGGCACTTCAGGACATGGTGGTTAGTAGACGTGGTGGTGTTGGGCTGACGGTTGGATTCGATGATCTTAGAGGTCTTTTTCCAACCTTAAAGATTCTATAATTCTATGATTCTATACCTGTCTCCATCAGTTATATGAAGGACCTACCTAACTAGTTTCAGCTAGATACCTGATTTTTAGATAGGTAAAGTTAGGTAAGTTGAACTCCACCCATCAAGATGGAGTAAGCGTCACAGAACTGAGAACAAATATTTGCCACAAAAAGCTAGCGCGCAACGTCTGCAGCTGTCAAATGACTAAGCCTACAAATGCCAACGGTACATCACCTGCTACAACCAGCTAACGCCAGGAGGGACTGCGAGGTGAGAGCCCCGCAGCGCTGCTGGTGGGGGGATGCAGCTCGAGGGATGCAGCTCGAGGGATGCAGCTCGAGGGATGCTCGGGGACCTCCCGGGCAGCAGGAGCCGGAGCCCGGCGCGGGACGGGCTGGCTTCGGGGAACCGAAGAGTGCTCCTGCCACCTAGAGGGAACTATGCGTCTAAAAAGTGGGAAAATCGTCACGGAACGAGTGATATAACGTGCCACAGATGTACAGCACTGCGGAAAAAAATTCCTGGAGAGAAGGGCTCTCACTGCTGTGCAAAAAATATACACAACTATGAGAAGCAGCAGCGTACAACTTACATCTTCTCAACATAGCTTATAAATAGAGAAGGTATATTTAAGATGACCAACTGCTGATTCCTCTCCCCTTCAAACCACTTCCCCGGCTCACAGCTGTACTCCTTCCCTTCTTCCTCCAATTATTTGAATTCTGAGGAAGCAGCCGACAAACCGACCGCATCTGAGGTCGGATCCTGCTTCCCTGTGCTGCTGTAGCACCAGCTGTGGCAGGAGCCAGCCGGCAGCTGGGGGTGCCTTCGGCGTCCAGGATGCACCGACTGCGCTGCCAAGAAAGCCTCAGGGATGCAACTTCACGGCCCTCTGCTGCTCACCAGCTTTGCCCGTGACCCACCTGAAGCCTAGCATCTGCCCACGTAACTTAAACCTGCTCTGCGTTATAGCGGGGAAGGAACCGGCACCCACAAGCAAAGGAAGGCTTTATTGTCTTTCTCACACCATTAATTCGGCCACCTACAACCTATGGTTCATTTTGATAATTACAGCAGTGATGATACCTTGCAGGGACACTATGGACCGTAGGGGAGGCGTTGCTGATGGGTGGACTCTGCAGCTCTTTCACAGTAGGTTGAAGCAATTTTTGAGCATGTGTTTACCAAGACATTGTGGACCACAGTGCCTTCCTCACGGGTAAGACGCTGTCCATGGTCGCTGCCATGGGTTGGTCTGTGGACACAGCGTTCATGCTGTGGCTCTTACATGCCCCACAGGAAACCCCACGTGGTAGCAATGCCGGAGCCAAGGAAGAAGATATTAAAAGGGATCTGTTCTGTCTGCTACAGCTGGAGTTTCCCTCAGATACCACCCTTCCCTCCCCACCCATATATCCTGGTAGAGTGCACAGCAAGTCTTGGCTGGTGCCTACTAAATCCCTCCTTGCCTGGCTTTGCTGCTAGTGACGTTGCAGCAATATATGCCAGCTGGTGACACAGGGTGCCATGTAGAAACAGTGCCTCGATCCTACCATGCACTACAGACCCACACACAGAGGTCTCCCGTTCTCTGTTCCTTAAATAAAGGTTAATTGATGGAAGAGTATTTGATACTAAACATTTGCTAGCTCACTGACCTCCATGACAGCTGTACCGCTGAGCCTCTGGGTTAGTTAAATTTAGGAGATGACTGAAGCAGCAAAAGGTTGGGTACCTGTCACCCCAAAGGGTGACATGTACTGCGAGTCTGTGAGTGCATGTGATTGTACTGCTGGAGTCCTGCTGCCGGTCATCAGCTCCATCCCCCAGCATCACGCCTCTGGCCTTCACCGTCCCATGGGCACCGTAACGGCCACATTTCTTATCCTTCGTTTTACAAACACTCCCAAAGCTCAAACTGCACAGAAAAATACAACTTGGGTGCAGTGATAGCCAAGGACATGCTCTGTATGCTGCAAGGCCATGCCATACACCCAGCTGGGAGTTTTCAGACCATGATTTCATGAAAATGGCATCTGTACTGGCCACCAAAACTGTTGAGAAAAGCTATTTTAAGTTTTAAAAGTTTGCTGTTCAAAGGAAGGACCTTCTTTATGGGCCAGATCATTGTTCCTCCTTGCCTTATCTGTCTTGTGAAAGCCAGAAAAGGACCAGAGACAAAGCTGCAATGCATCTCCTTCAAGTTTCAGAGGCAAGCTGAGACTGAAAAGAGAGAGGTACATCTGGCATCGTTCAGAGAAACATGCTGCAAGATTGGACAACCTCCAGCTGTAGGAACATGCAGCACAAGAAGACATGGTGCCTCACGTCAGGACCTGCAGAAGCACATCACTGCCGTTACCCGCAGGCTGTCACAAGGAGCTCCCACGCTGTCACTGCTTGCAAAGCACAACAGTTCCCTGCTTATCCACGTTCCGCTCTGCTCAAACTGGTCACCGCAGCAGCAGTAATGAAATGTGGCCATGTGGGATGGAGAAATCAGCACCTGCCCACATGCTCCCCAGGACAAGGACAGCCACAGCAGGGCAGCTGCTGCCTGATCTCCCCGGGGTGCGAGGCTGGGGAGCAGCGATGGGAACACCCCTCCCTCCTCCCCAGCACTGTCTGGGCATGTGCTCCTTCCCCTGCCCTCACCAGCTGGGGGATACCCTGCACATTGCCTGCTCCTCCCTCCCACTCCCCAAAAATGTCCACCCACCTGCCTGGCATATTCATCTCCTGCTAATTACCCCAAACAATTAGCCATGAAATCCCTGAAACAGATTTCAGCATCAATTAAACTGAATTGACAAGAAAATTAGGCTGAGCTCCAAACCTTGACATAAATTATATTGACATTAAAGTATTTATTATAACACATTATGCAGATATATCTGGAGCGTGACCAACCTATGCTTTAGCAGGAAACGTGAACTCCAATGTTTTTTTTTTCCCCAAAGCAATGCTATTGATGTCATGAATGCTGCAGCTGAGTGTCTGCTGCTTTGTGGGATTTACTGATAGGATGGATTAACACAGCCATACATGTCAAAATAATTTAGGCAGGGTTTATACCTCTGCTTAGGAAAGTACATTGGTAAAACCTAAAAATTTTCTTTCAATCAAGCCTGATCTAAAAAATTAAAAAAAAAAAAAGAAAATGTGTGTCGTACCTGGTTGGGATGCAATTAAAATGCTTGTGACATAATTCAATTCCATATGGGAAAAAGTCATCAATACCTTCAGAGACACCTCGGGAAGTAGCACTGTAAAGGCAGCCACACCAGGCGTTGTGGAAGCACATCCATATCAACAGAAGTTCCTCTCAAAGCCAAAAACCTGTGTGTACGTCAGGCCTGAATCTCAGCGAGCTGCAAGGTGGCAGCCACCACTTTATTCTCTTCATCTATTGATTAAAGGATGAAGTAGCACTAAAGACTAATAAAGTTAGGTTGCTCTGCATTTAAAGACTTTAAACTATCCAACTATTTTCCCCTGAGAATGCTTAGAGTCTTGTTCTGCTCTAGATCATTAATAAGTAGTAGCGTAACTGCCCACACTAAACATCATTACTTTTCTCATATATATTATAAAAAAACCCCTGAAATATCTTTTGGTATCTTCTTGGCAGCAGTGAGCCAGATAACTGACTCGGTGATATTGGGGCAGAGAGAGCAGCACCTGACCGCCGGCCAGGTAACACTCGGGCTCCTCCTTGGAAGGGCAGGCTTGTCCCGCCCCCCTGCACGCACGGCAGGAGGGATGGGGGCACGTTCTTCACCGCGGGGCAGAGGGACCCGCCTCCCTGTGGTGCCAAGCTGGTTTGGCTCCTGGTTTCTCACGGCAAAAGGCCCTCCCCTCTTGTGCTGGCAAACCCATGGTATTAGAAGAATAAAATTCTGAATACGGGACCCCGCACAGCCGGAACATGAAAGAGGCAGCTGACGGGCAAGCATGCAGCCGCGGTGGGCCCCCGAAGGGGCAGCTGCAGGGCAGCCGTTTCGGGGTTACCGGAGGGGACCGCGGCGTGACCAGCGGGTTACACCTGCGGCAGCTTCCCCGCCGCCGCCGGACCCACACGGGAGACAGGCCGGAGGCAGCGCGCAGGCTGAGACGCACAAGGTA
>VWZZ01000244.1:0-65689 GCA_013399095.1 Psophia crepitans | reverse complement strand
CCCCCTTTTTTTTTTTTCCCCCAAGACATTGCTAGCAGAGAGGACATCAACAGTTTACTCTTGCCTCTATTTTTTTTAATGGTCAAGCAGAAAAAATTTGAGGTTTGTAGTGTTGCAGCAAAGGTCTCTTATTATAAACTTTCTAAATATACTGGACTACTTGTAAGAAATAATGTGGAGTATTAATCTTATTTCTTTTAAGATTATTTTTTTAATTAATTTTATCAAATCCTAATTTGAGACCCACTGCTTGGCAAGAGGGGGATCCACCTTTTAAAAATAGGAGGAAATCTGTGGTTAGAAACCAGGTGTCATTCCTACCGGCACTGCTGTGTCAGTGTAAGCAGTACGAGATGGACATTAATCACCTCTCGCTTCCAGTTAGGAGTATACATATCCATGTATATGTGCATGCGTGTGTGTGTGTGCATGTATGTAGCTAGTTTTCTAAAATGATGTCCATTATAAATAATACATTGATAATAAAGCAGTCAGTGGCAAGTAACATTCCAGATACTAAATGGCTAGCTTTACTGTTTAAATATTTAATTTGGGTTGTTTAGATGACGTTTCTAATCTTATGGTTGGTTGTTGTGTGTGTTTATTTTTTTTCCCCTTGTCCTCCACAGCTTCAGAGAACTAAACTGCTAAATGGACCAGGAGATGTGGAATCAGGGCCAGGCACCACTATACCTCAGAAGAAGTGGCTACATTTTATTTCTCCAATCTTTGTTCAAGCTTTTACTTTAACGTTTTTAGCAGAATGGGGTGATCGTTCCCAATTAACAACCATAGTCTTGGCCGCCAGAGAGGTGAGTGCTGCAGAATGCCCACTGCTCTTCTGCCCTCTTCAGGCTGCCCGCAGAGAAGCCAGAGAGACAGAACGCTTGCAGGAGGCGTCAGGTTCACACCTGCTGCCTTGCTGTGCCTTACTCAGTGTTACAGCTGTGCTGAGACCTGAAAATAAACACACCAAAGCTCTGTGTAGTATTAAAGCTATTGTTATGTGATTGGGACTGCACAGGCGTTTCTGGAAATAGTTGGTTTATATCGTGCAGCTGAAAACAATTGGGTTTTGTTACAGGGTTGAGAGACCTTGCTAAACAGATGTTTCTCTGATCTGTGTGGTCATACAGTTTTAACACAGTAGCCAGTAGCTTTAAAAAGAGACCTTCATCCCAGCAAACTTAAAGCTGTTGAAAAGATACCTCTTTTTAAAAATCTAAGTGAATATGGTACAGGGTATAGAACTGGAATAAACTCTGATGCAATATGTAATACTGTAAATGAAATGACATTCATGATTGAAATGTGTATATATAACTGTATTATATTTAAAGAAAAGTTAAGGGTTATAGTCAGCCTCTTAATAAACATAAGTAGCTTCCCTGTGTTTTTTCATGCACTGAGTTAATTTACATTTTTTTTCCCTAGGACTCATGGTTCTTCCAGTGCACTTTCAGACCTTCCCTAGGAATAAATCAGGGCTATGTAATGAAGGAGGCTATAATCTGTAGGAACCTCTTGTCTCTATTACAGGGTAGGGAAGGTGCTTAGTGCTAGCAAGGCAGGGAACAGCAGGATGAGAGTATGATCTCATTGTTCAGGCAGTTACATGCCATCCTGGAAAATGAGGAATCATTACTGCCTCTGCCCAAGTTTTTTATGTGGTGGTAGGCAAGTTGCTCAAGTTCATCTTTTCACATGTGGTGGTTGACTTCTGGTTTGCAGTGTCCCATTAGGAAGTGTCCATCAGGTGCTCTGGTCTGGTTTGTGAAGTGCTGAGCATTGCAACTAAAGGCTGTGGGGTGTTGTGCCTTTAGCATGTGAAGTGTTTGTATAAGTGCTACAAAAACAAGTACAAGAAAAAATGAATTGAAGATACCTTGTTCATGTCTTTCAAAGTCAGTGAATGATTATCATCTGGATCTTTTTATCTTTATTGTTCCATGCTCCTTTATTTCATAATATATTCAGATAAATCATTATCTGTGAAGTACTAAGATACATAGCAGGAGCATTACAGAAATACTTCTGAGGAAAGAAACTATCTTTATATGGAGTTTTGAGCAGTGTGGTAAGTCAGCTGTGACCTTAGATTCTTCAGTGAAAAGAAAACAAAATACTGTGTGACTGTTCATTAAGTTGAGTAGCGTCCATCCGATTGTAACAAACAAACAGGGCTCCCTTGGTGGGGGGAAGGGTGATAATTTGGCTGTCTCAGTGTGTACACCAAGGGAATGAGTTAGGTCTGTCTTAAGGACTGGTGTCAGGACTAGGTTCCTGAAGAACTTGATTTTACACCATAATAGTTATCGTGTATAAGGACTGTTTATCTGCGCAAGGAAACAGAGAAGGAAACTCAGTAGTGTTCTACTAGACTGACTTAGCCTCAGCAACTTGTTACCGTCCAGGGACAGCTCTAGGGAATGGGCTGCAGGGTGAGATCCACCCTCTGCCAGTGGGGGCTATACAGGTAACTGTTGACCGCAGGGGAATGGATTTCCAGGAGCTTTAGGTCCTGTTCCTGGAGGCAAGTGTGTTCTGCTGGCACAGCCCTGCTTCCCACCTGTGCTTCCTGGTGGTTTTGTACATGTCTTCTGCTTGGTGCCCACCACCTTT
Organism: Psophia crepitans; assembly: GCA_013399095.1. Taxonomy (NCBI): domain Eukaryota; kingdom Metazoa; phylum Chordata; class Aves; order Gruiformes; family Psophiidae; genus Psophia; species Psophia crepitans. The sequence goes on along the minus strand of VWZZ01000244.1, from coordinate 63,067 downwards.
TCTCACTGGCTTGCGGTTTTGACTCTTCTGGCGAGTCAGTGTTGTCTTTTCTTCATACCATATAATTTCTTAGTTTTGCTGTTAGAGATTTCATGCATTCCCCATGTGATGGCAGCAGCTTATTTTTTTTTTTCCCTCGGAGCTAAGTCTCACTTGGAGATGGGCAGGAGACTTACCTCCACTTTCCCTCATTCATCTTTGTCCAGCAGAAAGTCGTATTCCTACCTTGCCTTTGTTATCAGTTATTAAAATACTATTTTCTGTTTCTAATGCTGAAGTCTTCAGTTTTATGAGGTGTTCAATCCATATGCTGCCCTTAACTATCTAATTTGTAAGTAGATGTGAGAAACACTTTTACGTGGTTGAGTTGTTCATGTATTGTGTAGCTGCTTGTTATGCAGTGATGTGAAAGCTGTCATTGGCAATAAACTTTGAAAATAGTTTATGAGAGAATTAAGTCCAGAGGATAATACATCCCTTTCTGGATGACTGGAGGAGGGGCGGAGTGTAGAGCACAAGCTTGTAAAGCTGGACAAAGGAGTTGGAATGTTTTAGCTGCTGAAAGCTTTCATTTGCAGTTCATGGATTTATTTTTCTTTTTTTAGAATTAGGTTGGTGTTCTTCCAACTGATGCATATTGTGTTTCTCAACAGCTGCCACCTTCCTTCTTCATTGTTTAAGTACAGCAGAGCAATTTCTGGGTCTATATTTAACAACTCGAAGATGCTTCTTGGTTGAAGCATGCCAGGTGATCCTGTGTTGGTCAGACTGAGATTGGAGTCTGTCTCGCTAGCCGATGTGCACCGTTACTGGCCCTTCAGGCAGTGACGGAGAGCAGAGCAAACACCAGAGAGTATCCTCCACGCTTGACAGTGTGCAGCGAGGGCATGAAGGCATCACTCCTTCGTGGCAGGAGGCTGTTGTAGGTTTTCAGCTGTGCTGATGTTTCCCTCCTGTGTTTTTTCCTCAGGACCCCTATGGTGTGGCAGTAGGAGGAACGGTAGGACATTGCCTGTGCACTGGTTTAGCAGTTATCGGAGGGAGAATGATAGCACAAAAAATTTCTGTTAGGACTGGTAAGTGAGAAATCACACCAAAAATCTGCGTTAATGGTGGTAATGTTTATGGTGTAAATGACTACATGCTTGGGAACAGCGTTTCCCAAAGCTTTTGGAAAACCCCAAACTTTTTTTTAAATCTGTGTTACCAATCCTACTTCCCCCTGCCCTGTAGTCAGTCCCCCGGTGGGGGTGGCCCTGCGTAGGGGACATCTAAGGGGCCTAGCACCACTTGAACTTAGCAGTTCACTGACTCAAGGAATCAGGCCGGGTATTGTAGCTCCAGGTTACAGACAGAGCTTCACTATCAGCTAGCTTGTAGGAGACTGGAGAAAGGAAATACTTTGAATAGTCAGTCTTTACTGTTCAGGTGGATAATAGAAACTCTGTTGCAATTCTGCATGCAGGCCTTCAGGTGAGCAAAAGAAGTGCATACTTAAAAGTTATGCTAGCCATATAAAAGCTTTAAAAGCTACTCTGTATGTGGTGTAAATACTTTTTTTTTTTCTTAATCATACCTGCGATCTGTGACAGGAAGGACCAGTGAGGTTACATAGAGTTGTTTGTTTTTCCTTAGATTAGGTTGCAGCTTGCTTCAGCTGTCAGTCCTGTGATGCAGTGAGATTTCTTGCTCCCAGGAAGGATTCTGTGAAGCTGCTTCCTAGAAGTGTTCATTCAGAACATTAACAACGTCTGCAACTACAGAGCAAAAAACTGACTTCACTGGAAAAAGTGAAACGTGCATTCTGCCATGTTTTGTTGCCAAGGAAATTGGTGATGAAATGCTAATCTAATTGATTTAATATGCTCCTAATGAGCTCAGTGTGGATCTTTGGCCACAGGAACAGCCTTACTAGGTTAGACCAACGATCCATCTAGCCTCTTAGTTTGTGTAGAGCAGAGTAGGGGAACTTAAACAGGGAATTCCGTCCCAGCCTCTAGCAGATAGTGGCCATTGCCAGCAGTTACTGGTTTTGATACGGTCTCTTTCGATACTTAAACTGCGCAAAAAATTCTAATTAGTACGTCACTCTTAACTGAGGGCTTATTTTCCCCCATACGGCCAAGTATTCAACAGCTGGTGTCAACCTCAGTTTTATACCAGCTAAAGTCATAAAAGTAAAACCCAAGCTTCCTTCTCGGGACCGGAATATATTGGTGTCGACGCAGTTACAGTGGGATGGCACACGGGTGTCTTGACACTGAGCAAGAAATGTCCACTGTTTGCAGCATAAATTTTAAAGTAAGGTTACTTGGGAATTGGACGTTTAAAAAAACCATCTGTAATGTGTTGTGGAAGATCTTTCGGTTTCTAACTTCTCTTTTGTTTGTGTTTTCAGTGACAATTATAGGAGGCATTGTCTTCTTAGCATTTGCATTTTCTGCACTATTTATAAGTCCAGACTCTGGTTTTTAAAATTTTTCATCACTGCAAAAGAACAAGGATTAGAAGCATCAAGTGGCTATCCGTGTGCATTTTTGTATATAATGTACAGAATTATAGCTAAAGAAGCACTGAAGATGAGACACTGAACTTTTTATAGCGAGTGATTCATGGGACTGACACATTTATGGACAGCTTCTGCAGCGGAGATCTGCTTATCGTCTGGTTTGTTTATTCTGTGGTGCCTGCTCTCTCAGTGGGCTTTTCGTGGTTTTCTGGCTTGCTGGACCTGGCTCAGCTGAGTTTTGAGGCTCTACTCCCCGAAGTGTTGAGGCTTCCTCTTCTCTTCCTCTGTTACACATGGCCACCTCCCCTGTTGCTTCAAGAGCTGATTCATAAGGCTTCTCGAAGCAGACTGCGTCTTGTTCCGTGTTGCTCAACAGACGGTGTTCAGGAGAAAACTGCTGGCTCCCAGCTCCAGGGACTGCGGTTCCAGGGCACGCCTGAGGCTGGATCATCCAAGCAGAGAGAACCCTGGGAGCAGTCCCTGTCCTGTTCAGTGGCTGAGCCACCGACGGAGGATTTTATAAAATTCATTTAGAGGGAAAACTTCTTAATCAGGGATTTTTATCAGGAAACTGATGTCTGGTGATTAACAGCCTACCATGTTCAGTATGCAATCTGCCTGGAGCTAGTATTATTTGACACTTTTTTTTTTTCAATTTGGAAATACTAAAGTGTATGGAAAGTAATAAAATGGTCCAGCTCAACAACGTTCCATTCCCAGGATTGATCAATAATGGAATTCTTAGATTTAGATTTGTTCCTGTTTTTCTTTTTAGGAATAGAAATGTAATCTGGAAGAGTATTAATAAAACATAGTGTCTCCATTTGAGTTATTTTCAGTATTGTTTGTGATGGTTCCCATAATTCCTGCCACAAAGGTTTACCTACTGGTTATGTGCTTACAGTGAGGAAAGCTTACTAAATTTATTTTGGGTACCGATAAATGCCAGTGCTGTAAAGACTGTGTTGACCACTGAAGATACGTGGGTTGCAGAAATACATGCTTCATCTGCTCTTCAGCGATGACGAATTTGAAGTCATGGCTGAAATAACCCACTCTGATCACTCGGGAGCAGCCTTGTGAAATAGAAGTTATGGTTTCTAATGCTATGAATCTGCCTGTTATTGAAGCTGAGATAATACAGAGCGTTAGGAATTTGACCATTCCATTCGTAGCTCACAGAGAGCAGTCCCTCATCCCTCTCTGAGGTTTCTCTGCCCAGAAAACCCCTGAAGGCATGTTTCTCAAACTCTGAGACAGCAGCAGAGCAATTGGTGCCCACCATCTGCAGCGCTACAAAAACAGGCTGCAAACGTTTCAGGCTCCAGGTCTAAATGTTTGTGCCTTGGCCTGCAGGGAAGGTGCTGCTGGCACTACCATCGCCACTTCCTAGGAGAGGCACGGTGTTGGTGTGGTGGTAGTGGGGTTCTGGGGCTTTCTGTTTGTTTTGGGTGTGTTTGGGTTTTTTTCTTCATTTGAACTAAAGGTTGTAGTCAAAACCCAGTGCCTTTTCTTTCCCACTGTCAGTGGTGTGTTTTGGCTCCCCTGCAGAGGGGATTTGTAGCAGAGGTCGTGTTAAACCAGGGCAGGAGCAGGGAACCCAAAATACGGAAGAGCTGAAACGTTTTTAACTGCTTACAGGACAACTGCTTGCTGTATGAGTCACAAGTGGCGCCGCTGAGTCCAGTGCGTTCATAGAGCTGTGTCCTGGGGAAAGTAACGGTGCGGCCGTGCTCCATCCTGCTGAAACTCCTTGCTCAGAATCCAACAGGCCAAACCAGCTGGCTGTGCTCTAATGTAGGAGCCTCCCAACCTTCAGGTGCACTGCTTTGGTGTGAAAACCAGTAGGATCACCAGAAAAATGAAGGTATTTAAGGCGGTGTCTGTAGAGGTTAGTCTGAAGTTGCACAACTTGTAAAATACACTATACTTATACTATACTTTTTTATATTTATAGATGTATTTAATATTTTACTATATTTTCCTGTTGCAAACCTGCATGTGATGCTGTTGACCGGTGACAGCAAGGTATCTGCTCGCTAATGCTGGCTTGGCAGCTGCGAGTTTCAGTAATGGTCTTGCTTCTGGTATTTTTCTTTTTAAAGCACAAACACTGACCTTTCCCTGGAAATCTGTTATAAAATTAGATAGTTTGTGAAATTTTAGTAAAAGCTTTGAAAGGTGCTCTAGTAGTTGCTACTAGTCACAGTGATTTCATGTTGTCAAGTGCCTGTTGGAATTTTTCACAATTTAAAGAATCTAGCTGGGATGTAACCGGTGCCTGCTGAAGGTGGTGGAGGACTCCATGGACGTACTTTTAGCAGCACCATGTCTGTAGCGCAAGTGGTGGTGTCCTTCTGCAGCGGCGCTTGGGGCTGGTGCAGGGGTTGGCGCTTTGGCTGCCTTCATCATCCTTCTGTCTGGCTAGTGTATCGCTGCCAGAGGTGTGTGGCACTGTTTGGCCTTGAAGTAACACCTGGGTGCTGGAGATACAGGTGGTATCTTATGTGTGTGTGTGCACATACATACATGTGTGTAAGTGTCTTACCCTTAGGGTGTGTTTGCATCAAAACCAGAGATCAGGAGAAGGTTCTTCACCCAGAGGGTGGTGGGGCACTGGAACAGGCTCCCCAGGGCAGTGGGCACCGCACTGACCTTGGCTGAGTTCAGGAAGCGTCTGGACAGCGCTCTCAGTCATGTGCTCTGGTTGGGCTGGTCCTGTGTGGAGCCGGGAGTTGGACTCAATGACCATTATGGGTCCCTTCCAACCTGGGAGATTCTATGACTCTATGAAAACTTCCAGATTTTGTTAAAGCTTTTCCTTCACCCATACTTTCCTTAAAGTACTGGGTCTCAGTTGAAGAGGTGGGTCTACTGTTGGTCAGATGAAGTAGGCCTGCTTACTAGAGCTGAAACACATCTTGGGAGACTCTCTGAGCTGGGTCACTGTCCCTGGGCTAAACCACCCTGTGCAGATGTTGAGGGCAGAATGTGAGAAGATCTGGACTGACAGGACAAGGGGTAATGGGTATAAACTAAAAAAGGGGAGATTTAGATTGGACATTAGGAAGAAATTCTTTCCTGTGAGGGTGGTGGGGCACTGGAACAGGTTGCCCAGAGAAGCTGCGGAGGCCCCATCCCTGGAAGTGTTCAAGGCCAGGCTGGATGGGGCTTTGGGCACCCTGGTCTAGTGTAGGGTGTCCCTGCCCATGGCAGGGGGGTTGGAACTAGATGATCTTTGGTTAGGGTTGGAAGGAACCTCATTCTATGATACAATTCTATGCTGCTGCAGTGACATTCAGAGGTAGGGGAGCTGTAAGTGGGCATTCTGATGGTTGAGATGCTGGTGCATGTGAGCAATAATTCATCCCCTGCCCCTCCTTTCCCCACCGTGCCCAAAGTGGAAACTACCGATCTCTAAATGAAAGCATCTCTTGTGTCTCTACTTCTCCTTATACCAGGGAACTACGGGGCCCATCTGTCAGTCTGAGCTGAGCAGTTCAGGAGGCTCACGTGTCACACCTTCATCGAACCTCTTCTGACAAGAGCCTCAAGCGGCTGCAGTGTGTTTAAGAGCAGAGCTGGGCACACGGACTGGTGGAGCAATGTGTCCTGTGTGGCTTTAACTGCTCTGGCCCGAGGCAGCACGCGTTACGTATGGCTGCTTCCCGGCTGGTGGTGCTTTTGGGACAGGAGCGGGCTGGTGTGTCAGCCAGCCAAGGCCTGGCTTTGCAGCAAGAAAATACAAAGTTTAAATCCTAGTTTTTCCCTTTTAAATGGAGGCACGTGCGCGCAGCCGAGGTTTGGAAGTGCACGTTGGCTGCAGCTCTTCGCTTCCAGGCCACAGAAACAAAACGGAGATGCTGGTTCGTTCCAGGGGGAGAGAAACTGCTCACGTCAGCCGGGGCGTTTAAAAGGAGGAAAGCTGCTGCGTGTTATTCCCAGTCCTCGGTCCAGCCTGTCTCATTGCACCCCCTGTGGCAAAGTGCAATAAGCAAAGATGAAGGTGAACTTGTACTCTTGATCCTGCCGGGACAAAGTTTTTCAAAGCAAACCGACCGAACCGAAGTACAGGGCAGGCTCACAGGCAAGCCCGTGCCTCGGGGGGCAGCGCACGGCAAACACACGTACGCGTTTTGAGATGTAACCATCCGATACCAAGGCTGGAAAGTTGGAGGTTACTGAGGGGCTCTATTCACTGAGCGCTGTAAGAGGCAGCCCCTGGCTGGACAGGTGTCCCCTCGCAGCACCTCCAGCCCTGGGCAGTGGCTGGAACGCTGCCGCCGTACTCAGGGGAGCAGTTTTACGGCACCTTCTGGAAAGGGGTTGGTGGTTGAGCCTACGCACGCGTTAGTCCCAGAGACTGTGTGTTAGGAAGCCCCCACTCTCTGATTCTGCAGTAAGAGGATCAGGCAGTTCCATCCTAAGGTAGCCCAAGTTGGCCTTCCTGCAGAGACGTGGAAAGGAGGAGGCAGCGGCAGCCGCCCTAGTGGCACGGCCTTTTGCCACAGCTGACCCCGCAGGGCCCCCGAGGCCAGCGCCCTCGGCAAGTTACAGCTACGGGCCTTGCTCTGCGGCTGCAGGTTACGTGTAACCTGCCGCGTTTTCTGCCCGTATGTGGGGTGTGCCACAGATGCGCGCTGCTTCTGCATTACTTAAACGGACTTCTGAAGCGAAAAGTAGTTGCTGAAGGGTCTGATAGCAATGGAGTTGTGTGCGCGTGTGCTACACAGCCTGTGAAAACTTCTGTTCTTGTTATGTGTTGCCCTGAAACGGGAAATCTTCTGGAATTTGTATCGCTAATGCCCGAGACTCGGAAGTGCAACTAACCTTTGGCTCGCTAATCTTTACAAGTCCTGAACAGCTGCATTCCCCTGTAAGCGTGGCTTTTGTTTCTGAGTTTGCACAACAGCAAACGCCACCGAACGGACCTGCTTCAGGTGTGGCAGCGGTTACGGTTACAGCTCCTCTTCTTGATAAGTTCATGGAAAAATATATTGATATTTCCAAAGTTCATATTCAGAAAACCGATAACCTTGCTTGCTCCGTGCTATCGGTGTTATCACTGGTGGCTGCTGACAGGTTTTAGCTCCAACTGCTGCACTTCCACAGCCAGTAGTGGTGTGCCTCCTGGGGCACAGGGCATCTAGCAGCCGTGTGCAACTTGCACGAGTGTAATTTCCTTCCCAAAGGCGAAAGCTCAGTGCCTTCACGGGGCCATCTAAGGTGTGATTACAGAACGAAAAGAATCATTTAGCGTTTTCTCCAGGCTTTCCTCCCCTCCCCCCTTTTCCTTGAACATTTAATTAATTTCAGATTATTAGGTAGTTATTAATTGACGTTTACTTTGATCATGGGCAGTGGATTAGACGTCCCAGGCAGGTGACATGTCTGGAGCAGGAGCTGCATGCTCCGAGCAAGTCGTGCTCTCAGCCAAATGCAAGTCTCCTTCCCTTGGCGGTGGCACAGCCCCCACTTCAGCTCACCTGTGTTCCTTTAAAAGCAGCATCCTGTGCCCATTCCCCAGCAGCAGAAATACCCAGGGAGGGGAGCTGAAAGAATCAAAGAGCAGCTTTTCCCACGGCAGACAGTGAGGGAAGGGCGATGCTTGATCAACCCTCCGCGCTGCTCCCTCCTCCCAGAGACCGGGCGGTACGCGCAAGGACACAAAAGGAGTTTTAAGTTGTGCACGTTCGACCGAGTGCTGCCGGGGTAAAATGCAAGGCAGTAATGTAAATACACAAATCAAAGGTCTCTAGCCTTTAGAGTGGGGCATCAATTTATAAAGAGATACAGAGAGAAGACAAGGGGAAAAAAAAATACAGTATGCGTTTTTACTGAAATCTCACAAGTCATTTGTCTGGGCAGGGGAGAGAAGATAAAGTCGACACCGAGCAACTTCTCACAAGTCGGTTCTGTGGGCGGGTAAGAGAGCGCTTCACTCCGAAACTCGGGTAAAATTGACATCAAACAACTCAGGAGAAAAAACCTTCTAGAACCTTAGAAGCTACAAAAAGCAAAATTTTAAATGAGTTACATTTATTCAGTTAAAAAATTGACAGTAATGGTCACATGAACACCAGGGAACTGTATCTACATTTCCTGACGTCAGTATGAGCGGCACTAGGGGGTGTTTCTGGTTTTCTTTCACGTATACAAATCTAATGCCAGTTAAAAAAATACAAAACAAAACTGAAACCCAAGACACTGTGAAATCAACACTGCTTAAAAACTCAAAATTCAATCTGATATATTTGAAAATAAATAATTTTTACCTTTCTTGTTTAAAAAAAAAAGACAACTCGCCAACTGCTTTCAAAGCAGTAACACCTTTAAGACCCTTCCCAGAAGTGTTTCATAAATAATCACCCATTGATTGTCTATTACTGCAGCATCTCTCAGTCTCAGTTGGGGTCTCTGTATTAGGCCATACAATATTTTGTTCAGACACAGTGTTTTGTTTTGTGTTTTGTTTTTTTTGTTTGTTTGGTTTTTTCTCCTCCCCTCCCCTCCTTTTTATTTAGGTACAATTTCTTTGAATATAGCGTATCATGCTGGCAAAATTCATGCAGATGACATAGCATGAAGCATAGCAGAGCTTAAAATCACCTGTTTAAAAAAAAAAAAAAAGACAAGGAATGTAGTGTTAAAAATCATGACAGTGAAAAAGCAACTATCCAGTCTCATGGACAACCAAGACAATTTCAAATGTTCTCTCACAGTTGTCTCATCTACTATGATTTGTTTAAATATGTCTTTTTTTTTAATCCAAATCCACTTAATTCTCTTCAACATTTTCCACTAGGGATAAGTAAAAAAATAAAAGGTTAATTATTAAAACTAGTCTCTTTTTCCCTTTTAATCAAAATAACCATTTTCCAGCCCTCTGACTCTACATCTAACTTTAATAATGATTTCAAATAGAGAAACTTATGAACCCGACATGGTTGACATCGCCTGATGCCACGACATTGAAAACACTCATAATAACAATACCTGGGTTAAATCTCTGAAAATATAAATGGTTCTTGAAGCGACTTCAACATTTGAAAAAGGCCACATCTTTAAACCTTCAGAACGTTTTCACACAAATTGTAATCCTGAGGGACACAAGTGAGCTTTTCCAGATGATTCTCTCTCATAGGCAACCGTGCAACTTAAAAAGTCTCCTTCCGAGGAAGCTAACTAGCATCATTACTCCCTTTCCCCGGCCACATAAAACACGAAGCCAAGCGGTTTTAGAAGCCTTTTTAATCTTGCACTTGGAGCCTCAAAGGATCACCATATTAAAGAAACATTTTCCAGAAATGTCTCTCCTGACAGTTTTTATGCATGTTATTCCTCAATGCCCCCTGCTTTTTTTAACAGTTTCACTGACTAAAGAAATAAACTGCCTTTCAAATAGTCTTTTCAGTAAAGTGCTTGTTATTACTCAAAAAAAAAAAAAAAAGAGAAAGTGCTATCTGAGTTGTAAAGAGAATTTCTGTGAAAAACTGCCTGATATATAGCTTTATTTTCTTCACTTTTACATAAAGCTGAAATGAAACCTATCTGTTGTAAGGATACTGGGTTACTAATTTTGGTGTTTGGCAGTAGGCAAGATGCCCACAGAAGGTGGTGACACACTGGAACCGTAGTGCAGAAGGTAAACCTTCTAGGTGAAATGGAAGGCATATGGAGAGCTCCTACTAGAATCCTTTCGTATTTATATACAAATATAATATATATTAAATACAATATAAAAATAGCTATATTCTTTTTCTCTGAAGTTATCCTAGAAGCTTTTCTTCAAATCCTCACCCATCGCAGGCAAACAACGTCTGTCGCCTAAACTCCATGCAACTATGCCGTCTTTTCCACTCCGCGATGTACCACCAGCCCCTCTCCTCCTAAACACAATCCTCTCCTCAACAGACTCCTTCCCTCCTGTCAGAGCCGTTCCGTAACGGTTACTGCGCTCCAGAACCCGCGGCATCACAGCAGCCCTCATCGTGCTATTTATTAGGGTGTTGCACAGCAGTCTATGACTGAGTAACCGAGTTGGGCAGAAGCAAAAGGCTGATAAAGAAAGAGGCGATGGCCTGGTCCTCTTCCCACTACCGATCGAGGCCAGCGCAGCAATCGATTCGGCAGCAGGGGAAGCTGCGGACCCTTTAAATACACACTTCTTAGTCGCTAGCTGTGAAACAAAGCGTCTGCATCCTCGCACAGAATCCAGACCACGTTCTACATACTCGCTTTTGTAAAAAGTTTGCCTGATTCACGGCAGGAATTTTTCGAACGTGTGCTGTGTTTTTCCAGTTTCTTTGAACGTCCCCATCTCCTATACTTTCTCTACTAGCTGGTAGTTCTAATTGAATGACCTCTCTCTGAGGTTACAAAGAGCTTCTTCATCAAAGCGTACATTTCTATAGTTCTCTTTCAGCAGCCGTGCTATTTTCATCATCTAATCTCTCTCTCCCCTAGTTTAGCCTTTTTACTGACAGACCTATAGCAGCACACCAGAGTATTTGGGAAGGGGGAAACGGGAAGAGAAGTTTAAATGAAGCTTTTTATATAAAGCTGCATCATTAACTGTCTGGCTGGTATCTCTATTTTCTGTAATTTCTCAGTATAATAGCTTAACAAACCTATTTTACCACTATTCAATAGTTCTAAGAGCACTATTAAAGCTCTCCCAGTTTTCTTTTTTTAAGTGCTATATTATTATTGTAATCGGTTAAAAAAAATATTATCTAACCTATTTTCCATTAAGCAAAAAGTACTGATAGCACAGACCTCTAGTTGACACAGCTCAATTTAGAGACCGGTGGAATGGCGTGGTAGGGATAGTAGAGCAAGGTGGGATTTCTTTACAAGAGAACTTTACAGAAACAGGTTTCTGACAATTATTCCAGCGCAGAGAATGCCAGAAATCCCTTTAAAGAAGGGGAAGTGTTCCTCGCTATGTTTGGTATTGGCATCTCTTCCTCGCTCCAGGATGCAAGGGGCTTCTTGGAGCAGAAAGCAATCTGATTCTCTTTGGTACTGCTTCTCACACTCTCCTTCCTTGTTCACTGCTGTGCTTTTTGGTGCCAAACTCTTGCTTTCTGGGTGGGGAATAACAACGATCGAACGGTGGGATGTGCGCAGAGGCGAAGGCTAGCCTCAAAACGCAGCCAACGGTACCAAACGCTTGGCTAAACTGCTATTACCTTCCCATGGGTTTGGTTCATCCAGTAATACAATCAAACTGTTCCATAGTACAAAATAGTCCGTCACCATTTGGTTACATTCATCCGACTCCTCCTCAGTATTCAAGATTAATCCAGCTTTCTCTCCCTAGTACTAATCTTAACTCTTTAACTGTTTCTGTTTTTAATGATCAGATCTATCGGCATTTATTCATCTCCCTCTGAAGTTCTGGTTTCCACAAACTAGTACCATAAAAACCTACTGAACATTTACTTAAAATAGCACATCGTATCTGTTGGAACTTTTTATTTTCTTTATAAAGTGAAGTTGCCTTCTGAAGTCTTAGTTCAGTGATATCCCTTAAATCAATAGCCTGGTAGTGTTAAATGCAGTCATGATCTTCCCCCAACACACGCTTTAAACGCTATGAAAATGATTTAAAAAAACCCCAAACAAACAGAAAGATCAGCTTACTGTTCCTCCTCCTGCAAAAGGAGTTCGATACTTTTAGATTTTTTGATCTTTTAAGAGTACTCCCTTCAAGGTCTGAGATTTTAGAGACTCCTCTGTTTTCTGGCTAGTGTCTGAGGGGGAGTACCACTCAAAAATGCTCGTGTTCTCAACTCAGACCATTATTAAAATCAACACAATATAGAAATATCTATGAAGCAGATACACAAGCTCAGCTGACAATGTACTAAGACTTCAAAATTGAAAATGATTACAGATTCAAGACATTGTAATTCAAGATGTTCAACATTATCACCTGAATTAAAATCAAGGCACTATGGGTTTTGCTGTTGTTGTTAAAATGACCCTGAATTAGTTCTGACTAATTTTTGAAGGAGAATAAAAAGATTCCAACATATTTTAACAAGTTACAATTCTCACCACAGAGAAAGTGGTTAAAAAGTGCCCAAAAGGTTATTAAATGTAAATATATTTTTTTTGTGCAAATTACTCCTATAACTGAAACATTCTTGAAAATTACTGTCATTTTTTTTTAAACCTTTTACATAAATATTTCCAACTATGAACTATATCAAAAGATAGCTTTGGGGAATAAAATTCCAAACCATCCGCAAGAAAGCAGTGCAAATTCCTATTTTTTCAAATAAAACGATGAATTAAGGTATGAAATGATGGATGATACTCATGAATCTGAATGTCCTGAACCCTGATGCATGATCACCAGTTCAAACAGCTTCATCAATAATTTAACTTCGAGAAGTCAACTAACCAACACACTATACCTCACCGAACAAACCCTGACATCACAGACAAAGCACAAACGAGAGACTTGTGCCCACATTAAGGGTGAAAATAATGATGCATCATGTTGTAAACAAAAGGGTAGAACAGAGGAAAACATTAGTCTGAGTATGGCGTGAGAATTTAGGGAAACATATTGAAACCTACAAAGAACAGATTACATTTTCATGCATCATATAAAATATTTTGCTCTTTCTCCTTTTATGCAGACATATACACAATATTTTACAGCATCTGTACAACAGAGAACTGGATTTCACACAACATTTTTCAAAATATTTACTGTCCCATAATCATCTGAAAAAAATTAGATGTTTTTTGGACTATATTCCTGGCATTTTTTTCTGCTAATTCAAACAATTGCTCCATGTCCATTTTAATACTTTAAAAATGTACAGGATTGATAAAAATACCAATATTTTCAGCATCCCTCTCAGTCACATTGTGAGATTTCACCTGGACAAATTAACACATGGCAGCAAATCCTTTAGGACACAGAAACTGGGGCAACTATCAAAGTTGGCCATGTCCCCATCATCATCTTGTGGCTTTTCTTAACAGATTCCAGAAGTCAGAAGTAGATCTCAACACCGCGGTGTCAGAAAGCCTTCGTAGTGCTACCTCTGTAGCCTCAGTGCAACTGTTTGTGGAGCAGCCCCCTTCCCAGTAGTTTGCTTCGAAGAGAGGCAGAGCCCCACACTATTGTGGCTGAACTTTGGAAGGATCGGTCATCTTGTCAGTTCTGTGTCGTGAAAGTTGCTGCTGCTGCTGCTGCGACTGATGCTGCTGGTGGTGGGACTGAGTAAAAGTGCTTTGTTGTAGTGGGAAAGCAGCAGAGAGGATAAGCTGAGCTGACTGATTTCCATGAAGTAACCTGGATGTCTAAAACATGCAAATAGGAAAAAATTGGTTTTCCCGCTGCACTGGGAAATGCGGGCCTAGCTGCTTTAACTCCTCACACGGAATCGATCAGAAGAGACTTCTGATTGGGTCACTTAAGCTGAGCAAACAACGCAAAGATTAGTTCATACCAATAAAGTTAATTAGAGCATCTAACCAATTAATAAAGCAGCTGTAACCTTTCAAGGGGATTACTGACTACTGGAAATAGCGCTCAGTTTTAATATTCATTCTCACAGAACCAAAAGATTATGGTTTCTGAAGGAAAACAATGAAGGACAGAGACAAATGCACTTGGATGTCTCAAACCAGAAACACATTCTTCAGCAGAAAGTAAACTACATCGCCCGCTGCACCTGCAGAATCAGACCGTGAGAAGCCCCAGAGAGCAGAGGCAGGAAAAGCACAGTTCCTTTTCTCCATTTTTAAAGAGCATTTGCTTCACTTCAAATTCTAGCACCATAACAGTCTGTAATAAAAATACTACACTGTTGCCTAGAAAGAAATCCTAAGACAGGAACAGACCTTTGGAGATCTTCACCTTTCACAAATCTTCTGTTTTCCACCAGAATTAAGTCAAAATTGCACAAACTGTTTAATCTAGAAACAGAGCTACAGACACGACCAGCCTGCTGAAGAGCATTGTTGTTACAATATTTATCCGAGTTGTGAGAGAACACGTTCAGATCTGTGCTCCGGTTTGCTTCAGTTCAAGAATCTCCCACTACATAAAGAAATTCAAATCACTGGGTACTCTTCCAGCTCTCTTCTTGAGAGCCAGCTTGCAGCTGAAAAGCCTTTTGCCTGATGCATGACTGAAATTGGGATGCTCCACAAAAAAAGATTTTTTTCAACAAGTCAACGTTTTCTGTCAATGACCCAGTGAAAGACAGTTTTACTCAGCCCTGAACAGAATTGTAACCATGCCTCGTGTATATAAATGTAGGTTAAGCCTCCAATTACTTACTGTGTTCGTATATAACCCATCTATGCGCAGGATCCCTTATTTAGTGCAAATGGGAGACCACACATAATAAGAAAGAAGAAATACTTGCAAAATAAGGATTTTTAACTATGTATACTCTTAAAAAGTAAAAAAAAACAACCAGACATTCCCAGAGTAGTTAAAGAATGTGTGAACTACAACACCATGCTTATCTTTGGAGAAGGCAACACCAGAGGCCAAATTACGATGTTTTTAACCAATGTGCTCTTGGAGGCACTTCCTCTCTAGTGCTCTTGCTACCACTACCTTTCCCTCACCAAAATCACCTGCTGGGTGAGCGACATGCCAGCGCTTAATTGGAATCAACAAACGGCAACAGGTTCCCATCAATTATGTCTACCTTCTGGTTCTTTTTGAGATCTCCTATCTCTAAGCTCCTTGGGTTTTGCCTTCCTTCTCTTTTGATCCAGTCTCTCTTCCTTCTCCACTAAAACAAGGTTTTTCCATATTCCCTGCTTACAAGGTTACTTGCTGCTCAGCCTTCCCTGTGGCCTGGACAGATGTTCATGTTACGGGGACACGTCCTGCTTTGGGCTGCATGCTGCTTTCCAGACCAACCAATTCTGTTTGAGATCATCTCTCACACTTTCTTGAATTAATATGTGAATGCAAAGGAAATGCAAGCTGTTTTAAAGGGAAACAACTGTTTCTTCATCCCATGCTCAATCAAGAGTAGTAACTCAAAGGGAAGAAGATACAAAATAGGACAAAGCATAGAGTGAAATTGCAGCAAAGACCACCTCTCCTTTAAGTTGTAAGATTTTAGAGAACGACTGCAGAATAAACTTACCTCATGCATAAGGCTTGCTCAAAGGTTACTATTTTAAGCACTCTGTTTTCAGATAAAGTGCCCCTAGGATAAGCCAGCAATGCTAAAAGTGTCAGGACTTCAAAAAATTTGTAGAGAATGCTGCATTACCTGTAGGAACTGTTGGGGGTGCTGGGTCAGCTGGGGCTGAGCTGGTTGCTGAACTGTGGTGAGCTGCTGCTGATGGTCTTGCGGACTTTGCTGCTGCTGCTGTTGCTGCTGCGTTACTGACAAAGTCTGTGGCTGCTGCTGTTGGGCAGCAAAAGTGGGATAAGCTGTCACCACCTGTCCCATAAACATAGTACTTGGTACCATTACTGCTCCGCATGCTACTGGGGCTGTGACCAGTTTTGTTACAAGTTGCTGACCTTGAGGAAATCTGTTAATAGAAAAAGATATTTGGAGTCCCTTTAGCAAAAGCAAAAAGCATCAGGTGCACTTGAAAAATGCAAATTTGTCAGGTTCTTACATTGCTACAACACCACGGGTTTTGCTAAGCTGGAAAACATGTTATTATGGGCAAAGTTCAGTTTAACAGTTGTATCCATATGCAAATAATAATGTGATGTTTTTAATGCTACTTTAGTTCCTTTTGTATATGATGTAGCTATGTAAGCTATCATTACAACAAGTCATCAGAATATGTGTCCTTAAGATTTACCTGATTTGTCTATCTTGTGTAAAAGTGGTTACTGCAGCAGCGTTCTGGTTATTGTTCTGTGGTAAGCTAGAAGGAACCTGGACCACATTTCCTGTTGAGGGCTGAGAAATCACCATAGTGTTATACAAAGGTGCCGAGACGGTGTTCTGTGACTGACTGGCAAGAGAAGACTGTTGACTGTGTCCACTAAGTACATTTTGTTGATTATGCTGCAAAGAAAAAAAATGTTATGAGATAGTAATTTGAAAACAGCCAGATCTACAGCTGTCCTCCTCACTGTCATCACCCATCCTTCACAACTGCCAATGTTTTTCTATTACAAATGAATTCCTAATTTGAAGTACACCGGTATTTCTACTGATTGAGGATTTGGAGGTGGGACTGGCCCTCGGACATCTGAAAATCTTTTAGATTAACCTCTTCTGCTGTTCAGGTTACTTTTTTTCCCCCTGAATTTTTCAGCTACTTGCATACTGTTTGTTCAAGATCCTGTTTTCCACTCCTTTAGCATCTCTGCGCCAGACAGGCTAAAATGCGCACATCACGTCCATCAATTTCTTACTTCCAAGTTTGGAACTAGTTTACTGCCAAGATGTCCACCTGTCCACCGCCAGCCTGCCTCTTCACAAATCTCAAAAAGAAAGTATGGAATGTGGATGAAGGTTCAGAGAAGGGTGACCACAGAGACTGGAGATACAAAGAGCCTCCACACACAAAATGGTCAGACCCATTAGAAGCGTTCAGCTTGAAGAACAGGCTTCTATGGAGATGCATGTGAGAGAGGACTTCATAACTGAGAAGATGAAGAGTGAATTGCTGCTCAGTGTGTTTCCCAGTATATGGAGCTGGGTGGCAGGTTTAAAAAAAACAAACATAATCATATTTCACAGAAAGTAAAGCTGTAGAATTCACTACAAGATACTGTGGCTTTCAGAAGTTTACATGGAATTGCAAGAAAAGGAATAAACTCACAGAAGAAAAAGGCTATTACATCACAGATGTCATACACCTGTGGCATCTGACTGAAATTGCTGAAGAGTAGAAAAGTCAACTGCAGAAGCAGCAATATATGCTCGTCCTGCCTCTGCATTTTTCCAGTCCTGTCTGGACAGTGGGTTTCAAACCTACGTGGTACAAATCTCACGTTATGTATTCGGTCAACAGAAAATTCAGAGATGTTCAAAAAAGGGAAGCTAAAAAGTTTTCTTGATACTTATCTTTCCAAAAAAGCTACTTGTTATTTTACATGCCTAAGTCTTAAAATCAAAACAAGATTTGAAATTGCATTACCAAGAACATAAACGCATTTCAACTGTAAAATCTGGAACAGGAAGAAATTAATATGACTCAAAGGACATGGTTAAAAAACGATTTGGGAGGGGGATGCCAGGGAAGCTGTCGCTGTGTTTCAGCTGTGGTTTTGAGCATGTATTCTGTCCGGCAAAATGACTAATGAGAATTTCACCTGTGTTGCAGTACTCTGCAAAGGCTGTTGCTGTATCATGTGCGAAGTACTTATATGGCCTGTGTTCATCCCACTTTGAGTCTGATTAGTCTGAACAACTTGACCTTGCATGTTTATTGGTGTAAGCTGTTGAACATTTGAAGAATTTCCAGAAGCAAGCTGCACAGAACCAAAGTTGAGTCCAGAAGCTGACTGCTGCAAAAACATCTTGAAAAAAATAAAATCTACAAGTTAGCTTTTAAGAAAAATCTGTTAATTGTTCAAGATATTTTAGAGAAACTAAACTTAATTATTGTAAGTCAATATAAGACAAAGTTTCATCTTAGTTATTAGAAGTGTCGAAACAGCATTGCAACCACCAAGAGCAAAAGGCCCAACTCCAATACAGGGTCAGTATTCAAAAACTCTGCTGTAACAGATAAGAATCAGAATCCTGATTTCTAGACCCCTAAATATTAAAATTTAATATTTGTTCTTACAGAAGTAATAGTACTTAGAGACTAACATGTAATGTAGTCTACAAATGTCTAAAGACAAAACATATTTCAGATCACATTTCTATTTGTAGGGTCTCCAGTGGTGAAACTAATTCAAATGAAGAAAATCAACAGAACCAGGCACAGCACCTGGTAATAGAATGATTATGCTGAACTTTCCAACACTACTGTAATAAACTGAATTCACAAAAATATTTGAGTCTTTACAAAAAGTGAGGCTGAAGACTACTCAAGACAGGGTAATAAGGTAGAATGTGCAGCACTTCGATATTTTCCCTTGTTTCCACAGTCCTGAATAAGGTCCCTCCACAGTGCATGGGAAAAGAGCTGTTGATCTCTCCTTCTGAGGTATCTATAAGGCAGCCTACTCCTGGCAGGCTTATGCTAGACACGATATACCACTGAAAATGGCACATGCCATAGAAGCGTACTGTTCAACAGAATTTAAGCAATACTCAATACTTCCAGGAAGTATTTTTTCTGCTCTTTATTCACAATCCACACTGAAAATATTTAAATTATTTCTTTAAGGTGTATTTTAATTTTGGGTGGATTTTTTGTTTGGTTTTGTTTGTGTTTGTTTTGTTTTGTTGGGTTTTTTTTTAAACTAGAAAAACCCAATAGGGTTAGTTCTTTTCTTCCAAAGATAGCTGCTGAAAAGAGAACGACAAAATTAGAAAAAAATACGCTGGTTAAAATACAGAAATCAGGTAGTCAGCTGCTAGACTGAGTAGCATCCTCTGGACTTCTTGTCTTTCTGGCTCAGTAGCTACTTCAGTATACCATGCAAGTAGAACCACTTCACCACGAGGGTGTGTAGGAGGACCACAGCCTGATAGTTAGGACAGTTTAAGAAACAGAAAGTATGACTTTGACACCCTTGAGCAAAAAGAGTAAATAAATGCTTACCTTGTACATTTTGGATTAATATTCAAATGGCTGCAAAACTTTGCAAGAAATAACAACCAACTACTGCATGCTTTTAGGTTTAGGCATAAGCTAGGCTTCAGCTGCTCAATACAGAGAAGATACAGCATCTAAAATGAGACTTGGGCCTAAATTCTCTACAGATCAGATCTGTAAGAGTTACACTAACTCACCTGGAGCCCTTGACCGTGGACAATTTGAAGCTGCTCTTGAATCTTACGCAACTCTTCCTGCTGCCGATGAATATTTGCCTCTATCATGCGTGTTCTTTGCTCTAGCTGGTCCTTGAGATGCTGCATAGCTCCTAATTGAGCTGAAAACTGAAACACAGGCTGTAGTGCAATGAATAAATTAAAAGCTGAGCAAAAATAATGGACTTGTATTTACAAGCAGTAAATACACTCCTCCACAGTAGCAAACCAAGCACTGCTTTTTAAACTAACTACCATAATCTGAGGAAAAATTCATCAGTCTGAAAATGTCAGAGAACTCCCATTTACTTGATGTCACATTTAATTGATGCATCAGAACCAGTGAACTACAAAAAAAAATCCATAGCAAAAGAAGCTCACTGCTGTCCAAATCACCAAGACGCTATAAAAAGCCTTAGTAATTTACAAGGTACTGCAGATATTAAAGCTCTCAGGTTAAAAATTAGAATTGTTATGTTTACCAAAAAAATTCACCTAGAGCTAAAACTTGCGCAAATAACTTGGGAACACCCTCAGTCACAAACTGTTGAACGCTGAGCCCACAGAGGAACTGCGTTTGCCACTTCTATTCTTTCCTGGACATCTGTTACAGGCTACAAGCCAATGTAACCTTTTGATATTTATATCCTATCTACAGGACACAGATCTTCAGTTGCACCTGATACCGCTGTTCTCATTTCATGAAACTTGTTCACAGACTAAATAGCTTTGTGTTACAAGCATATGCAGAAAGTTAACAGCATAGTAGATGGATTTTTTATTTTCATATCCTAAAATTTTTTATCTTGTGTTATCTATGTTTCTAATGGCCATAGTTGAAAACTATATCCATGTAAATAACAGGAAGAAAAACAATAAAGGAAAAGTGTCAAATTGGGGAATTTGCTCATTTCAAGATAATAATGTTAAAGGTGACTTTGGCAGCCAAGAACTCAATTTCTGAAAGAGAAACTGACCATATGTTCAGAACAAGACAGTTTAGAAAACAACAAACAACAAACCAACTTGATCCATACCTGGGACATGCCAGACTGGAGCTGTAAAGTTGCAGGCTGAGACATCGTTGGCTGTGCTACTGGTTGTCCAAGAGACTGGGAGCTTAAAGACTAAGATTTAAAACATTGTTCCGTAACTGGGAGAGAATGAACTTCCTATCTGACATGAAATATTTCTTTACATAAAGTGTCAATTCCAAAACAGCATCATATGTACAGATGATAAAACCAAGTAAATGTTTCCTGAAATAGATCTCACTTTACATATCAGAGAATTATGAACACCAAAGCAATTGATTATGTACATTTATATATATATACACACACACACAAATAAATAAAAATCTTTTCCACTGCTAAAAACATTTACAAGCAGTAGGTATAAAACAGAAAAACCAGAAATTACAACTGTTTTAAAAGTCTTATTTGTAGTAAGGGAAAAATTTTTTCAACAAGTTTGGAAGTTGACACCTTTGATTTAGTCTTAAACTAGTAATTTTAAAAGATGCAGATTTTAGTAGGCATTCTATTTTTGAAGTGAATGTATTAGTTCAGCTGGAACATCAGCACCAACTACATGAAGCATGACATTTTCTCATGTTACCAAGATTTCAGAAACTCAGTGAAAGTATTCACTAATATTCTCAGAGTCATAAATCTACATGGATTCTCTCTAGGGATACCCAGCATTACATTAGCAATTATATATATATGTGTATATAATTGCTTATATACACATATATATAAAAAATGCAGAATCATAGAAAGGAGTTATTTGAGTGAAAGCAGGAAGTACAGACTAAGTACAACATTTTTCTCTGAAGTTACCTGACTACTAAGAGATGATCTTCTTTGTGCAGTCTTTTCATGACCAGATAAGCTTTGCCTTGGAGGAGTGCTAGTGTCCACTGTCATTTTAGTTGGTGTTGCTGGCAACATACAGAGTTACAACAGAAAGAGACATGTTAATAGTAACCTCAATTCTGCAATGCAATAATCAAATCACAGGAAGCTTTTAATGAATAAAAAAAAAGCTTAAGGCTTGGACGCTTTTTTTACCCAGACTTTATGTACATTTATATATCTGATGGACTGATATAGGCTGCTGTTGTACTTTTTAAAGTAGAAGTCACTATACAATCTCTGAAAGTCTGAGCGGTCAGAAGATATCTCAACCATCAAAAAGGACATTTTCATTTGCACAATTTTCACAAAATGATGATTAACTGCTAGCTATGCATTTAATTAAATTAAGTAAACTAGAAAAAGCCTTCACTATAGGAAGGCAATTATATTTTCAGCAGTTGGTGCTTACATGAATGATCTGATACGGCAGTATGTGAAGATTTTCTTGAACTCCTGGAGGAAGCAGAAGGCGTAGGGCTGGTATCAAACCTTTCCAGTGCTTCTTTGAGACTCACTGTGTTTATGTGATTGTCAGACCCAGAGTCCTGACTCTGAAGAGACACACACAAACAATGATTACTTTATCTGATTCAGCACACAGTGTACATTTCTGTTTGAAAATATCTAAGACTATGCTGTGTCTAATCAACGCCCTTACGCAGGTGACTGTGCAGAAGTAGCGGCCTGTTTGATGTCTGTAAGCTCAGTTTCCATTTGCGGCATTTACCCTTGGAAAAGAAACCAAACTAAATCCATATAAGCCTAGAAACTGAAAGGCATGCAGATATAGGCCACAAACTGACTGCTGAGCTGACCGCCTTCTCTAGCAACTCAATTCACTCTGAGTAAGGAGTGAATTCCACTAGAAAGAGCACTGACAGGTGAAACTTGCTGAGGGGAGACATTTCTGAGCTGTCAGGGGAAAACACGATAGAGTATCCACACAAGCTGGCTTTGTGCGTTGACCTTGGTTTTCGGATTAGGGGTGCTTCCAGTAAGGAAGAACATTTATTTATGAATCAAACTCTGCAGGAATCAGATCTTAATAATGACGTATGGATGTTGCCATGTTATAACTACATGCACATACACAACTCCTGAAAAGAGGCGGGTGAGTGTTCTGGGCAGAATACAGTTAAACAAACACCCTTCCTAAACTTCTTTGATCATTTTAAATAGTCAATAAGAGAGAGACCAAAATAATTACTTTACCTGTAACAGGACTAAACATTTTTTGCTGCTGTGTATTTGCTTATATATTATTTTTAGTATGAAATAAGAAAGAGGAGAGAAAATAAAATCATCTAAGACACTCACTTTATCTGCTGTTATCTCTGGAAGAGACTCCTCAATACCAAGTTCTCGTCGTCTTTCTGCTCTAACTTCTGCATAACTAGAAGAACAAACCAAATATGAGTATTATATTTGGATGATTTAAAAAACATACCTCAAAAACCACCTCCTCAAAGGTACTTTCTTACAAAGCATCCCAGGAAATTTTCCAATGGTTCTTCACACTGCTATGATTTTTCTACTTCCAAAATACCAGCAATTCAGCTCCCATGCCAACAGAATGTCCTTAATATAGATTTTTTTAAACATAACTTACCTTACAACAGTGTGCGTACAGACAATAAACTCAGGCCTGGAATTCCACTGGTGATACGTGATATAGTAATGTGTTTGCAGCCAAATCCACTGTTGTCCCTTTGTAAGGAATCTGTAGTAACATGACTTCCCTTTCCCATATTGCATTACTACAAAAATGAAGAATAAAGTCTACTGTCTTTCCAGTCTGCAAATACTGCAATCACATAAATAAACACTATTTCCTAGCTTCATATGGCCCAAATCCAGTACTATGACAATGACCATGAACAGATTTAAAACTGTAGCTTTCTTCAAAAAAATATTTACACTGCATTTTTCAGAGAACTGCAGAATCCAAACTTCCATTTTTCTGGGGTTTTGTTGTGTGGTCTGTGGTGGTTTTGGTTTGTGTTTTTTTTTTTTGGTTGGTTGGGTTTTTATTACATATTGTGAAAAATTTATGTGCAAAAAAATCTAAATACAGCTTTATAAAGAAAATCACAGCTAAACAGAAAGCTTATCCTATTACATGTCTAAACAATTTTTGCATTTATTAAACATAACAGTCTTTAAATGCTCTTAGAAGAACTGGAGAAGTCATAGTGCTGTGAACTCCAATTTACCACAATGAACACTCTAAATTGTAAGATAAAGATAAATCTGTTTTGTAGTTCTGTATCAAAAGAAAAAAGATGACGATGAGCAGTACAATAATGTCAAATGAATGGGAGTAAAGGCGCGTCACTCAAATACATCACAGAATTTCACTACACCATCTGTACAATTTAAGAAACTTTAAACCAACATCCATAAGGCAAACCCGTTTACTGTAGCGACTTAGTCATACTCACAATGCTCGTGACATTTTGCTAGATTATCTAGATCATCCACATGATAGTAGTCATAGCCTGATGTTCCCAAAACTTCAAATGGAAGATAGCCTATTATTGGAGGTGCCCTAATTAATAAAAAAATTAATGTCATTTTATTTTCATACAAAAAAAAACCCCAACCAAAAATTATTTCATTATATAACTTTTCTTGTTTACAGTATGTGCTCTGAAAAGAATTAAAAATTAAACCCAACACAAGCTACGAGTAGTTAATGCTGATTAGTGAAGTCTAAATATTATAGCCACCACTGTGATTCAGCTACTATTGCCGCTATACATAGAAGGAATTGCACCTGTGATCCAAGAATAGGAACTTCCATTCTAAGCTATGTCTAGATGTGAACTCTTCGTTGGGTTCTTCAACAGTGCACATTTCCTAAAAAGTAAAAAAATAAAAATCTCTCTCAAAACTGCTCTATTCTAATTCATAAGCTTTTTGAAATTCACACTTACCTAAAGTTAGTAGATAACTCCATAATAGTTATAACGTTATTTTTAGACAGTTCCATGGGTTTTGCTTGTTTAGATGCATAGTACTAAAGTAGAATCTAATCTCAGCTGTGCCAGGCTGACACTCAGTTGATTTAAATGGAACAAGCCCAGCACAAGATTAAACTCAAGCTCAGTACCTACAAGCACAGTAGTACAAGCAGAAATCAATAGTTCCTGCGGTTATGCTTTTAACTGGTAACAAGCAAAAGAAGAGATGAAACACTCCCACCAGACACTCCAATTACGGTATATGCTTATAATGGGTAAAAAACCCAAACATTAGCAAAATGGTCACGTTATTTTGACTTCAGGAGTAGGATTCTTCCCTTTAGTGACTACAGAGTACTCTAAATGACTTTGTCTTGAGGGCACCAACAGGTACTACAAATAACACACTATTCTTAATGTTTAGAAGGCATGAACAGCAAGAGAATGCTTGTATTTCCATTATTACAATGAATCCTCAAGGTATTCTGTGCATTGTTTTAAACATATTCTGCTCAGACATAAGTGCAATCAGTGCATGTCAGTCGATTTCTGTTGTCCCCTCTCAGGAAGGCAGAGACGCCCTACTGAGTACTGTGTCTCATGCTGAGATGGTAACGGAGCTAAGTATCCCAAGGCAGTCGGTTCTTTCGCAAACTCCTCTAGCACTGCCTCACAAGAAGAAAGATGGATGATGGAATACATGCATACATACAGATAGACCCCTCAAAAAACTACAATAACATCATAGGTCGGTAAACCTTTCTGTTTTGGACACCTGCACGTTTCTCACACTTTTTGGAGCTGGCAATGATACTTCTATTGCCAGGAACACAGTAGAATCTACTGATGATCAGATACCACAACAGCTTCCTAAAGACTACAATATGGGAGCTGCTGCTGCACTGACATAATATTCACGACACACGTGGACAGATGAGCACACTGTTGCTCTGCAAACAACTGTAACTAAAATAGTCTTGTGGAAAAATACAGCGTAAGAAAAACAGTTGTTCCTATGAAAGGACTGCATCTTCCTTTTCATTCCTCCAGGTTATGATCCAAAGAGTTTACATGGATATTTTGTAGTTCTTTAACTATTTCTAAGTTTTCTTTCTACGAAAGAAAAAAGTTAACATATGTAGGCAATATTTTTCCTCGCCTTCATTGGTGTATGATCTGAAGACAATGACCAGAAAGTGAGTTGTATGATGGAGGTAATGAACAAAATCACTCTGGGCACAAACTTGTGACTCTTGGTGTGACTTCCACCTTCAAAAGACTTAACTTTCAAAACAGAAACTACCTCTAAAGCCCAAAGCTCATTTACTTTCTTAAGATTACAGTATTTTAAAAAGCACCACTCACTGCAAAGTAAAAGAAACGACAGAGCAAGTGTATATCCTTGAGATATACTTCTGACTTCTTGTTTCTTTTAATGTCATCATTTTGACATGAGACAAAACTAAAGTAAAAGTAACTTAGGTGCAGGCAGTAAAATCACAGTAAACCCATGGCTGTTAGAGAGGAGCTGGCAGCAGGTTAGTATCTGATTGTTCAATGCATTTCTGTTAATGATTTACAGATATTCCACTGTAAAATATCCCTGGGCAGAAGCTATCTTGTTCAACAATGAATCTTGCTGAAGTTGTCAACAAGGTGTCTAGAAAAGAAAGGACTTTAATTTATAACAAAAAGTATTCTGGTAGAATCCTTTTGGCTGGATTAAGTCTGCTTTCTTCATAGGATTCAATCATTTACCAGCCAAAATGCAAGACATGTTTTGAAGAATATGTAGAACCAAATCCCTTCACTGGTGAGCAGAATTTGGGGCACATTTTGTTACAAAAGTGGTTGGGTCATATGCATAAAATAAAAACGTGAACTTTCAGAGGTTATTCTCATGAATATTATGGCATTCTGCAAACTGTATATGCTTGAGAAATTACATTCTAGGTTAAAAAAACCCCAAAACAGGACTGTATACCATCTGAAATAAAAAGTAGCAGATAGGTTCTATCTTACATAAACCAATCCAGTACTAAAATACACACCTCATTAGTGGCTGTGTCATGCATCTGTTAGTAAAGTTACTGGGATGGAAAAGTTCCTGACATAACACTTATTTGCTTGAGTCTAGTCAATGCCCGCCTCAATAACAGCAAAAGTATCAAAACAGTGTAAACAAGTACTGTAAGATTAAAAACCTGCACTCTTATGTTAGCCTTCTTCACAAGAATATTTCTCAGATGAACCGCACTAGTCAAAAGCCTTGAGAGGATCTTAAAATCTCTGTAACATGAAAGCTTCCTTAGGCACTATGGGCTCAAAAGTTCACGTAAGGAGGAATGAAAGTTTGGCTAGAGTATAATCCATAAAGCTTTCACTCTCAGGAGACTGAGACATCTGAAAGATCATAAATGGATGTTCCTCAACTTCCAATGTCCTGTTCCAGGAGTAGGAAACACAGTTGTTTTACTATAGGACATTCTAAACTGTCAGACTTCAGAAGATAAAAATATTTACAAATACTGCCAGGTTGGTCTTTTTTCCCCCTCAAGTATTCCATGAAGCGAAAATCCCACATTTAACATCTCTGCCAGCTGTAGGCATAACAGGAAGAACATTAGTTAGGCCAGCATGGGAAGAAAAATGTCAGATGAAAGATTTCCATGACTTCAGGAAACTCTCTCTGGCATGCAGTCTGGAGAGATCTAATTCCTATGTAGCCTGACAGAACTGAAGTTCGTATGATTTCTCCACAGGCTCCCTCCTACACTCTTCAAAGTACGCAGACCGTGTTTTCAGAGGATACCACCAACAATTTTCAGCTTAAGACACTAGTACATTCAACTCACATGCAGAATATTTAAATGTCCAAAGAGCTCTGTGTAACAGACAGCAGCTTGTTTACATATATGTGCCATATAAATTTAATTGCATTTCTTTACAACTGAACTGTAAGAACAGATGTTTGATAGCAGATTATCCGTACCTTGATTAATGTATTTGTAGGAAACATATAATCTGAATCACAATCACAGACTATCGTATAATGTATCCTGAGTATTTGTTTTGATTCATTTTGGTGAGGACCAAGCTTATACTTAAAGTTTATAAATTTCACACAGATCCAATTCTAAACTTGTAAAGATCTCTTCACTGTGCATTAGCAGTCAAACAGAGTGTTCTCTTGAAACAAGTGAGTTACGGAATAACAAACAGTACTAAAACAAAACAAAAGATCTTTATTACCTCAAACCTGACTTTCAGTTGCTGACAAATAATTCAAGCTTTCATTAAACCCTAAAAGATTTCCTTTTGTGTCAAATTACAGCAAGATCAGCAGTAGCAAAAAACTCACATCCAAGTGACAACTAAAATTACTCAATTTTTCCAGTGAAAGTGGAATCTCAGCATTATATTTCATTGTGTTTAACTGGGTAAATTATATTCCTATGGACTTCTAAATTTATTTCTTGCATATTACTATTTTATATGACTATTGAGAAATGGCCCTCACCATAACAACTTCATTTGACACTTTGCATAACACTTCAGCTCTTTGCACATGAGGTAAGAAATACAGACGCTTTCAGTTTCATAATAAAATGCCATATGGTTTTCATTAATAGGACTTGAAATGTTGTGTACATTCTCTCTGCAGTTTTCCTGTTCAGAATACATTCAAAAATCATACAAAAGTGATTTCATTTGTACATACCTTGATAAATTGAGGTGTAGCTAATCTAACTGTGGCTACAAAGCAAACTTTGTCTTCATATGAAGGCCGGTGCGATCTCTGAATAGTTCCTTCAAAACCGTTGTGCGCCGAGTTGGGAACTGAGGGAAGATAAATGAAGTCAAGGCAGATTAAAATACAAGCATGTGAAAACAGCAGTAGTATCACAAAACAAACGGCCTGATATTTAACTAATGAGATTTGCTTATAACTTAACATGCATTAAGAAAAATGCTACAAATAATATATGCATGTGTTTGCACAGGAATAGTAGTTGTACACTCGCAATGGGAACACAACCATCAAGTAACTTTCTCAATGAACTAAAATTACAGTGAACATGATTATTATCTGTGACACAGCAGTTTTAAGAAACTAATAACAATTCTAATCCTTCTTGCTAACTACAAAAAATGACTGGAATACATCTTCCTCAAAAATACTCTTGAAGTTTCTCTTGCATCAGCTTTTGCTAACATTTTCTGTTGATCTCTGAGGCTTTCCTGGGCTTCCCCCACATTCAAACAACACGAGCCAAATACAAAACTGAGTAACAAAACAGTCAAAGACACAACAATTATGTATGTGGAAGAATCAGGTGAGAACAAACAAATTCTGCTTACTCAGTCACAGAGACGGGTGGAATCACAAGTGGGCAAAAGATGGACTAGATCTCAAAGCAGATTAACCTTACCTTTCATTTCTAGCAGGTAGCAACTTAGTTTATCTTTATTAAGCTCTCATGATGGTGACTCCAAAATGCTCTTAGGCTCCTACAAGACTAACTGGTTCTAGATCAACTCTAAATTTGAACTCCTACTGAAGTTTCTTCATGCAATTTAAGCTTACAGCTCCTTCCTCTTTCCATCAGAAAGAAAACAAGTATTTTCTGTCCTCTATCTTATCCCTTTTCCTCTGTTCTTCAGAGTTTACCTTGCCTTTTAAATTCAATTTTTAAATTTCTGATTGCTTTCATTGCTCTACTCTGAACTTTCCATTGTTTTACTTACTTCTGACAAACAGTATCAAAAACTGGATGAGGACATATGGGCGCTAAGAAGTGCAGAGGGATTACTTCATGTGGTTTAGACTGTTTTAGAAAGACTTTTGCATGATTTTCACGATTTGGTGATTTGTTATTGTGACTTGGTCATGATCAGTTTACATTCCACAGTAATTCCTTTTTCTAAGGGACTGCTATTTAGCTGACTGTAACCTTTCTCCCTGTTCATATAGTTTATTATTCCTGAATGTAGTAACCTGCATCTGTTCTTAGTCAATTTGTCTTGTGTTTTCAAAAAAAAACAAACAAACCCCACCCAAAAAAAACAAAAACAACCCCCAAAAACCCCAACAAAACTATTTTCTAAACTTAGGGTTGAATTCTTCTCCTGCTTTTAGTGTTCTTGCATCATTTCATGATTGCAATCTGTGTTCCATTATTCATAATATTAATGAAAATAGTGATCAAATCCAGAAGCAGTTCATTAACCTCCATTTTGATGGTGAACACTGGTAACCTTCCCAACCAGTTTCTGCAGTTACTTGTCAGCAGTTTCAATTAACATGTGTATCCCTTACAAGAATATGCTAATTGTCAAAAGCATATTAAAAAAGTCCGTAGTTTATTTGCACTTTTTCCTCTTACCCACACAGCGTGCTACTTCTTGGTAGAGGAAACTGAAATGATTTGATGTTACTTCTACCTGAAAAATCCACAATGGTTGCTATTCAATTCCTTGCAAGCTTCCTGAAGCTCACATATTAGTTTAATTATTTGTCCTGGAATACTTCCCAATACTGAATTTCAACTGATAGGTCTGCAGTTTCCCAACTCCTCCTTTTTCTAAGACTAGCACCATATTCAGCCTTTTCAGGCCTGTTTCTTGTCTTTCCTATAAGATTACAAACCTGCATTTGGCACTAAGATTCAACTTCTCCCCATTTTGTGAGAAAAATACTGGTATCACCTAAAAACCCCATAGATTTATTTACAAGATACTGTTTTCAAGAATATTTTTTGGGGTGATCTTTATGAAGATCTACTATTGACCACACTGCACAACCCATTTGTCTGGCTGACCAAATAAACATGACTCTCCAGTAAATAGTCAGCATGGGCTCGGTAAACAGATTAGAGATGTAATACAGAGGAATAACATTAGCACACAACTTCTAAAAATAACTTCTGCGGAAGGGAGAAGGAACTCGGTGAGGAAAACTGTGGTGGCCCATCCACTCATCTGAGCGACAACTCCTGTCAGTGTAAGGACGGAAATGAAATGGGAGGAAAACCTTCGTTTTTCTTCCCAGCCCACTGCATAAAGGTAACTGCAGGTACTCAGTACCACTGATCTTCAAGTTACTTAGTCACCTGCTTAAGTACGGGTTACGCTTAACTAAATTCAGGCTATTCATTGCTTAAATTTCTCTTACATTCTTTTAAAAGATGTTTTACAAGATACTAGTTTTCTTTAATTGAAAGCATTGAGCATAATTACTACATTTTGCATTCCAGTGCCCAGACATGTAAAACCTGGTAGGCAGTTTTTCTTCCTTTTCACTAAAACAATAAGGAAGTGATGTAAGTGTGAGTCAAACTCTTCTGTTGAAAGACTGGTTTTAGTTCATCATTAAGTTTTGCACGATGGTCCCAAGTCTGTTTATCTGGGAAGCTGCCCAGGTATTCTACTCTAACATTACTTACCGTTATTCAAACACTTGAAATTTCCTATAAATTTTACATATTCATATGTAGGTTGCTCTTTTGGATCTATTGTTCCTCGCAGCATATGGCAACAGAATTCTAGTTGATTTTTTGCTGAGAAAAGAACAAACAGATTAAAAGGCTACATGCTTGATGAAGCTCACAGGCAACACGAAAAGCAGGAATAATTAAGCTGCACACTTACTGACATACTGTGACTGTTGTTTTTACAAATGGCTACAGCCTCTGCTTTTAGTCACTGTGACATTAACCAAGCTAAGTAAAGGAACTCCTTTAGAATTTGTGCATGAAGGGCCTGAATGCTAATGATGTAGAAAACCTCCAAAAACTAGAGCTGTTTTCAAGAAGCAGCTGCCCTAAACTTAAGTTTACTAAAGCGTGTACTTCCAAAACCCGTTAAGCTGCTAGGTTTTTATTCTTGCCAAGTGCTACAACTGTCTAAATAAAAGCTATATAAACAAGACGAACATTTCTAATACATGTGAAAGCCATGGAGTAAAAGGCAATGCAACATTGAAAATTTTACTCCTGAAGGGAAAGGAGGAACCAGAAAAAAGTGCTTCTGTTCTTCAGGGCTAACCCATATGTTTTTGTTTAAATAACTCTGGAAGAAAAGAACTTACCACATGTGATTATTTTTCACAAAACTACCTTACTGGTTTTGTCTGGGAAAGAGTTAATGATCTTTATAGTAGCCAGTGTGGGGCTGTGTTTTGGGTTTGTGCTGAAAACAGCACTGATAACACAGGGATGTTTTTGTTACTGCTGAGCGGTGCTTACACANGGGGGGGGGGTGTGACGACACATTTGGAGTGATGGCGTTTGTCTTCCCAAGTAACCATTACAAATGACGGAGCCCTGCTGTCCTGGGGATGGCTGAACACCTGCCTGCCATGGGGAGTGGGGAATGAATTCCTTGGTTTGCTTTGCTTGCATGCATGGTTTTTGCTTTACCTATTAAACTGCCTTTATCTCAACCCACAAGTTTTCTCCGTTTTACCCGTCTGGCTCTTTCCCTCATTCCACTGGAGGGAGTGAGCAAGCAGCTGTGTGACGCTGAGCTGCCGGCTGGAGTTAACCCGCAATAACTACTTACATTTTAAGTATTCTGGTGTCAATGAATCACCTTCCAGCAGATGAGAAGACAGTATTTTATAAATTTCTGAATGTTCCCCCTCTGGGATAAAATTAAATACACTCTGATCCACAAGATCAGACTGAAAGAAAAAGATTTAGTAAGCATTAAAATAATGCAAGACATACAATGTCGCAAAGCCTACTACTTTAATGTAAAATAATTTCACAGTTCAGAATAACACTACTGACTCAACAAAGCCACCTGCTGGGATACATGTGAGTATTTTGCAACAAAAGAGCTCTCACTTTGATCTGTCTTAATTATGGCACTGCGAACCATTTAATGATAACCACCATGAACACAGCAGATACACGTACACATTAAAGTACAATGGAGCTTGTAGTTAACTTCCCTGGGATGCAACAATTCCAAGTAAAGGAGCATTTTAATTAGAAATTACAGGGTGTTGTTCTAGGGCACTGGAACCTGTCAGTGGCATCCAATATATTCAAACGACAGCTTGGAACAAAAGACATCATATAGGCTATTATGTTACCAATAATTATATCCAAATGCAATTGATTTTATGAATAAATTTTATCATCAGCTGCACAACTATGTACAAAAAACTGGGAACAATAGAAATGAATGCAATAAAATCGAACAACTGAACAAGTGATTATATGCATAAATGCATTTGGTTAAGTATTCAGGAAAGTGGGATCATAGAATGTATGCTTAGAACATACAAATCACAAATGCGCCTCTAAGAACTTAGTAAATTCTACTTTTTTAGAACAATCGCAACTACCTGTACATTGTTCAAAACTCTCAAGCTGACATCATGCATACCTTAGTGGAATTTGTCTTCTGCACAGTCATTTTAAATATGCCACTCCAAGGTTTACAGAATACGCTTATCAATGTAAGACAACTAGCCTGTAAGAATAACTTATCCCTCTCTTCTAAAAAAATAGCTCATTGTTTCACTTATCAATTGTTTGTATTGAGTACTAATTTGCCTCATTTCAGAAAAACATTATTCAGAGGTAACTTTAAAATAACAGAATGTTACATTTACCAGTGGCCAATGCAATGCCACCGAGATTAAAGATGAGTGAAAGCGATAAAACCAAAAAAATATATCTAGCAGAACCTGCAGCAATATATTTCTTATAAGACTTTGGCAAGAAATGAGTAAATAAGCCAGTTGTTTTAAAAAATTCCAAGGATATAGCTCTTTAGCAATACTCTTCTAATTCATCTAGAGGCCATGGCAGATGTGAACTCTAAAGAGTCTCCTGCAGTCAACTCTGTTATTTCAGTTACATTGAAGAGAAATTGATGCTAGTTGGGTACTTCATAATCCTGCCTAGCAGCATGCCAACTGCATTCTGAATTTCCAAAGGAAACATTTAATATAGGAGACAGATTAGTAGCAAGGAGTTGTGCTGAAGAAAAAAGCAGCAGCATTATAACAAAGCATACATCTGCTCTATAACGCCTAAAATGCTAACGATTCATTAGCACACACAGCAGAACACCTTCCATAGACAAACTGATACGTTACTGAACGCAATTTGTACTTACTGGCAAATGTTCAAGTAAGGGAGTTATACTTTCAGACACATAAATTATATTTCCATCTGTCATAATTGCTAAAAAAAAACCATCAAGAGCCTGAAATTAAACATAATGGGCAGTTAAATAAAAAGCAACAGAGAATATTAAAAATGTTAATTTTTTTCCACGTTGAATGTAGCTTTAGACCAATTTTAGTTTAGTTTATTGTAAAAATGAGAATGCTTTTCACCACTAAAACGTCTTAGTTTTGCTTTTACACTATGAGCATTACAATTCCTATGCTGTTCTGTTCTGAAATAATCTCTAGTTTCAGAAGCAAGATTACAGTCCATATACAGCTAGTCACTGTTTCCCCCATCTGCTTCCCTGTTATTTTTAATTCCATTATCATTTTAAACATCAGAAAACTCAGAAAGATGAGCTAGAGACAAAAGGAAGAAGTAGTGGGAAAAGTAAGAGAAGAACAAGTAAAAGCAGTAGTGCCATCAGTGAATTTCAGTATTTAACATCTCAATATTCCCGATCTCAATAAAAGAAACTTGCGACAATATTTTACTGAGACTTAAAAACTGAGATACAGTTCTGACCGCCTCATCTTCTATTTAACTCAAACTTATTTCCCACCGAACATAACACAACGATCTTCTAGTTGACCACTACCAAGCATAAAAGTGTGACAGAACTGTATTTCTAAATAGGAAATTTTAAAACTCACATCTTTGAAAAACATTCCTACATGAAATTGTTCTAGTTTTACAGTCCCTCGTTGTGAACACATATTTTGTAAGAGGACTTGAGAAATACCAGAAACAGCTACAGTCGTTCACCTCCCCCCCAAAAAACCCCAACTACTTCACTAAATTGATTGAAAAAAATACGCAAATTCACCTGGGAGACTTGTTGGAAATTTTTTAAGTACAAAAAAAATCAGAACTTTTTACTTTTTAAATCCTTCAAAGAACAGCTTTAAATACAGAATGCAAATAAAATGTGCCTGTTCATATACTTTATTACTTTTCATTCAAGTGTTATTAGAAATTGTTTCACTAACAAGATACAAATGACTTATTCTTATTTGCAAGGAAATGACAGCTTATACTGAAAGTTTATTCCTAGTAGTAATCCAACTATTTATGTAATCTTCTTAGCAAAGTAATGCTCACACACCACTTTTGGAAAACGTAACAAGCAAAGAAATTAAATGCTTTATTGTTCAGAAGTTGCATGGATGTGTTGAGCCTTTTTTATAATTAAGATTTTCATTTATGTACAACAATTCTTTCTTTGACTAATACCTTCCTTATATTGATAATTTAAAATATCCACTTTGTTTTGACAGTAAATGTGCTCTGTTATCATGTTCTATGCAATTGAAAATGCAGTTAAAAGAAAAACTATTTTGCATTACGCTGCATACATAGGAATTCTGACTATTTACCTTCATGAAAATGTATAGTTAAAAACAAATACAAAAATATGAAGTTATGTCACCAATCTGAAAAATTTTATCACGGAATGACCCCCTATGAGGAAATCTTGCAATCCCAGAAAACCAGAAATAATATACCTCTAACATTAACTGTGTGAACTCTTCATTACTAAGGAATGTTGGTTTCCAGTCCTGTCGAATCTCACTGGCATCTGATTGTGCAGTAATTTCTACAATCAAACATATACACAATGTAAGGATTCACACTTCCAAAAGCCATTATTTTCCCACTAAGTTACATATACACAGTAAGAAATAGCAGACAGTTCTCCAGTCTCCTCTGCTGTCCATTCATTCAGTACATATAGATGTTGTTCCTTAAAAAAATGCCTTCTTCCCTATGTCATAATGACATTTGCCTTTTCCTTCCTTCTACCACCTGTGTGCTACAGTCCTGTCAGACTCCAAGGTAATGCTGAAGTTAATGACAGTAAGTAATGGATTTTGACAATGGAAAAGTGCTCTTTCCTCTGAGACTATAAGAAGATGTTTTACTGAGAGCATTGTTTTCGAAGATTTTGAAAGCCAAAATTCCTGATCAGTTTAGGTCATTAAAATGCCTCATCCTGAAGTATCTTGGCCAATCCTCATCATTCTAACTTTTGCACTAAAAATTGTCACTGTCCTTTCTCTTCTTCCCACTCTTTTCTGTTAGGAAATAAGGTTATGTTAAAAAAAGAGTAAGTTTGTAACAAAGACTGTTAAGAGCTCTATTGCATACTCCGTTGCAGAACTATTGTCCGATTTGTACACAGAGATGAGTTTTGAACAGAGATTCTTGTAGGACTTAAGAGAAAGATAAACATTAACTTCCCATACATAGGTGAGAGAAACAATGGCTGCTAAGCAAAATGAGACCCCAAGTTCTGAAAGTTGATGCTTCCTTATCAACTGATAACTGAAATGACGAGAAACATAGTACTTCACATAGTACTTCAGTTTTGATGACGGGCATTACAGAAGTACTGGTTGTAAGAACAACCTTGAATAAGTAATCGTGAATCAAGAATTTAGCCAAACTGAAAGAACCAAACCATGTATTTAAGGCTTTTTGATTTCTAAAGCATGAGCCTGTACAAAGGCCATAGGCTAGTTAGTTCGCTAGTTCAGATAGCCCAAAGAGAAAAGAAAACCTGGAATTGAGTTAAATATGCAAAGGTCTGGAAGAGTTCAGAACTTTGTTTCCCAGACTGAATGGGGGAAACTTTAGGAAAGAGCTTCAGACTTAACTAGAAGAACAGTAAACAACAGCAGTGTCATGCAAGAAACTGGCAAGAAGTGGAGAGCTGCAAGGAGAGGGAAAAAAAATTACCAACAAGTAAGAGACCAAAATTTCCAAAGATCAGATCTCAC
Source organism: Psophia crepitans (assembly GCA_013399095.1). Lineage (NCBI taxonomy): Eukaryota > Metazoa > Chordata > Aves > Gruiformes > Psophiidae > Psophia > Psophia crepitans. The sequence continues at coordinate 26,801 of VWZZ01000244.1, read as the reverse complement.
ACAAGATGTAACTTAAACAGGCTTTTGCTATCTGTTTGGAAATGGTTTCATAACGCAGTAAGAGTGGGCTGGAGAATAAGGGTAACTTAAGTACAGCCCCAAGCCTAACTTTTCAGTCAGAACAAACATACTGAGCATTAAGGGGGAAGTCAAAGGACACAGAAATTAAAAGCTCTGCCACCAAAGTAGAGGCAAAATTCAAGGAACTTAATGCATTCAGTCCACAGGACACATACAACCTTCATTTTACAACTGGAAAAGTCTGATTCATTGGCTTATTCTGGTCCATATACCTATCCTACTCCAGATTTTTTTTTAAAAAAAAAGTCACTCTGGCTTCTACTGTAGAAAGGATTTATACTAGAGAAAAGCTGAAGTTTATGCCTTTAATGAACCATGCTGAATTATCTCACCACAAGTATGGGTCTTCTTTTACTTTTCCCCTAATTAGAACGAGTATGATATTGAAAGACAGAGCCAAAGTAACATGAAAAAAAAACTTGCTTCACTTGGGAACTTTAGAGAATTATGGCAGAAGGTTGCATTCAAAGATAAATAACACTGAGGTCACGTTCCTGAGCTAGATACCAGACGAAGCATAACCAAGCTTGCACATTAAACTCATCCAGCCTTCAAATCGTGGCTCTGAAGCAACTCTGCATCAGCGCTGAACATCCTCAAAAGAAATTGCCATCTGGGCCAAGATCTGCAGCATTTATCTGTTGGCTGTATGAATATCAGTCTACTAGTTCTAATGATAAACAGCGAAATTCTTCAGTATTTCATAATTTTCAAAAATGTTGTGTTTACAAATGCAAAGGAAGATGACAGGCAGCATTAGCAAGCGACAAGCTCCCAGTAATATACTTTCAGTGTGCTTACCCTGCTGTTTTTCCCCAAGGAGAAACAGAAGCCACACTGGCCAATAACCAGCTCAGATAGTTCATCTGGAGCTGCTGCCAGAGTACCAAGCCTGGCCAATGTGGAAACGGTCCAGAAAGAACCAGAAGCAATGCAGTTAATCAAAACCTGGTGGCCGAACACAGTAGGATTTTCAACTATAAAGCAGCTAATCATTGCTGCACAATTCATTTATTGCTAGGGTCACTCTGCTTTACTGTAATAATCAGATCCAAGCACCTCAGGAGGCAAAGCGTGCTTCTGAACTCTGCCAACATTTTGTCCCAAATACTTTAATGTAAACCAGTGCAGAGCAAACCTAGTGAGCACTGGCAGCCAGAGCTTTAGAGTACGTGCAGTCACACAAAGCTGCACTCTGCCCCACCAGGTGAAAGACGAAAGTGCCATGCCCTAAAACGCATCCATCTCCAGAGTTGCTTTTTCCCCCTTAACTAAAAGAAAAATAAATAAATAAATAATCTCAGAAAGCACTTTGAAGAAAAAAGTATGACTGGTGTTGCTGGCTGGCTGACACACATTCATTTTACACTCTAGATTTTATGACAGGCATCATCAATACAAGATAAAGTGATTTCGAAACAGAACCAATTGTCACAACCTCAGAACCTACAGAACTGTCTTACAGAAAAGGAGCCTTCGTACTACTTTTTGTCATGAGACAAATGTCTCAGAGAATTAAAACAGCATAATTAATATTTAACTGGAAAAAGAACAACCCCAAACCTATGAATTCTTGCACAAGTTATTCCCCCTCCTTTTCCATTTTAATTGTTATGTTTACCTTGTAACAGCACTATTCAGTACACAGCTGGTGCTACTTGAACCATAACTCAAAGACATGGGCTAAGGCATGGAAAAATATTTATCATGGCTTAGCACACCTTAAACTGACATGCATACTATTGAAAGATACAGACCTATCCATTCACTGAACAGCTTTACCTATTTTATTCTATAACCTAATAGCTGCTTCTTTTGTCCCTACTGCTTTCTAGTTAGTATGTATGGTCAGAAATGACTTAGGGAAATAAGTTAACTAGTGAAAGAGCTCATTTTCTTGAATTTTTAATCGTGTTTTTGGCAGTGTGAACCACAAGGTGCCATATTAAGAACAAGTGTAGGAGCAGGAACAGGAATTTTTTTATATACAGAAATATCTAACAGCCATAAATAAGCATACACTTGGTGGAAGGATTTTTTCGTGACAGAAGTAATGATCTGTAATGATCTTCAGTACAACATATCTGGGTATATCCCACCATCAGCTGATGCAAACAACCAGAGAAACAAAACATAGCAAGGATGTCAAAGACATTCAACATTTTGACATTTCACATGACTGTTTACAAAACAACACACGTATTCATTGGCTTATACATCAGTGGATGTGTCTTGAAAATTAGAAAGTTCAGCTAAAAGTATTCATAGATTTTTTGGACTGCTTGGTGGTTTTTTTGCTCTTCCCCCCCCGCTAAAAGGAAAAAAGAAAATGCCCGTGCTCCTGGTCTGCACGGCCACTGTATGCCACCCTCTCTCATCAAACAACCTACCGATAACGCTTGCTGGAGACTACAGTGCCCTACTGCCTTATCATCGCTGTTAAAGCAGCCAGTTCTGTAGATTCCTGCCATGAAGAGAGGGAGCATGAAGTTCCCTCGAACTAGATTTATCCTGCTTTATGTGGAACCTGGACAAACTAACTGTTCAAACCACTCTTATCTAAATATCAAAATAAGTACTCCCAGCAAGTACCTCCACTGAAATGGATCAGCAGAGATTTCCTGTGAGCAAAACTTTGACAACTTGCATCTTAAGAAGTGACTACATTCTAAAGGTCTCCATCTGTTCACAACAAACAACTTGAAGGTTATTTCAAAAATAAATGCTTCTGTCTATGAAACAGACTTCTTCGACAGCTATGGGACAAAAAAATATTAGTACTGGTTTTTGCAATATATTAGCAAAACCACAGTAATATTTCTGCTACCTAAATTAGGATCTTAAGAATATCTTTCTTTGTGAACTCCTTACATTTTTTGACAATTCCCTTAAAGGAGCTGCAAAACTGTTAACGTTTTATATACTGAGAACTAGTATGAGATTACAAATATTTTGTTATTATTACAAAGAATTACCTTTGTGCTTCCGTAAGAAGTCAATGCTCTTCTGCAGTACAGTGGATTTATCCATCTTCCGAGCATTACCTGGAAGCATGGAACCCAGCTCTTTGATAAGTACATTAAACTGATCTCGACGTTTCTTTTCAGACTTGTTTCTAGACACTCTGAAAAACAAACCAGAAAATGTTTTATAACTACGACACCTTCTTATAATAAGCTGCATACTACTGTCAGGTTCCTGATGCAACAGCCCCTTAAGAATCTCTGCCGTGACAACTGTGTGCTGGTTTTGGTTGCAGCAGAGTTAATTTTCTTCCTAGTAGCCAGCATGGGGCTGTGTTTTGGGTTTGTGCTGAAAACAGCACTGATAACACAGGGAAGTTTTTGTTACTGCTGAGCGGTGCTCACACAGTGCTTACTGCTTCTCACCCCACCCCACCAGCAGAGGCTAGGGGTGCACAGGAGATGGGAGGGGACACAGCCGGGACAGCTGACCCCAACTGACCAGAGGGATATTCCATACCATATGGCGCCATGCTCAGCATATAAAGCTGGGAGAAGAAGAAGGAAGGGGGGGACACATTTGGAGTGATGGCATTTGTCTTCCCAAGTAACTTACACGTGATGGAGCCCTGCTGTCCTGGGGATGGCTGAACACCTGCCTGCCATGGGCAGTGGGGAATGAATTCCTTGCTTTGCTCGTGTGCACGGCTTTTGCTTTACCTGTTAAACTGCCTTTATCTCAACCCACAAATTTTCTCACTTTTACCCTTCCAATTCTCTCCCCCATTCTGCTGTGGGGGGAGTGAATGAGTGGCTACATAGGGCTTAGCTGCTGGCTGGGGTTAAACCATGACAAGCTGTCACAAACACACATACTCCAAATCTCAGACATCATTTTTGAAGAATGGCTTCCTCCTTCTCATAGAGGGTTGCAGCTAAGCCTTTGGAATAAATCATCTTTTGACAAAAATACAAATAATTGAACTACAGCTATAAATAAACAAAATATCTGAACCATGACAGTAAAAGAAATGCTGTTGTGTAATATGGTTATTATACAAGAAGCAAATTTTTATTGTTCAGAAATATAACTGGTAAGCCCAAGTGTAAAAGTATAGGACATTTCTTAGCTTAAAACCTTACCTTTTTGCTTTATCTTTGTCATCTTCTTCCACCAGCCCATCAAAAATGCTTCCATCATTTCTGAAAGAAATAAATGTCAGACTGTAAAATTTCTCTCTTGTGGAGTTCAACCACAACAAAGGTAAAAAAAATTATCCATGAATTCCGTCACACCAAGAAACTGAAGCACAGTTTTGCTGTGATGTCCTGTAAAGACCATCATTAATTACCTGAAGCCAAGTCTGCTCTAAGTTCTTCTTGCAAGACATTTACTAAACAGAAAGCAAAAAAACTTACCTTTCTGGCAGCTCAAAGCATTTTCAGACTATCTCTAATGAGAACTTACAACCCTATGCAAACACTGAATTGAACACTACTTAATTTTATTTTTCTACCTTCTTGATTATCTGCATTGTTTTACCCTTTTGAAAACATAGAAGAGGACCAATATAATTTATTCTTACTTGTTGGCAACTTCTACTACAATTACTGGAAACATTAAGAGTAAGAAAGCACATTTTTCTTAAATATTGAAGTATCATTAATGGAAGGGGGCTGAGGAATATGCTCCATCCATGTATGTAATTTTATAAATATACAATTATCATCAACGTTAAACAGTAATGGTAATTATTTGTTTTGTCTTCTTCCTAACCAAGTATCACATAAATTTCCCTCAACTGACAACTGTTTACATACTGCCTAAAGAGGGGTTAAAATACCAAAATGTGAACATGTTTTCCCTTGAAGATGCCTCAGTATACTTCATACAACTACTCTGTTTCATTTCCTTTTTTAAGAAAGTCAAAACTGTTCTTCTGTCTTCCAAAACTGCTGTACAGTGGATTTTCACTTTATTTCTCTAACTTCTCTCTGCTCTCATTCTATTTACTGCTTTCCACAATGACCTCTGTGTGTCCACCCTTCATTTTTTTATCATGTTTCCTTCCCTTAACGCAAGTAACCGTCATCAAGCAACCATACATTATGATAAGCAGTGATGTTAGGAAGTAATTATTTTGTATGCTACTACATAAACACAAGCCTTTTAAAAGGAATTTGCATATTCAAAATGCTGACGTTTCAGTGAAATGTCACAAAACTTCACTAAAAGAACTGAGAACGCAGATAAGGATTTTAAAAGTCTTACCCTTTGCTGTTACTGTTATTTGTTTAGGATGGGTTTACCTTTCTGTAAATTTGATCCAAGTTTCATTTCCTGAAGCCTCAAAAATGGGAGTACACAGAATATCAAGGACAGATATTCACCTAAGCTGCTAAGAAAGTCCAGCTCAAGGAATCAAGCAGAAAGCATGTCTCAGCTATTACTCTTCCCCTGAAATAGGTTAGCAGGTCACTTTACTATCATCTGCAGCAGCATTGTTTAAATGTATTTGTTTTCCTTAATCAAATACTGAAGTACTAAAAAAAATAAAAAATTCAAGTAAACATTAAAAATCAACTCAGATTGCACAGATGCTGTTCCATGGCTGAAAACAAGTAATGCATTTTAAGAGTCATTGCCAACAATAAAAATCACTACCCTCCAACTGCTACAAAACAACACACCTAAAAACTACCAAAATAACAGCTGAAAACAGCCAAACCCTCACTACTGTTATTTTTCCATAAATTAATGTTCTCTATATATTAACTATAAGAAAAGATTATTAAAGAAAGCATTGACCAGTAATTCCCCCAAAACTCTTGCTGTTAACGTACCTGTCTGCAATGGAGCTCATTTTATGGGTGCTTATGGTAAAAAACATAACATATCACACTTTAGTCTTGTGGTAGACATTTGTACGTTTGCCTGTAAGAGAAGAAAAAAACACCATAATGTGACTCTGGAGGAACAAACATGTTCTTCACTAGAGCACACTGAAGTTTCCATTTGCTCTATTAGCTGCTCTTAATCTTTCCATCTTCCAACCTTCTGCTCTGCCCTCCTACCTTCTCTAATATAGTATCTCATTTTACATAACAGAGAGTTCAAGAGAACATTGTTTTATTAAATGTCACGATAAATAAGTCGGGACTAAACTAATACAAACCATTTTCTGACTCTGAATTCAGATATAGCTTTTCATTCTTATTTGAACTTTTACCTAGAAGGCTCTAACAATTTTGCAGGTTGAACAGTTGTAAAATCCCCTCCTCAGTAGTAATCCACTCTATTTAGAAGTTGGGTAAAGAGAAAGCATTTGGGATATAGTATTTTACAGCTATTATTTATTTCTTACTTTTTTTTTTCTTGAGCACATTGTAATAGACATGTGAAATGACGACATAAGATACCTGTTAGAATGTGTTCTCCGTACTGTGAGAAAGTTATAGTTAACCTGGCCATCAGTCACTTGTTCATTACAAAGTTTCAGTAGGAAGGTTTTGTTTTTTCAGGTGTACACATGATTTTGAATAAAGAGTGTGAATGCAATACTAATAGTGGGAGAAGGAATATAAAATTAATATAAAATTAATAGAAGTATTTAATTCAACAAGCACCTACTTTTAGGTACCCAAAAATTATGACTGTATGGAAAGGTTGAAATGTTTATGAAAACATAAAACAATGCAATTAAACCTTTCTCTTTGATACAGTAAAGTCAGATGTCAGAGGCTGCTCAAAGGGAGCAGCAGGACTGTAACACTGCCAGTGATTAAGGAACAACTGTAGGCAGCAAGGAGCTTGATATGAGCTGAATGTGCAGATCTTCAGCAATTTTTACTGTTATAAACTTAATAGTAAAAAGGCATTGCATTTATTTCAAAGGAGCTGGGTTTAGTCACTTTAGTGACTCATAAGTTTCTGAGAAGGAAGGATTTGCTTGTTTCTGAAAGCACCAAATGCAGAGGAACCTCCAGTGTTAACCCACTGCAACTGCAACTCCATGATCCAGACAGTCTGCAAAATAATCCAGGAAAATTGTATCCCAGTTGTTAAGTAGAAGGGGAAACTGAGGAAGAAAGTTTATGTTTCCACCAAATTGTCTCAGGATCTACAACAGCCACATACTGCGCAAGTTTGCTTCACAGAACTCAGATTTTTCCCCGTGAAGTTTCCTAACTGGAGTGCACTTCAATCCATAAGGCCCAGCTTGCCTTTATTCTCCAAAATCTAGTGCGCCCTGAAAAGACAATTGCTCTGGCCATACCAACAATTTAAATCCCCCAAATTAGTTGGCTGAGTTTTATAAAGTAACAGAGTTGCACTATCTGAAAACCAGTCAGAAATGCAGGAGGAAAGTAAATTAAGAACTGTTTGTTCAAATTTTTGTCAAAAGCAAACAACAGCAGGTTGCTCCGCAGTAAAAGCAAACTACCATCACTGGCATGGATTTAGGTTTAAAAACGAGACACCAATTAGAAACTTGCTTTCATTTAGCTTACATAGTATGCACTAATACAGGTATGTACTAATTACATTTTTAGCCCTGTGTTCATTTTTAAATTAATTTGGTACTAACATTATAGAGATTAAGAGCAGTATGAAATTCTGTAGAACAAATGATATATTATTTCATTAATCTGCAAAAGAAAAATACATGTACAGCTAAATAAAAAAATCTTCCACCTGTGACACAACTGACATCATTAGGCAGAATCAGAATTTAAGAGTCAGGATTTTCACTTTATCAAAACACTAAACTTCTAGAATTCAACAAAAGCATCCAGCTATTACAGTATACAGGTCCTACGTCAGACCTAGCAACTTAGATTTGGTATCCACGACAAACAGTGGAAAGAACTTAAAAAACTACAGGAAATGCACCTGTAGTGCATTTGTTTCTCTCCTCAAGGTCTGACCTTTCTGGCTTCACACCCAAATTTGCAATACACTAAGCATTCTCAGTGCTTATACACGTTGATGGGTAAGACTGCAGAGATGATTCCAATGAAAACAGTCAAGTTTAAAGCAAACACTACAGAAATCAAGGACTATGTCTATTTGTAAGAATCAAATTCAGTCATGTTCTGGAGAACAAAAGACACTACACTTAATTAACACTGCTACTCGGCCCTTTGGTGTTGATGACTGAAAGCCATAGGAACCTTAAAAGAACACAATTTTACCTTTTACACTTTGGGACTTGTTAAAGTGTGAGGTTTAGTGATGAAATCTGGTTCCTTTGAAGAACAATGTGGAGTCAGATGTATCCTCTTCTGCAGAAAAGCATTAAATTCTGAACTGTAAAAAAATAAAACCAGCAAATTTTATAATGAAGGAGTTTTAAAATGATCACTTGCTTGGTTTGGTTTGTTTTTTTTTAATAAAAGAGAAGCAATCGGTCCAATGACAGTAATTTATAAATGCAGTATTCTGCTTACCAAAAATATCCCAAGTATTTCACAACACAATCTGAATTCACTTTGCTTTAAAGGTCTTCTTGATAACATGGATATTATGAAGCAATTTCATCTCTGCTTTAAGCTATCATTTTATACCAATCTTGAATCTTGATGTAATTTTTATTTTTGAATTCGATTATCTCCCACACCATCTTCACTTCCACTTGCTACCTTCAAAGCACATCTTTGTACCATTATTTCAATACCTTTTCTGCTGAAACTCTTACTTGGGCCTCCACTGGCTTTCTCAGTTACATTTTTTTCCTCTCCCAGTTTCCAGAACTGCCACTCTCAGGACTTTACAATGTGTAGAATACTGCTGCTGGCAACTAGCAAAGTTGCCCAGCTGCATTATTGCTACTTCTGCAGATACAGCCATTAACCCCTTCTTTCAAAACTCACTTCAAAAATACTTTCAAGAATGTATTCCAAACCTATCTCACATAGGTGCTTTTTCCATAAAAAAACCCACAGCACCAGTATAAGTTATCACCAACTTCCAGTCTCTTTACACCACTACTTTTCATTTATACAGTTTTTCTTTGAACCATGCTATTTTCTACATTTTTAACATGAAATCAGTTTTTTCTCCTGTCTTTATCCCATTTCTGTTCTGCTTACTGTTCTTAAAATAAAATGTATTACTTATATCACTTCCAAAAAAAATTTAAAGCATATTAAATTCTAAAAAGGAGACTGAGATTTAAAACCTAAGCTTATGCTACTTTTAATATTCATTAATGGATTTTAGGGAAAACAGCAGAATTAGCTCTTACTCGACTAGAAAAGTTAAGTTTTTCCTTTCCCTGCACCTAACAGAGGCTCTTAAGTCATTAAAATACAGATGCAAATATTAACATAGGAAGTTAAGGCACAGCAGAACAATCTGCCAACAGGAGAAAAACAATTACAGCATGATTCAATGAAGCCACTTGTTCTTTTCTGGCCAAATAACCTGCTGGCCCATTGACCTACTTTTTTAGGTGCTTACAGCCTCCTCTCCTATTCAGTGTTGTTCGTTTGACAAGTGCAAACATTAATAGTGACAAAGAGTCCCGTGGACGTCTAGGTTACAGAAACTGCAACATGAAACCCATGTTTTTAAATTGCTCGGAGTCGAACAACTCTGCCAACTCTCACCCAGCTCCTAGCAGAGTCTAACGAGGAAAATTTTAGACCTCTCTCTGAAGTATGTAGAGGTGTGTTTTAAAAAAAAAAATAAAAAAAATCACAATTAGACGCTTAAGACAAACACCACAGGACTGAAGCACAGATCTGTATTTGATAATCTCTAAAAGAGAATTTAAAAAGAAAGAAGGCTTGGAGGATATTTCCAAAAAGGATTTTAAGACGAGGAGGAAAGGAATATGTTTATAACATAAATGAACATAAGCAAGCTTAAACCAACCCAAAAGGAAAGCTAATCACACTGGAAAAGCTTTTGTAACCAAAGCCACATAGATCTCTAACTCAGTAGAAATGGCATGTGTGTGAAAGCCAGTAGAAAGGTTAACACGCCTACATGCCAGCATTGTCAGCCACAAGTGTTCAAAGGTCATGGGTCCGTCTCCACATTCATGAGGTTTTTCTTCATACAATAATTTCTGTGTATGTGTCTCTAGATACTACGCCTTTTGTACACATTCAGTGCATGTTTTCAAGCTTTTCTGCAGCCAGGAAGGCTAGAAACTTTAAAGTCTTCGAGAAAGCTGAGGTCTCAACCAAAAACCTCAGCTGCTGCCATGGATATACAAACTATTAATACACAACATTGCTCAATCTGTAGCAAAATCACAAAAAAAACCAGCAACACTGCAACTTCTTCACTATGCTGACTTACCACTCACGGAGAGTCAGTAAGTTGTTGGGTGCCAAGTTATTGCTTGGCCAAAGAAACAAGGTTCTGAATAAGTCATAGGGTAAAAAGTCACAATCCAATCTAAGGTAATAGTGAAAAATCCACTCAATCTGATAAAACGTTCCGTGTTTTAGAGTAAAAGAATTCCAGTAAATTCAGCCCAATTTTATCATCAATACTGGTATGCACATGGCAGTATTAAATCTTAGAAACAAAATCAAAGACTGAACAAACACTATGGTCTTGCTCATGACCGATGTTCTGTCAGGAGTGGACTGAAAAATGGATGGGACAACAGTGTGTTGCCTGTACTTCGTTTTGTATACAGTCAGTGACTGAAACCCTTACATCTCCAGCACTTCACCTTAATGGTAACATTGCTAAATATTTTTGATGAAGAATCAGTATTGCCCTTATACTGTAAAAAAGATTTTTATATAAATGTCTTTATTTTTAAGTAATATTTTCATGACTTTACAGATTACAGTCCTCAGAATTCATGCGAGGTGACGTGTTATTAAGACAAATAATTGCACCCAGGAAATACTTGCATCACAGGAAAAATATACGAAACAATACAGGAAACAATACGGTTTTCTAACACTACAGTTTCTTCAAGCAGAAACAGATTTACTTCTTTAATACAACCTGATCTCTGTGCCATAATCCTATCTTGCCAGGGGAACAAACTAGTTATTATAATCACTGAGGATTAGCTTTGGAGAAGATCTTGTTTAAAGAATCAAAATCACAGCACACCACAGTCTGCGCTTCCACACCACCTGATGCCCCAGCAGAGCTCTAACACTAGTTACGTACCAGGGTAAGCAAGCCAAGGAGCACAAAAATCACACACCTGACTCCCAACGTAAGCACAGTGCCAAAAGCCCTACTGATCATACGGATTCTAGGGATAACTATAAACCTTCTTGATACTCCTTTCCAGGAGCAAAGAAACATTTGCTTCGGATAACCTGGATTATGAGCTTCTGGGGTTTTACTCTGCTGAGATCTCCCGCTATAATGGACAAGCAAAGATCCATCCGTTATCTCAGTCCCAGAACAGCACATCACTATCACTCATGTTTTCCATTTTGCTCTTTGCTTCATAAATTTACCCCCAGCCCAACCATTTACCTCTTTAGCTGCTTCTTTTCTGGAGCTTGGGTAGAAGGAAGAAGAAGGGGAAGAATCTGTTTCGTTTAGTTCCTCTCTACTAACCACAGACTTCTGTAGAGAGCAAGAGGTGTTTAAACAGGTAAACCATAAGCTGCTCTCTAATCAGATATAGTTTGGCCTAATAGAACAAGCTGGTGGGTTTCAGAATACTTGCTCCTTTGCTTGCAGTGGTATACACACCAATAGACAGCACATTACGGTAATGACTGACTGATCTGTTTTCACTAATCAAAGGCTGCTAAAACACTGTTTTTAAAACTGACATAGGTGTCTCATTTTTCTACCCCAAAATAAAAAAAAAAAACAAAAAACAAACTAAACAAAAGTATCGTAAGATAGGGCTGAAAGGAATTTCAAAAAAAGCTGTCCAAACTTTGCAGTTGAAAAGGTTATTCTAGTGGCAGGGAACAGTCACATTATGCAACCTTTCTCTACCACATCAACAAACCAACTGTAATCTGGTTCTGCACTTGTCCAGAAGAGCTGACACATCCCAGAAACATCATTTTCTGTAGATAAATGCACTGCAACAGCAGGTGTATATCTCCACTTGCTTCACAGGAAAACAGAGTAGGACAGGGCTGCTTCTAGTGCAGGCAACCACACAACTTGATCCCAGTTGAGCTTTTAATAGGCAAATTTGTGAGTGAACATGAGTACCCTGCTTTGGCACAGCAGCTTGCTTAGGTGCGTTACCTTTGCAGGGGGTAGACAAGGACACATCTGTGTGCAATGTAATGAAGAAAGGGCAGTAGGACAGATGACTGGTGGTGTGGGTTGACACTTTCAGAATAACTCATCCAGTCTCAAATCTGTTCCTAAGGGACTTCTGAAAAAGAGGGTAAGTCCAAAGAGTCTACAGGAGAGATGAACTACCTAGTAAGAGGCCTGTTGTGGGAGTTGTCAGTGGTATCACAGATTTAATCGAGTTATAATGGCACTTGAAAGAGTCCATACTGTGTTCCCACAGACCTACCTGGACATAGTTCAAACAAACAGCAGTAGTTGGAAGAGCCTACAGACCACCATGAGCTGGAGACAACGAAGCAATAACAGAGATAAAAGAGGTTATGTTCTCATAAAGGGTTTGTAACACAGATGTGTCCTTGTCTACTTTCCGCAAAAGTAATGGACCTAATGAAGCTGCTCTGACAAGTCTGGTGAAAAGTCACTGTAAATAATATCCTCACAGAAACATGGATGATGATTAGAGGAAAAAGCAATTCCCTTCTACATTCCTCATGTATTAGATTGTCCTGCCATCAGGAGAGAACTTTGCTCTGTACCTTGGGACTGAATGCAGTTTGCAATTTCCATCTCTCTATTCCATGGTTAGAGGAAACATCCCTGCCCACTGCTCCTCTGTTCCAGATCACCTGGGCTGATCTCTGCTTGACCAGCTGTTCTGCTACCACCCTTCCGCTCTTCTTTAGAGTCTGTACCTCCTTACCTTTCCCCACCACAGGGATGGGCCCACAGCTCCCTCCCTGAAAGAGGTTAAGACTTAAGACTGCGTGTTGTGTTCACACATCTAAAATATGATTTAGCTCATAATCAAGCCTGACTGAAAAATACATCTGCTGCCTCCTTAAATGGTGCTTAGCAAAAAAACCCCAACAAAACAGCAGTATTTCACAATATGAATTTTAATCAAGAGAAAGTAACCTGTCAGTGTTACAATTCAAAACTGAAAATCTTCACATCTCTCTAAATCTCCGTTTCCTTTAATGGGATTCTGGGCAGAAACAACCTGAAGCCAGTCAGCTCAAGAACAGATTCTAAATTAATGTTCACTGTGCTGCAGAAAAAGTGCTATAGGTCATGTAACATCTGGAGACCCTGCTATTTGCTCTCACAAGAGGTATCTAAACTTGGTATGTTATATAAACAAATAAAATCCCAGCTTCCTTCTTCCAGCCTCTTATATGGAACCGAGAAGTTAGGCAACTGACAGGTTTTTTTCAGATGTTCAAAAGGGGAAAAAATACCACCCAAACATGCTCAAAGGTTTAAATTCACACTGGATATCACTAATTAGCCCAGAAAAATATCTGCTTCATACAAAATAATGATTTTCTATAGAATTAAGTTACTAGAAAAAATATTCTTCACTTGATGATTTCTGAATATCAACAGAAATTTAAGGGAAAAAACCTTTAAAATATGGTACCACGGTATCTGTCCTAGAGTTAAAAACACTTCGAAATGATTCACCCAATTACAAAGGTGCGTATTTATGAAACAGAGCATTAGCAATTTTTAATGTTTTGTATCAGATACAGACACTAGTTCAAGCAATTTGTCTAAAATGGTTTGTCACATTTTCCTCAGAGCATAAATAATAGCAAGAACACTAATAAATCTAACCAAAGAGTAAAAATTAAACACTTTATTCCTACATTGCAAAATACAAATGAAAATTCATCAAGAAATGAGACAGACCAAAGAGTTAAACGTTGTTTTTGCTCTACCCCAACAACAAGAAGGAAGACTGTCTAGATAAGGAAAGCTGTGGTTTAACCCCAGCCGCTAACTAATTTTTGAAAACTGTCCTGGAGAAAATTAATTACCAAATTCAACAGACATAATTATTACACAAAGCAAGCTAACACCAAGTAAATTCTTCTTCCATTCCATGTAAACTGTTTAAATTTAGAACTCTGAAATTATTATTACTGCAACAAACACTCAGCTATCCACGACAATTAATCTTGCAGTAAAACATGAACCTACATGTTAGGTGAGCACTTTAACTACCAGACTTTTAGTATGCACTTGTGTGTTGCGAGGTGGAAAATGTAGCTAAAAAGCAGTTTTTGAAATCTACACAAATGAATCTTCCTAAAATTCTATACTAGACCAGAAAAATCTACCCAATAAAGACTTCTTAGCTTCAATATCCAAATGAACACCCATACTTTTTACATATTGCACTACTGCATTCTACAATCTTCAGAAATTCAAGAAGTCAACAGGTGGCCAAGAGGGTCTGCGAGAAGTTGTGCAAGTTATTTCTGCACCCAATGCCTTTACAGTCTATTTAGGACAAATTTTAAGGACACAGCTATGAGTATTACATCAGTTTTGCTTGATTTATAATCCACCTTACCTTTTAAGGAACAACCAACAATTTCATATCAACAACTTATTCCTTTAAGATACGTTACCTAGCACATCCAGACATCAAGAAACATCTTAATGTGTCTCAGTTACGCACACACTGAAAAGGAGTGGAAGGGACAGAGGGAAAGCAGCATGCCATGCCGGACAACTCAATGACATGAACTCGAATTGGCTTTTTGGTTTTGGGCTTTTTGTTTGGGGGGTTTTTGGGTGTTTTTTTGTTTGTTTGGTTTTGTTTAAACAGGAGACAGAGCCTTATTCCTAACTCATGGACAGGGTACTCAACTAGGATGTGGGAGAAACAGACTTAAGTAACTTACCCTGAATCAGTCCACAGGTGAAGAATTACCACACGTAAGATAGCAAGACCAGTATATACAGGCCATGCTGGTAACTACATGGCTACAGATACTAGGCCCTTCACACTCTAACAGTTGTTTATATTTGCAAGCACTTTTCCTAATGTTAGCCTTTAATCATTACTGAGAGCACTCATTTTTACACCCATACTAAATTCCCTCTCAAGATCATTAGTATCCGTGATCACAAAGTCAACACAGCTTAAAACCAGTCCAGCCTAAAACTAACCCAAATATTGTTTCATCCAGCTCACCAACTAAATTTGGTTCACCATATGGCTGCTCAGAAGCTGTGCTGGCACAGGGGAAGGGGAAGCAGTGAATCACCAGGGTAGACGTCTTTTGGCAACAATGCCATTTCATGCTGACCTGCACCATGTGTTAAATTACAACCAGGAAAAGAAATGAGGAAAAATGAGATTCAAATCTGTGCTCAAAGAAACAAGTGGTGTAGCTACTACCTGAGAAGTCTGCTTCATATTTAATTGAAAGATCTGTACCCTCCCATGTACTGCTGCATCTCATGCGGTAAACTATGACAAATGACATTTCTAGAAAGAATGAGGTTTGTTTATACACACCGAACCAGATTCATGGATCAGCTTCTAGGTATGAAAACAAATCCAGAACACAGCCTTAGAGTCAAGGGGAAACTCAAGCAAAAAGTAAAGCACTGGAGTATATATACCTGATATGTCCCTGAGTAGTTATCAACCCATCTATTTAATAACATGTTAATTATCATGAACTGCGACTGTTTTAAAATGATCCTCAGTACAGATGCTTATACAAGGGTATTCACCTAGATGAATAATAAGAAATTAAGACAGTTTAATGAAAGAATGATTTATACAAGCAACAGCAGCTATTTGTAACTCTTAGAACTGTACAAGTGTACCAGACAGACATATCGAAAAAAAGATTAGGACAGTTGCTAACAGCAACACACAAGAACAAGCGACAGGTGTTTCAGAAAGCTAATATTTAGTCTGAAACTTAATTTTCCATCTCATGCAGAAATGCAAACATGCAAATAAAACACTTTAAAAATATCTAGTGATGGACATATTTCTTTTCCAAGTCTGTTGCACAATCCTTGATTTGTGCAGCTGTGGAAGTGCTTCTGATGCTTAGATTTCCCAGCGCGGGTGACTCATGCACAGCTAAATCATTCTGTAAAGCCTTTGCGAAGAGTGGACTGTCTGACTGCCTGAAGAACGGAGTAGGCAGCGCACTTCACTGGAAAGTGTCTTCAAAAAGAAAGAAGTGAGACTTCAAATTCACGTTTCCATAAAATGAGAGAGTAGGAACATTTTAAGCTCCAACACTGAAGCACGGTCCAAGTTAAAAATTAGCAAACAAGCAGCTCGGGCTCCCCCACCCCTTTCCCCTACAAGTCCTGCACATAATCCTGGAAACTAGAAGGTGATAACAAAGACAAAAGAATGAGGTGGTAGAAAAACAGAACAAAACAAAGTAAGGGAAACGCTAGGGGATGCTAACGTCAGTGTTTTAAAACAAGATGTGGCAAAATACACTTCTTATCAGCACGCTTACTGTTATGTTCAGAAGATGAACAAGATTTAACAAAAGTAAATACTTTTCTAAAATTCTGGTGTCTGCCAGTGGATCCTTCACTTTTTCCCCCCAATAAAACCACCTGTTATAAAAAGAGCAAGTTTATACATTAAATAAAAACTCAATGCTACAGTTACAGAATTCCAAACTCCTGCACTGCACTACTCCTTAATTTCATTAAACAAAACACCAGAGTTACTCTTTTGTCAGAACTTTCAATATTACAATCCAAGTTCAACTGGAATTACAGGGATTGCAAAACCTGAGATACAGGACAAGTCCGTCACATGGCAGAGGCAAGAAGTGCCTTAAGAGGAAAGGGAGAAAACAAAACAAAATAAAAAAGTTTTGCAATTGCTGCAGAGAGGAAGTGTCTTAACTGTTGTCTTGGCCAAAGAATGGAAAAAATCAAGACAGAAAGACTTGACTTTGCTTGTCCCTGGAAACTCTTTGTAAAACACTTTGTAAGCACTTTGGGGATAGATGTTAAGCATCCTTTTGCCACCCTGCTATAAGCAAGATTCAAAAGGAAATGAAACATCAGCCAACATTTAGTCAGTAATTGGACTTGCTCAAGCAGGAAAGATGGTCCTTTATTTTAAACAAAAGGGATAGTACTGCATGAATTAAGCAAACACAGCAATACAGCGATAGAAAAAAATAAAGTCATTCCAAATTTAATGTAATTTTACTGTAATCGTTCAGCATATATGTTCTTACATATACAGAAATAAAAAATGAAGACTATCTTAAGTATACAAATATTAGAGCACTGAACACAAGTGAATTTCTGAATGTTCAGTAAACACTGCTCAAAGGAAAATTATAGTTTGAAGTAGCACTGTAACATTTGACCAACTGTTTTTTAGTATTCTGTGTTCTAAAACATTATTAATCTATGTAGATATCAACTTTAATCAAATTCTTTCTTCATTCTCCTGAGCAGCAGCAGGATGCACTCCTCCTCTGTGGCTTGCTACTGACATGAGCAGAAACTTTCAGAGCTTGTGCTGACTAAGCAAATCCAGAAAACCTACTGAATTCACCTTCTGAGTGTCACCAGAGAAGCAGCGAAAGCAGACCAACAAATTCCTTGTTCCCATAGAACAGAAGGATCTTCAAAATGTTGGGCCCAGTCAATTTAATTGTAAATTAAATTGATTAATTATGATGACAATATTACTCTTTAAGCATTGGGATTTTTTTTTAAAATGAAGGCTTTCTGGACCTTGCAAACTAATTCGATACTCAGTAAAAATTGTCAATTATTTCCCATTCTCGCAGTTCTTTCAAAAATATTTTAACATCATTATATTGGCTGGAAGACATAAAACATACTATAAATGAGGAATTTCTAAGCCAAGCTTTTTTAAGCCTTGCTGCTACCATATTTGATATAAGAATTTTCAAGACTAGGTTATGGGGGGAAAAAAAGAGATCACAAATTCAGCTCCTTTTTGTATTTTTTGAAATTCATATTGTGTCCTGATACTTTCATATAAATTTTAATAAGTTTCCAATGAGGCCTCAAAGTTATTTATGTGAGAACTGTTAGTCCCTTTTACCATCTACAATACTGAACGCAAAATCATATCAACTACTTGGGGCCACACTCACTGCACTCACAGACGCCTGTAATCTCTTTTCCTCATCTTTTTTCTTTTTCTCTTTTACCACTTTCTCAAGCTTTGCTTTCACAGAATGATCAGACCACATTATTTCTGTCTACCAAAACAAATGTCTCGGTATGCTTACTTCTTGCCCCTCAAAGCCTTCTCTGCACTCTCAAGTTCTCAACACCTCCCAAATTAGTACCACCATATTTTATTTGCAAACATTTAGAACCTTCCCTTCCAGTTCATTACTTAAGATGCTAAAATTAGCACTGCTTAAAAGACTACCATCTCAACTAGCAAGTAGGACCTAGTTAAATATCAAGTTGCACTAGACATATTTTGCAATTAATATTTTAAATCAAAGCAAACGTGGCAATCCACTCATTATAGGCTCTTTTCCCACTTTATTAACAAAACCTGACTTAGGTCATCCAGCCCTTAAGTCCTGAAAAGTAACATTAAAAAAATATTTATAAAGGTATTATAGCTATTCCAATTTTAATATATTAATAGACCAGCTATTAAAAGGTAAAAATATAATCAGGTTTTATTTTCAATGGCAATTCTCTTCTGCTCAGAACGTTGTGAATATGGTGTCAGTTACCTAGGATCTTGCTAGTAGCATATTTAATACTGGTATGGAGAACAGATTCCAAAAGCTATCAATATTCACAGGAAATCCTGAAACTAACATAAATTTTATGTTGAGGTCACATGCTAACAGGCTAATGAAAACAGCTGTATTGCATCTAAGGCTTGAAACAGTTTTGTTATACCTAATGTAGTAACAAATACACAAACAGAGTGAGAATGAAATCTACACTTCAATATAACTGCAACATTCACAGGAAAAGATTACTTAAAATAATGAGGACACTTCATAACTTGCTGGCTTACAGTTCTCATGTTTTGACTCTCAACATTTTTATTCATTTTAAATTGAGGCTTGTACCTGCTTCAATGAGGCCTCCTCCCAAAGCTGCTATATGAAGCACCTAAGTACTGAATTTTGATTTTTATTCAATGAATAGGTTTTTTTGCTAGCTAAAGTGCTACATACGCATGTGGCAGTAATACTCGCTCCTTTAGAAAGGATCATACAGATTGAATGAAGAGATGTTTAAGCCTCGGAGAACAAAACATGCTAACTTTTATATGTTTATGCTAGTTACAACATGAGGAAATAGACTGAATAAAAACATAACACTGTAAATAACTTAGTTCGAAAAAACATCACTGACTTTAATAAAAAAATAAAGTTTTCCAAAACGCTGCTGGTACTTGTGCTGCTACAACCTTAAGACATATTTTCTTAAATTATGATATTAAAGGGCTGTTGTTTTAAATGCCCCTATCAATAGCAGTCTTACTTGAATCTTGGAAATTTTTGGAAAAAATGTTGAAAGCTAAGACCTAGATTCTGCAAAGATCTAATAGACAAGAAATATAACTGAGTTTAGTTCCAATCGTTGGCTCAGACATGCGGGATATTACACTAGCAGTAAGTGTGCCAAATTCTTGGGAATCTCTGAACTTAAAAAATTACACGAGGCAGATGGAGAGAACTCTTACAACTGTTACTTCAAGATTAAATGAGTTAACACTGGCAACTAAATATTAGTTAAATTTTCAAAACCTTAACAACTGCCATCTATAACCTCAAACTGCGGAATTCAGTCCAAGGGAAAAAAAAAAAATAAATCTGCCTTGATTGGCGACAGCTCAATGCACAGAAAGATCGTAAGATCTGCCATCATCTGTAAAGACCATCTCTTTTTCAGTTTTTGTCATGCTTCTACTTAATGTCTACAATAAAACACTAAACTTGGTCTTTTTCAATGCAGATGAGCAGCTCAAGCAAAACATGTGTGGTGGCAAGTATACAAATTTTAGAATTCTGTATAAAAATTATGAAGATTCCTATTTTTAACAGTTTAAGAATATAAGCAGGGAATGAAAACAGACTAAACATCAGAATTTCACAACGCAGTCATGATTTAGCCATTTGATTTACCGTGACTTGCAGTATTTATCTGTATTCTTGACAGTTTGTATTAACAAAAGTTGCAAAGAACATTTGTGGCACTTTGAAAGTTGTAAATATTAGCATCAATGCTTGTGTATATGTTCTACAGATCCAGTTATATCACAGATGTTCATTGCCCTCATCTACCAACCTATAACCAAAGTGCACAGTTTTGGCTATGTCTCCATTAACAAGTAAACAGGAGCAGTAGAAATGGATCAGTAGATCAAAGCAGCTGGTGCACTCCCATGCTAGCTGTTCAAGAAGGTTTATTTTGGATTAGATTTCACCCGGTCTCCAGAAGCAAACATCACCATCATAGAGGCCATTCAAAGTTTTCCAGGGATTTAAAAACTGATTCAGACCTGTATGTTCCCCATAGAGACAGAAGAGCACTTTGCACCTGCAGCAGAATTTAAAAACTAGTTTTCTGGGAAAGGAATGTAGCTCAAACGCCCTGAGCAAATATGTGGTAAGGAGAGATAATTGAGAGATTTTATCCAAAACAGTATTAATGATCCAAATCAAAACAGTAATGCATACACTGGAATTGTATCCTACCTTTCCAAACCAGACCAACCAAAGCAAGTGTCATCTCACAAAACAGAATACTTGAGGGTACTGAAAGACTCCAGAAAAATTCTGTAAGCTTTTATTCTTAACTCCTCATCACAATAAATAACTAAATATCACAGTACGTGGCAATCTACTGACTACCACAAAAATAATTTATTTCCCCTATTCCAGAATTCAGCGAAAGACATAAAACTGGATACCCACTTTGGCTTCATTTCTCTTTGCTTTGTTTCTTCACTCCATCTTTCATGTTCTTTTTTTGCCCTTTAAGTATTTTACTTCTTTTCTTGTTTCCCCCTTATTTGTTTCATTTTTTTCTCTCATTTATTTCTTTACTTCCTCCTGTTAACTGTGCTATTAAATACAGCACGACAAAACTGAAGATTCTGGCATCTCTGAACTTTCAGAGCTGTCAGTGTTGGGTTTTTGGATTTGGAAATTCAGATGGTGTCGACTGAGACAGGTATGTAAGCGCTACCACTGTGATTTAACTTACCAACTCAAACAAAATTTAAAAGGGCTGAAATGAACATGTGTTTGCTTTAATCATTCAAACTGATCTCTAAATCCAGTGCTATGCAGCTATCTGAATTGAGAAAAAGCAGATTAACGACACAGGAATATTAGTCTACTATAAGACTGAAGTTAGCCTGGTTCTAGTTATTTTCTCAGAAAACAGCCACAGGAACGCCACGACACAAATGTTAAGGGACACTAATTAAGCTACTTATGTTATGGAAGAACTTCATTACAACAACACTAGATAAAATTATATTTGGCATACACACAGCTTTTTACCTTAGGAGTAAAGCCAGGAATATATTGCTTAATCTTTGCTTTTTTTTTTTCCCCCTTTCTGAGCTATGTCATTTGTTTATATAATAATTTAATCTTCTAGATTTTAGGTTAAATGCCACAGTTTCTCTTAGTGTTGTAAGTTATAAACAGGATTTTGTCAAACACGACTAATTCATTAGTTGCTTAAAATAAGAAAAATATTCAAAGACTTACCTAGTTTCACTGACATTCAACATACAGCATCGAAGTAATTTTCCAGAAGAGTTTTCTAAATGAAAAAGTGGGATTCACTCTGCATTTGCTAGAATTTAGATGAAAAGAAAATCAGATCTCTTTAAAGCAATTCCTAAAGAAAAAATGTCTTTTAAGAAAAAAAAAACAAACCACAAAACAACACGATACAAACTTTCACATATAAATTGAAAATTATAAGTATAATGACAATAATTTTCCTTTCAGGAGCTTCCTTTTGTGTCGAGCTGGGCTTCAAAGCAAACTCCACAGTTTGTAAGTAATTCTGGTTTTAATAACAAAAAAATCAGTTAGGAGCAATTTTCATCAACATTAAATACAACTTACTCCATTGATTTTTTTTTAACCCTATTAAGCAATTACAGAATCTTAATATGAATTCAATACTACATATTTAATCCATAAAAATCTAAGAAACAATAAATCATTCCATTTATTCCTAGAGTGAACACAAATTTCACTTCCCTGTAACTCATGAACAAAAGATGCTCTTGGGTCACTTCAACACAAAAAATCCTCAACATATTTCAAAAGAAAGTTCAGTGTAGTCCTATAATCAACAAAAGGGAAGGGTAAAAACGTTAAAGATCATCCTCTACACTATACGTGCCAGTTTCAACAAAAGGAAGTGAGACCTTATTGCCCTCTACAACTACCCGAAAGGGAGTTGTGGCGAGCTGGGGGTCAGCCTCTTCTTGCAGGTAACTAGTGACAGGACAAGGGGAAATGGCTGCAAGTTGCGCCAGGGAAGGTTCAGGTTGGAGATGAGGAGAAAATTCTTCTTGGAAAGGGTGGTTGGGCATTGGAATGGGTTGCCCAGGGAGGTGGTGGAGTCGCCGTCCCTGCGGGTGTTTAAGGAAAGGTTGGATGTGGTACTTAGGGACGTGGTTTAGTGGGGAATAGGTGGTGGGGGGATGGTTGGACTAGATGATCCTTGAGGTCACTTCCAACCTTAATGATTCTATTCTATTCTAAACTAGAAGTCTCCTGCCTGTCTTGTAAGTCTGTATTCCTTTGTTTCATAATGTGACTCCTTGGATAAACAAGGTGGTGACTTCTCCCACGTGGCACCTCTCCCTCCTCTCTGCCTGGCCTAGGGCATACCTCCGCTTTGGTCAGCTACGCTGGTACTTCGTTTCATTAATTTAAGTCAACTCCTCTGATCCAAATGTAAAACCTAGGCTAATCCCTCAGCGTCCTCAGAAACAATATCTTTTTTCCCTTAAATCTCAGTTAGGAGCCAAGAGATCATTTTCAGATCATTAGCTCTCTATACCTTCGTTCTGGTTTCAGCCGAGATAAAGTTAATTTTCTTTCTAGTTGCCAGTATAGTGCTGGTTTGGATTTAGTACAAGAAAAATACTGATAAGACACTGATGTTTTTAGGTGTTGCTAGGCAGTTGTAATGTTTAGACTAAGTCAAGGACTTTTCAGCTTCTCATGCCCTGTCGGGTGCACAAGGAGCCGGGAGAGCAGAGCCAGGACACTGACCCAGGCTGGCCGAAGGGATATTCCCTGCCATGTGATGCCATGCTCAGGGTATTGCTGGGGAAGCTGGCTGGGAGGCGGGATCACTGCTTGGAAACAGACTGGGCATTGGGTTGGGTTTTGCCACATGATGAGGAATTGCATTTGTGCATCACTTGTTTTACATTTAATATTATTATTCTTCTCTTCCTTTGTTATCCTACTAAACTGTCTTTATCCCAACCCACAAGTTTTACCTTTTTCCTTCAATTGTCCTCCCCATCCCACTGGGGGAGTGTGGTGTGAGTGAGCGGCCGTGTGGTGCTTATTTACAAAATGGGCTTAAATCAGACTGTAATTTGGAATATGCATCCTCCAAAAACGCACAACACCTAAGAAAGCTTGTGTTTCCTTTTTGATTATCAGTGGAGACATAGCTGTTATTTTGTTGATCACATCCAATGGGATCTGACAACACCCCCATCGTGCCATTTTATTCCTAAAAAACTGATCTCCTGGGCGGGTCCGTTGATCTAAGTTTTATGGCAAAACCAGTTTTCAGAAGAATTTGGAGTATTTTCTTCCCTTTCTCAAAAACTGCTATGTTGCCCCATACAATGATGCTGTCAATGTACTGCAGGTGCTCCAGAGCAGTCTGGATCAGTCCATGGCAAATGGTGGGGCTGTGTTTCCACCCCTGGGGCAGTCGGTTCCAGGTGTAATGGACACCCCTCCAGGTGAAAGCAAACTGTGGCCTGCACTCTGCCGCCAAAGGGATCGAGAAAAATGCATTAGCTATATCAATTGTGGCGTACCACTTGGCTGCCTTTGACTCCCTTGTATTGAAGTTCTAGCATGTCCAGCATGGCAGCATTCAGCCACAGCGTGACTTCATTCAAGCCAGCATTGTCTACTTCAGTCTCCACCCTCCATTGGACTTCCCACACTGGCCATGTGGGACTGTTAAAGGGTGAGTGAGTCTCAGCCACCAGCAGAGTTAGCTGTTGGAATCCCCCTGTCACTCCAGAAATACGGATAGGTTCTGCCCTNGTGGCGTACCACTTGGCTGCCTTTGACTCCCTTGTATTGAAGTTCTAGCATGTCCAGCATGGCAGCATTCAGCCACAGCGTGACTTCATTCAAGCCAGCATTGTCTACTTCAGTCTCCACCCTCCATTGGACTTCCCACACTGGCCATGTGGGACTGTTAAAGGGTGAGTGAGTCTCAGCCGCCAGCAGAGTTAGCTGTTGGAATCCCCCTGTCACTCCAGAAATACGGATAGGTTCTGCCCTTTCACAGCTTGATGGCATTAGGGTACACTGTGTACCAGTGTCCACTAGAGTCTTGCACTCTTGTGAGTCTGACGTGCCAGGCCATTGGATCCAGAGTTTAATAAACGCAGTTGTCCCTTTCCTCCATCTGGCTGGAGGCAGGGCCCCTCTAATCCTGCTCATCATATTCGCTGCTCACTTCTTGCAAAAAGGACTTAGTGGTCCCTTCAGGAGGACCATATGTATGATCAGGCCTTCCACTCGCTCTGGGGAACTGCCTGCTAAAAGCTGGAGTGACATTTTTCCTGCAATTTTCCTTCCCCTTTTGTGATTTTTTTTCCTTGCAGCTCATGTAGCTGCGCCTCTGTGGTCAAGACANTGACGTGCCAGGCCATTGGATCCAGAGTTCAATAAACGCAGTTGTCCCTTTCCTCCATCTGGCTGGAGGCAGGGCCCCTCTAATCCTGCTCATCATATTCGCTGCTCACTTCTTGCAAAAAGGACTTAGAGGTCCCTTCAGGAGGACCATATGTATGATCAGGCCTTCCACTCGCTCTGGGGAACTGCCTGCTAAAAGCTGGAGTGACATTTTTCCTGCAATTTTCCTTCCCCTTTTGTGATTTTTTTTCCTTGCAGCTCATGTAGCTGCGCCTCTGTGGTCAAGACAGGTTTCCATCCCACCTCCTCATGTCCTCTCCGTGGTCATGCAGGTGAAACCACAGGGTGCCTCTATACCCTCTCTCTGGAGCAGAGGAATGCTTACTCCTAATAACTGAGGTACTAGTCCATGGGGAATAGGACATACTCTCTTCAAGTTGACTTTCCAGGACAGTTTCTCCACAGCTGAGACAAGAGAAGAAGAGACATTCTACGATTCTATGATTTTCTTCATACTGCTGGAGTCGGCCAACTACTTCATCCACCACTGGTGCCTCTTTGCCTTTCCAGTCCATCACCGCCAAGAGTTGGCGTACAATGATGTTGAACTCTGTACAAAATTCCACCATGNTGCTTACTCCTAATAACTGAGGTACTAGTCCATGGGGAATAGGACATACTCTCTTCAAGTTGACTTTCCAGGACAGTTTCTCCACAGCTGAGACAAGAGAAGAAGAGACATTCTACGATTCTATGATTTTCTTCATACTGCTGGAGTCGGCCAACTACTTCATCCACCACTGGTGCCTCTTTGCCTTTCCAGTCCATCACCGCCAAGAGTTGGCGTACAATGATGTTGAACTCTGTACAAAATTCCACCATGTGGGTCGGGTACACTGAACTTCATCAGGATCTGTGGGCAACTGCATGTTGTCCAGGTCATAATAAACCACGTTCCGCACAGCTAATTCCCTCAGGTACTGGACACCTCACTCCATGGTGGTCTACTTGCCTGGCCGACATATATCACTTTCACTGAAGCAATTATCCTTCCCCTCATGCCTGACAAAAGTCACCTCCAGAAGCTGAGGGCTTGTCTTTGTCCCAATAGACTTGTCAATGCCGCTTTCCCTAGACAGGGATCCCAGCTGCTTGGCCTCCTTACCATCTAATTCCAAGCTACTGGCCCTGTCAGCCCAACATTGGTGCAGCCAGGTAACAACACGCTCACCTGGATGGTGGCTGAAATATTTTTGCATATCTCTCTCAGCTCACTCAGGGACAGGGACCGGGTGATTATCTCTGGTTCTGCCTCTTCCTCCTGTTCTTGTGATGGTCCTTGTTCATCATCATCCCTTACTAAGCAAACTGATTTTTTTTTTGTGTATTTCTTCTTGTATACAGGGGCAACTGATAGGCTGCAGTTTTGGTTCAGCTGCAGGACCTGCCACTAGGGTTGGAGTAGCCACAGTGCCTGTTGCTCTGTTCTCCCTCTCTCCCCTCTGATGGCACAGCCTACTATTAAGCAGTGTTTGGTAGACAGTGGCCAAGGCCCAGCAGAGTGCAGTAAGTTGTGCCTCCTTAGAATAGCCACAGCGCTTTTCTTTCAAATAGTCTATTATTTCATCGGGGTCCTCCAGTTGTTTGGGAGTGAAGTTCCAAATCACTGGAGGTGAGAAGTTCTCTAGATACCTGTCCATATTCTTGCACATGCCATGCCACTGCTGATTATTCAGCCTTGGGGAAGATCTCTGGGTAGTATTCTTAAACTAAATTTATGTCATAGAATCATAAAGGTTAGAA
>VWZZ01000232.1:156440-167874 GCA_013399095.1 Psophia crepitans | reverse complement strand
CCTCTGGGCACAATAAAACTTTCTGGTATCCCAGTCCTGTCTCTGTTGTCTTTCTTCTACGTTTGATGCTCTGCATATTAGGGAGAGGAAATGCTTTTCTCTTCATATTTTACCAGGTTTTATCATCCTTTTTTCTATATCTAGGATAGAAGCGACTTTTGGTTTTCCCTTTGCCAGCTGCACATAATTAGTGCTCTATTCCGTAGACAATCTTGTTTTCTCTTATTTTGAAGAGGAATAATTCAGTTAGGGAAGTGTATTCCTGAATTTGGAAAAGCTGGTTGTTCTAGGGATGGCTCTTCAAAAATATGTACGTACATATATAGAAATGTGTGTTGAGATATATATTTACACCATAATATTCATGTATTAGATGGTGACGTTAGAGCTATCATTCATGGTCTTTCAGAAGCAGGCATGATGCTGCCTTTTCACTCTGCAGTTCTTGGTACTTCTACAAAACATTCAGGGATTTTTTAACTCCTTTGTGGTCAGTAGCAAACAGAAATCACCTTTTTCTTAGTTTTGCTCAAGATGACCCATCCTACAGTATTATTTTACCTCTTATTGTGTTATGTTTGGAATTATTTATTTTAAGATTAATTTCATTCAAAGTTCTTGGATTCCCTCCGCCTTTTGGAGTATTAGTGACCTGTTGTCAGTATAAGGGAAATTGGGTGTGCTGTTCTGCTTTGTTTTACAGGTTCTGCTTGTATTACCACAACTCTCCAGTATTCTGTATTTGCACTCAAGGATGTGCAATCTCCTTATACCTTACCATCACCAATCTGGGGTTATTTTGAGAATTTTTCCTCTTCTGTCACTGTTTTCTGATTATAGCCTGTGTTACACCAGATCTTTTCTCCACAGTCAGCAGGTGCATGGATTTGCACTGTATTGCTGAAGATCTACCACTACTGTTACTTCCATCATTTAAGCCTTCTCTTTTTTCAAGTCTTAAAGTCTGATTCCCACCTGTTCAATGGCACTCAGCTTTATGTTATCAACACATGAAACAGACTGCTCCCAAACTATGTCAATGCCATGAAGGCAAACAAATGGAGGGGGTTTTTTTGAGACTGGTCCTGAGTAATCAATGTAGGAAACTCGCTCCATTTCTGTAACTCACATGTAGCAGTAAACACTGACAGAAAGGGTATCTCTACATACTCTTTTGCAATCAGACATGAGCTCACCCTGAACGGGCATCCAGATCAAACAGAAGCTGAGTAATCATGTTAGCTGGGTGCTAATAGCTCTCAGCAATCTTGTTATCTTGGGCAAGGCACTTGCTGTCTGACACAATACACAGCTAATTGGGTGCTGCCTGGTACCTGCCTGACACTGCCTCATTAAAAGAATCCGTGGAAAAGTTGGCAGTTGGAGCTCGGGCGTTCAGCTGTGATCACACATGGCTTACACTGAAGTACCTCTTAGAGACTGTACGTGAGAGTAAGGATCCTGGTGTAGCGTAGAAAAGAAATTAGAGGAAACCAGGCATCTGTGTTTTGCAAAGCTGTCTCAGGAACTGTTCTGTGCTGAACCCGTTGGGAAGAAAGAGGGCTTTGCTCAGCAGAAGAGAGGTACCTGAACCAAGGAGATGCAGGGCTGGTACAACACAAGCCAGGAGGTTGACTGCTGAAATGCTGGGAATTCATGGCAGCAGCATCCTTGCCTCAAGCCATGTGAGGACGGAGAGCAGCAGCAGGAACAGAGAACCATTTTTTTGTGCCCAAAAGGCAGGAGCCTTTCTTCTTCACCTCAGCTGCCTGGGCTGAGGCATGAGAGTGGGCAGTGCTGGGAAAGGAAGGATGAAGCAGGAAGAGAGAAGAGAACCTTTCAGAGAAGGGCTTTTTTTTGCTCAAAATATTGTCAGTAAGCATCTGTTAACCCGTAAAAATAAAATAGTATTTTCTTAAAATAAAAGCAATATTCCTGAGTAAAATAGACTAATTTTCATTTCAACTTTTTACTAGTTAAAGCACACAGTCATCTGACATATCCAACTACATTTTGGGGGAGGGGGCATTGAAGTCACCTCTTAAAATCAGACTTACTATTCCTTGACACCGACAGAGGGTTGAGATCAAGAAATTGTACATTCGTGCATGGAGCTTTGCTTTGAGAGTGTCAGAAAAGTAACAGGTAAATACTCTGTAATCCATTAGTTCAATCCTTTTCACTTCAACCAGTTGACTTAGAGACTCAGCCAAAACTTCCCTGAGGCAACTGTTATCACAGCAGTGATTAACAAAAAAAAGGAGGTAGTACTTGATCTTTGCTCATCAGATACCTATCTTCAAAATTGTTTCCCATTGTTTACCTTCCTCCTATTGTTCCTTTTCAGAATATGCTTTGACAGAACTTCAGGCCACGCTTTTTACTTTGTCTTTGAAGATAGTTTGATGATTTCTAGCACTTCATCTGGGAAGATGTAAAATTAGAAGGAATTCCAGCACAAAATCAAGTAGTAAGAATTGGATTAACTACTGGAAGTCAGAAAGTTAGAATAACTAGTGTAGGGAACATGATAATTTCAGCTCAGTAGCAATGAAAGACTGGGCAGAGGGGTTTCTAAACAGCAGGGCTGTGAGTGACCAGGGCTGAGGCGCCTTCCCAAAGGCAGCTCAGCCTTCCTCTGCTGGAATGGAGAGACAGCCCTGGCCTGGCTGGGGTGGGAGAGCACATGCAGGGTGAGGGAGCCCTGCAGCCAACGCGGTGTCTTGAAAGCAAAAACAGAGAGGCAGGTGTTGGATGCAGGATTGTTTTATTGCAAGGGCAGGAAAACACCTGCTGGAGAAATACACAGAAGGCAGAGGCAGGCAGGTTGTCACCCTGGGCTTCAAGAGAGGTGTTTCTTCAGGCTTCTCCCAGACGGTGGTAGTTTCAGGGAGAAGCAAGAGTCCACTGGGACAATGGAGGAGTCACACATTTGCCCACTGGCAGGGGACGGAATAAAAGATGAAACAAATTAAGAAGGAAATAAGAAGTGTAATTTATGGAGATATTCTGACTCCACTGTATTAAGTGAAAGTCTTTGATGCTCTCCCCCTTACTCAGGGGCTCAGTTGAGGGTAAAGGTTTTATCATGCATTTGCCAGTCATTCTTTAGTCAAGAGATAGTTCTGTAGAGTTTAGCAGGGTCCACAGCTGCCACGGCGGTACCTGCTGTACCGGTAGGAGGAAGGGATGCAAGAGCCAGAACCGTAGGATCTACCATAGCCATACAGACCCCTGTAACCCAGGGATGAACTCCCATAGCCCAGAGAGGAACCCCCAAAGCCCAGAGAGGAGCCCCCAAAGCCCAGAGAGGAGCCCCCAAAGCCCAGGGAGGAGCCATAGCCTCCATAGCCCAGGGAGGAGCCATAGCCCCCATAGCCCCCAAAGACGGGTGCTCCGGAGGAGCCCACAACTGCATCCTGGGGGAAGGAGCTCAGGATGGGTCCGGGGAAGGTGACGACGATTGGAGGTGGCTGGATCACAGTCGTGGAGTCAGGGCACTGGCGGACACACGGCTCGTTACAGCTGTCAGCGAGGGGCTGGGGGCGGTAGACACCGCAGGCAGAGGTGGGGCACAGGTCATAGCAAGACATCTTGCAGGGATGGAGGTCAATCTACAAGAGTTGATTTTAGCTAGTACAAGTCATTATTTACATACATAAAAGTGCTACAGAATTCACTGCCTTTCCTCAGACAAGACCGCTTCGAAGTACTCCCATTTACCCATGTCTATTAGAAATGAAAATTGAATCAGAACAACGCAGTTATTTGCTCAGATTCTTTGGTGAGTCAATGGATGAGCAAGGATTGGGACTCCAAAGATGGAGTGTGTTGTTATGCATGATTTCATGACTCTAACTCTTCATTCCCACTGATCTCCTTTGTGCTGAGTCTTGTGAGAATGAGGATTATAAGTCATTGTCTATTCAGATTTGCTCGGTAACTTGTTTGTTGAGACCATTACAAGGGAATTGCAAAGATTCTTGTACCCAATTTCCAAACATTGAATCAGGGCATTGAGATATTTACAGCTAAGCTTAACACCACAGTGTTTTGATTCTGGGATCCAAACTCTTTTGAAAAAAAAAATCTCACCCCAAACAACTTTCACGCATTAAAATGAAAAAACAACATTTCACCTGTCAGCTCCTTAAATTCCCTCATGACCCCTCTTTCTCTTAATTAAATAAATTGCTTACAGAACATTTTCAACAGATCTCAGTTCCTCTCTGTGTCCTACTCTCTCTAAGCCAGTGCTAGATCTCTGGTAGTATTCATACCCATTTGTCTTGAATTAATATAAAAACATTTTGAGTGATCTGTAATAGATCTGCTTCTAAGCTCAGCATTCCCCTGTGAATCAAGAAGGTTTAAACTTTTTGAAATATTTCCAGTTACCTATATAAACAAACAGAGAAGAGGAACACATCTTAATCTAGACACATCATTTCTTCAGCTGTTGGAAGTGCACGAATACTTAACTAATTTTTCTGTCATATCAAGAAACTTTCAGCTTGCTTTGAAATTCAATGCCAACCCTGAATGCAGAGAACAGCTGTCCATAACACTTTTAATCATGTTTGTAAGCTTTATGTTTTCACCCAAAATTTCACCCACTGCTTTTTAATGGAAGAAACCATCCTAGAGCAAAAGGCTATTCCAATAGTTGTAAAGAGCACATTCAGACTTACCCGATTTGCTGAGGAGAATGAATGAAGAGAAGAGGTTGGAAGAACCCTGAGTGGTGAGAGCTTTTATACAGTTCAGACTGCCTGAGGGATGAGAGGCTGCTGTTGTGAATGTGGATCTAATTAGTCGACACAGCACATTTTTTTTGTATTGATAGCTCTGCAAAGTGATGAAATTGTTTCGCTTTCTGTTTTTGTTTATTACTTGATTTCAATTATCATGTAACATAACACATGGATTACATCACGCAAGACTCTTTCATCTAAGGGTGATGGGTGAAGTTAATGCATCTTTCATCCTAAAACATGATTCACGAAATTAATATCAGTTTTCTAGTCTCTTTGGAGTTGCACCATGGTAGTAAGCTGCTTATACATAGATATTCTTCTTTTGCTGCCTTATATGACAGCGATGCACAGACATTTTTCATAGATGACCTGCTGAGAGGTGTTTCTTTTGAAGTCCCTTATGTAAGTCTTCTCTCTTCTTAAAGATAAAATACAGTCTACTGTTGAATCCTCAGTAAGGCGGGCAATATTTTTTTGTGTGCTTAAGTTTATTTCCGAGATGTGATACAATTCATATTGGAATCCATGGAGGATCCTCTATATTCTCTGAATTGAATTATATTGTGAGGATTCCCAAACATAGTGGCAGATGTCCAAAACAGCCTTAGGTTTTAGCTGAACCACAAGCTACAGCTTAAAGCTGGATTTAGTTCTGAAAGGAGAGATACTTACATTTTCAATGCTTGGGATGGAAAGCTCAAAATAATCAAAGTGTACGTTGAATTCATATCTAGATTTGTGATTTACTGAGATAGCTATGTGTTTTTGTTGTAATTCTATAGGAGGATCCCCCAATTTAACTGTATTTTAAAAAGCCTTTCTTTTTTGAAAGGAAGAAGAGAGCTGTGAAGTGAGATTTAAGAGTAGCAGACTAAACCGCAGTCTAATAACCTCAACAACTCAATGGATTCATCCCAGAATATGCAGTTCTTACTGGTGTCCTATTTCCTCATCTTCTACTTGTGTCTCTGCCCTTCTTCTTTCTACATGTCTGCAGGTACATTGAACAAGCTGCTTTTGGCTCTTCAAAACTACCAAGACCTCCTGCATAAATCACAGGCATTAAAGGATTTCTGTAGCTTGTGTTTTAACTACATACACAAAAGGTAAAAGCAATCTTTTAGACCAGAAGCGTCTAAAGTGCCATCAAAGTAACATTAAGAAGTGGGCAGATTTCCAGTGAATATCTGAAATTGTAAGCAGTCAGGGATACTCAAAACTTTCAAGCTCGATTCACGAGTTTGAGAGGGTACATTTTCCTGAAGTTTCCTTTAATTTCTAACTTGCTCCTTAGGAGTCCTTGATCCTGGCCTACAAGCGATCTTTCGGCCAATGCCATCCCATTCATGACATCTTTCAGTAGAGAGCAGTTATGAGGTGGGAATCCACCGGGCAAGGCAAATGCTGGCTTTTGCTGAGGTTTCTTTCTTTGCTTATGGCATCATTGTAATACTATATCATTATCATGGTTATCATAATCGTCAACGTGGTTATCTTCAGACCACATATTATTTCTAAATTATGAGCCTTTCCAAATCTGGAGACACAAATGGAGACTTCCTGAGCTACAATACTACAAAAAAGCCATCTCAAAGTTTTACAAGAACATTCCAAGGGATTTTCAAATACCTCATGAACACTCATTATAGCTTGTATATACTGTGTCATAATTATATAAAAAGTATGCCTGGATGAATACACCCCACTATTATGAGAGATTATCACATTAAAATAGGGAAATTAAGGTCACTTGGGTTTTTCCCGTAATTAGTTCATGGTTTATAACATTTTTTGGACCTTCCTTTCTTTGACATTAAAAATAATTTCTACCTTCTTTTCATTAAAGTGCACATTGGTTCAGAAACACAAATCTGTTTAACGGAACCATTAGCCAA
Source organism: Psophia crepitans (assembly GCA_013399095.1). NCBI lineage: Eukaryota > Metazoa > Chordata > Aves > Gruiformes > Psophiidae > Psophia > Psophia crepitans. Next base: position 161,222 of record VWZZ01000232.1, on the reverse strand, counting down.
AAAAAATCCCAAACCCCCAAACAAACAAAAAACCCAACAAATCCCTCCCCTCCAAAAAACCCCAACACAACCAAACTACCAACCGAACAACCATCCAACCAAAACCAACCAACTGAGTGTACAATGGGGTCTATCTGCATTGTGTCAGGGCTAGAATCGCTTTCAGTAGTCACATCTTTCTGACCAATTTACTTCACAGAATCACAGAATCTCCCGGGCTGGAAGGGCCCCCTAAGGACCATCGAGTCCAACTCCTGGCCCCACACAGGACCAGTCCCATCAGAGAAGATGACTGAGAGCATTGGCCAGATGCTTCCTGAACTCAAGCTCAGTGCGCTGACCACTGCCCTGGGGAGCCTGTTCCAGTGCCAGACCTGCCCCTCAGTGAAAAACCTTTTCCTGATATCCACCCTAAACCTTCCTTGTCACAGTTTCATGCTTCTCTTAGTCTTATATTCCTAGGTATGTCTCTAACATGTAACAACAGGAAAAGACACAATAAAATATAAAGGAAAGCAAATCTTGATGAAACAACTCAGAAAAATCAGTTTCAATGGACTTGTGACTGCTGGCTAAAATATTTCTCTGCTCCTGGGACTGAAAGACAACTAGTACAGAACTGTTCAAAAGACATTAAAAGGTGTTCCTGATTATTGTGTTTGCCTTGTATGGAGTAGCTGGAAGTAGAAGTGCCAAGCTTGTAGAAAGAATGTTTTTACCCTTATTATTTGTCTCCAGCCTTCATTGAAACTCTGAAAAATTCTATTTTGTCTCCAGGTATACTGTGGATTGCACTAGAAGACCTGTAACTGGACAAAAGGAATGACTGTCCTCCTGTCATCCTAATTATGCAGGACTCTTAAATAAATCAAGTCAGCCTACTTCCTCCCCTAATGCTTAAGAAAGCAATGGAATAATAAAAAATAATTCCACACATAAAGCTGTGACATAATAAAGAGGTCTGTGGTGGAGTGTATCTGTCACGCTATGTGTGGGTTTGAAGTGTCTGCAACGCACAAGCAATAAGCAAAAACAACTTCAGCACTTTGCGGAACTACGTGTCCTACAATTTGGGGTTGGTACCTAATTACAAGCTCACGCATAGGATGCCTAATGTCCTCCAGGCGATCGACGGAGCTGTATAAAAGCTCTCTGCATTAAGTCTTTCTATCCACTTCTCTCATCTCACTCGCCTTCGTGAATTGGGTAAGTCAGATTTCTCTCAAACTTTGCTATACTTGCTGTAAAGAACTCTTGATTTTAACTTAGGACCAAGTCCTCCTCAGGTACCGCCATGCTGCCAGTGATCTGTAAATTATTTGCTGCTGGAAATAATGTTTGGTTTCTCATTCATTACCAGACCCTGTAAAGGCTCCAGAATAGGGGTGTATCAAGCAGTTTTGAATATCAAACTTATAACACTTCAACGCTTCAAAGAATTCCTTGTCTATTGTAGGAGATAAAGAATAGTTCATATACGTGGTTCTACATGGCTGCATTTGGCAGAGTTCTGCTGAGTTTGTAACAGGAAAGATCAAACTTATTAAGTAGAAATCACCAACTAATAGTAATATAATACTACCAAAATCAGCTCATCTGGAAATACCAAAGATACAATTTAAAAATATGTGATTTTGCCATACAAAAGTCAAACCAGGCTTCCAGATTACAGTGTTAGCAAGAGTAGTAGCAGAAAATAAGTTTACTTCCCAGATTTGTTACTGATACCCTGATAGACTGCTTCATCATAAACCTAATGTTTGACATTTCTTCAATGTTAACATAAATGACCATATTTTACAGACTGACCTCCATCCCTGCAAGATGTCTTGCTATGACCTGTGCTCCACCTCTGCCTGTGGCGTCTACCGCCCCCAGCCCCTCGCTGACAGCTGTAACGAGCCGTGTGTGCGTCAGTGCCCTGACTCCACGACTGTGATCCAGCCACCTCCAGTCGTCGTCACCTTCCCCGGACCCATCCTGAGCTCCTTTCCCCAGGGTTCAGTTGTGGGCTCCTCTGGAGCACCCGTCTTTGGGGGCTATGGGGGCTATGGCTCCTCCCTAGGCTATGGAGGCTATGGCTCCTCTCTGGGCTATGGAGGCTCCTCCCTGGGCTTTGGGGGCTCCTCCCTGGGCTTTGGGGGCTCCTCCCTGGGTTACAGGGGTCTGTATGGCTATGGTAGATCCTATGGTTCTGGCTCTTGCATCCCTTCCTCCTACCGGTACAGCAGGTACCGCCGTGGCAGCTGCGGACCCTGCTAAATCTTACAGAAATATCCCCATGTGAGCTATAACCAACAAAAGAGATTTGATGGTTTCACAGCTAAAGAGATCTGAACCTCCACTGCTCTGTTCCAAGACCATGGAGCTGAACTCCTTCAGCCTTATTTGAATTTCTCCTTGTAACTTCTACTTTCAGTTTCTGCCTTAATACTTCTCCCCTCAGATTTCCATATTGTCTAGGGTAAACATACAACAAGGTTGCCCAAAATTGTTCCTGTTTGTTCAAATCAAGAGCTACTATCCTATGTGAATGTATCCCTAACTGGAGAACAGTTTCTTACTTCTTGGAGACTCTGAAAATGTATTCTTTTTCTCACTATCATTAAAAGTTTATTGCATCAAAAGTTGCATGTTCTGGTGATCCTTTCTCATGTTTTTACCCTTGTTATTTGTCTTAAGAGAAATCTAACCTGTGCAGCTGTCACTAACAGTCTAAACTATGTAGATGAATGTTCTGCCAAAAAAATCGGGGATTTCAAATGTACAAAAGCAATGTTAAGGCCTCAGCACAGAAGGAACTACTGTCCTGCCTTCCCCATTTTTCAGATAAAGATTCTTGAGATTTTTGAAGAATTTGGCTTCTTGATTGTATACCCACTGGGTAAGAATTAGTAGTGGTGGAGAAATGAAACCAGAGATTACTAGCTTTAAACTCTTTCCTAAAATTTTAGCAAGAATTTCTTCCAAGTAAGTCTTTGATTCATCTCTTAGAACTTCAGGTTCTCACTCAAATACTTAAACACTGTCCTCAGTAAGAGTCTCTGCAGAAAGTTGAAATTATTTTCTGACAAATCCTTAAAGATATAAAGTTTTCTGGGCCATAAAATGGAATCTGAAAGTGTGGGCAATGGTCCTTCTGTATAATCGTGAAGTTTAAGGTGATGGATGTTTTTTGATGGAAAAACAGATACTCCATACAGCTTTCCCAAGGGCTAATTCATATATGCCAGCAAGAACACCTGAACAGATAGAACAGAGCTATGATGCCTGGAAATCTCAAAAGGCAGAAAAAGTCATAACCCCAGATACATATCCTCAACACTGTTGTGTTTACCAATTTCTTCCACACAGGAAGCCCTCACAACCAACCCTCGTTTTCAGCAGTTCTAACTTTCCGCATCTCCTTTGATATCGCTCATCTAAAAGGTACATTAAATAGTCTACCCACATCTGAAGAGTTCTTTTCCTTGTTGCATGTCCAACCCTCTCCCTCTCGGCAGGTCCATGTCAACACCCTTCACCATTCTCTCCCCACCCTGCTAAATCCCTCCTGATTCAGGAGCATCTCTCCTGACTGAGGGCCTCAGCTGCCACCCTTTTCCCCATAATTTGCTTTGAATCCAGCCTCAGCCGAGCCGCTGGCTCTGCTCCTGCTGTGGTCAGGGAAGATGTTCAAGTGGCTCATTGGGGAAAGGAAGTTTAGTGAGGTTTCTTTCTAAGCATAATGTTATTATTGTAACCCAGACCAGCTAGGCAGGGAGGATTCCTGCTCCCAAATGTGTGCACTGAATACAACAAAAGGTGACTGACTTCATTGGTAGCTGGGCCATTACAGCTATGTTCTTGAAGCCTGAGTCTTATCCCACGTAAGGGTGTGAGTTTTCCCCATCTACAGAGAGGAGAGTTGTATATCCAGCGGAGGGCAACAAAGATGATAAAAGGCCTGGAGCATCTTCCCTATGAGCAGAGACTGAGAGACTTGGGTCTGTTCAGCCTGGAGAAAAGAACGCTGAGAGGGGATCTGGTCGGTGTTTATAAATATCTAAACTGTGGGAGGCAATTGGACGATGCCAAACTCTTTTCGGTGGTGGATAGTGAGAGAACAAGGGGCAATGGCCAAAAACTAGAACACAGGAAGTTCAACTCAAACATGAGAAAAAAAATTCTTCCCAGTGAGGGTGTCAGAGCACTGGAACAGGCTGCCCAGAGAGGTTGTGGAGTCTCCTTCTTTGGAGATATTCAAGGCCCGTCTGGATGCCTACCTGTGCAGCCTAGTGTAGGGCACCTGCTTTGGCAGAGGGGTTGGACTAGATGATCTCTAGAAGTCCCTTCCAACCCCTACCAATATGTGATTCTGTGATTCTGTGATATCCATAGCAGAAGAAATTGAAACTGAAAGTTGGTTTGCTTGATGCAGAGTAGAATCACTTTAATGAGAAATAAACATTCACAGAAAAACATTGTAGAATATCAAGAATATGCATCAGAGTGCAGGCAATTCCTTCCATAATTGTTCTTCTTCGGCTGGATGGTGAAGTGCCACTTTATAATATAAATTACTTTTTTTATCATGCCCGTTATACACATAGATGGAAAAAAAGCCCAAAAGACCTAGAGTAGAGGGTGAAGAAACTAAGGACATGCTGTGTGCTCCCAGCTCCACTGCAGTGGTGTGGCAGTGACCAGGACTTCACAACATCTCCTTTGGAACCACTGCTGTGGATCAAGATTGTATCTCTCAGTTGCCAGTTATTCCTTCCTCAGGGGATATTTCTGTAG
>VWZZ01000232.1:97606-156412 GCA_013399095.1 Psophia crepitans | reverse complement strand
CCTCCATAGCCCCCAAGGACGGGTGCTCCAGAGGAGCCCACAACTGCATCCTGGGGGAAGGAGCTCAGGATGGGTCCGGGGAAGGTGACGACGACTGGAGGTGGCTGGATCACAGTCGTGGAGTCAGGGCACTGACGCACACACGGCTCGTTACAGCTGTCAGCGAGGGGCTGGGGGCGGTAGACGCCACAGGCAGAGGTGGAGCACAGGTCGTAGCAAGACATCTTGCAGGGATGGAGGTAAGCTGCAACACAAATTGATGATTAGACTAATTGGAAGACTTAAAAATTCAATAGTTTACATTAAATTAATAAGTCAAGTACAGGATTTTGAGTAAATAAATTGATTTCTCACTTTGCAATCATAATCCTCTAAAAAGAGGATTTTCTAATTTCAAAATTTAAAAAGCAGATTTTCAAAAATTCTCTATGAGATATCTACCCATTCAAAAGTATATGGGAAATGTTATGCCTAGCTCTGAAAGTGCTGTCCCTCCTGAATATCCTGCAAAGAACTTAGATATATTTCCACACATTAAACTAAAAACTGAGAAGCAAAAGCAGAAAGAGCAAAGTGACTTTGTCCAAGGTCATTCAATGAGTCAGTAGGAAAACTTGGATTTGGGTTCAGCAGGTTTACATGAGATGTAGTTTATATATAACTTAATTACAGTAGCTTCTTCTTTCCACTCATACCAATTTTGCTGAGAGTTGTAGGAACAACAGATTATAGGATTGTCACTGCCTGGATTGCTCAGAAAGCCATTTGACAAGACAATAAAGGAGAGATGGTTATTATTCCAGTTCCCACCTAGGAAGCCACTGTATGGATATAGCCTGGATGATTTCAATATAAGTAGTGTTTTAGTCCCTAACATCTTTCCAAAAACTCATTGCAACTTATTATTCCCAAGACAATCAAGGACTCCTTGGTAAACCCAACAAATTAGTCTATATTCTCCTCTGTAAACTTAGTTATTTTCTTCAAGAGTGATTTTACTCTTCTCCACTCACTATGTCCTGCAAGTCCTTAGCAAGGGTCTGAGGAAGAATATGAAAACAAGAAAGTAAAGGAAATCCAGAAGATTTGCTACCAGGACAACACACACAACTTTCTCAGATGTATTGCTCATTCATCTCAGGTTGCATGAATGGCTGCAGTGTTGATGCCCTTATTAAACGTTGAACCTTATTTGCAAACTTTGGAATAGGGTAAATGCATTGAAGTAAGAATCATAGAATATCTCAAGTTCGAAGAGACCCATAAGGATCTTCAAGTCCAACTCCCAGCTCCTCACAGGACTACCTAAAACTAAACCAGATGACCAAGAATGTCCTCAAGTCACTCCAGGGTCCAGTGTTCTGACACTGAGAACTCTACAGAGCTTCACACACCAAGGTGTATCTGCCATGCCAGAGCCCACATTAGAATCTCTGTCCCAAGGAAATGGAGATACACTCAGCAGTATGGATGTTGGACATCAGCTGAAGATGAAATCAGCAATAAAAAGATACATTGATAGGAATAGAGAAGAATCGGACTTACCCAAGTCACCGAGAAGTCAAGGGAAGTGTTTGGAAGAGCTATGAGAGAGAAGAGCTTTTATATCAGAGCAGCCGGATGTACAAGATCAAGATTGGTTGCCCGCCCCAATTTCAAACACGTGCAATCCATTGAGATGACGAAATTGCGGTGTTCGTTATAGAGTCCTTTCCAATTTGTTTGCAATAAGGACCTAAACATTACTTTAGACTACAGAGAATTCTTTCATCTTGTGACGACTTGGGGAAAATTAATACCTGGCATTATTCCAGTTGCTTCCTTGAAATTACAACAGGAATTATTAAGACAGCTTCTCTTGTATTAACACCTGGAGAGTGTTTCATGGGTTTATCAGAATTACAAACTGCTGTCATGGACAAGATTTTTGTTTAAGTACATATAATTCACGTTATGACCTGCCAGGACAGAAGTTAAAGACTCTTCATGTGATATTCAGGAAGCTTGAGGGTGGTTTCTGCAGGTTTAACTTGCCCGTTTAACTTGCCCACCTACAGTTGGGGGACACAGCACCCTTGGGAGTCAATGATGTTTTCCAGTAGTATTTGACACTGGCTGTAATGGGGACAATGCAGCTCAGAAGAGCAGCAGCAGCTCCAGGGACCTGCAACATGTGCTTCAGTCTCTAAACAGGGCTTATGTGGAAACTGAAATTTAACCTTGAGCAGAAAAATGGTGAAATCCTTCATTTTGGAGCGCTAAGAGCTCTTTTCATGCAGATATCAGCTGAGTGAGTTTCTCCATCCATCAGTCACTCGAACAGATGTATTCTCTTACAAAAATGTGTAGGGCTAAGCCTGCAGAATTTCACATAGGAGATTGAGAGAAAGTCTTCATCTTCCTGGAACTTACTTTTGATTTTTAGGAGAAAAATAAGAAATGAGTTTCTGAAGTTAATCAAAGCTACAAAGGGACTGGAGATCCCAAAGAGACTTTTTCCAGGTATTGTTGGTTTGATGTTGCCAGTACAAAGATGGTACTTGAGAATATCTAATAAGCCTGAGGAAACCTAAGCTTTTTCAGGGGAAATGGATCCTCTGGAGCAAAACTTGCAATGTGACACAAGTGCTTTAAATTATTGACTCTGATTCCCAGGAATCTATGACTTCCTGTAATACATTATTGTTGCTACAAGCCGTAAGTCCAGAACAGGGCTGAGCCCTCATTTTCTGGGAACAGGGAACAATTATGAACCTGTAATGCACCACATAAAAGGCTGGTTCTTCCCTTGTTTACAGATGTATTATTTTCATATAACAGACTCTATGCCATAGATTATCTCTAAATTATGAAGTGGGTTTCTCAGCCTTTGAGGTGGTTAGAAGATTTTTAAACAATAACATTTTGAAGCTTCCAGGGAGATGGTCTTTTCGAACGCCGCAAACTATCCACTAATGATTTGAGAATGCATTCTTACAATTAGATTAAAGGCATGCACCTGGATTTAGGTGCCTAGCAATTATGGAATGACATTGCATTAAAATATGTAAGTCAAGGTATTTGTGTCCTTGGTATAATCAGTTCATGATCGAATACTGTGGATTTTTCAATGTAAAAGCATAGAATGAAATATAGAATTTTAAATAAAATACAGCATTTCATAAGCTATATAATCAGTGTAGCTTTATTATTTTCAGTTGCACATCAGACCACAGAAACAGAGAATTATATTATTTTCTCCAGATGTTACAATTCTATGAATGATCAGCTTTTATCCATGTAAGTGATTTCTCTGTTTCAATCATGGTGTATCTCCAGACAGTTTTAGCAGGTTGCCACCCGTCACATTTCATTTAATTTCCTTTCTCGGTTGTCTTCAATATTGCCTCATCTGAAGATGGAACTAAAGATGGATCCCTGAAGGTTTTGTATTAGGAGACAGAAAACTGGAAAATGTGGGTACCTCACAAAGAAAGTGCCTTACAGTCTTGAGAACAGGAAGGGTTTGCCTCTAGACTCCAACCTGAGTTGAAATACAGTGAGAGAGACCTGTTAGAAAAAATCTGAGTAGTTTAAAAAGGTGTACTGTCTCTGCCATCTTTTAAAATGGTCTGAAGGACTTGCCAGTGTTTGAGAAAAGGGCAGGACGAGTAATCCATGGCTGCATGCACAACAAAGCAAGCAAGACGTATTTCCCCAAGTCCCTTGTTCATTTGATGAACGTGTTCAGGAGCAAAATCCAAACAATACGAAACCATTTAAGGACCACAGGACATTTTCTGTGGCTTCCTTTGGGTGTAGAATTGGTCTCACATTAAGTAGCTGAGAGTGCAAATGATAAGGACAAAAATAACGACCCCAAAGTTGCTCTAATGAATTCCATTTTATCTCCAGATATCTTACAGGCTGGATTTAATGGAAAAATCTGTGCACATCAGGTGACCACAGCCACGCAATGAGCAGCTGGGTTTTGCCATTAATGGTGGAGAAGCTAAGGAAGAGCGCTAGTATAATTTTTGTTGTAACGCCAAGGATGTGAATGGAATGATAACACAAATGAATGACACGTAACCATTTGAGATGAAAGACGCTTCTTTCACGAGAGTCTCTTTCATGAGACTTCGAACCAACAAATAAACAAATAGTCAGCAAAACTTTGAGGACCTACGTGTCATATTACTTTTGGGTTTGCCCCAATTATGTACATGCACAAATTGCACCTTAGGTGATCCCCATGATCTAGGGAATTGTATAAAAGCTCTCCCAACTCAGGGCTCTTCATTCCACCTTGCTTGCTTTATTCACCTCTGTGAAAAGGGTAAGTATCATTCTATGCAATCTCTTTCCTAAAATTCAAGTATCTCTTCTCTGCTGGTTTTAATTAAGGTCAGAATCATCCATGAATGTTATAAGATTCTTAATAATGTTGGATTATTTCACCATGAATTTACTTTTCTTATTTGGTGTTGGACAACCATGTACTAAAATGGTAAAATTAGGTTGTCTAAAATTTATTTTTTTCCTGTTAATACAAATTTGAGCTATCAAAGCAGCTTCCAAAACATCAGCAGAAGGCTTGTTCAATCACTAGGAATTTTTAAAGGATTTTGCATGTAACTTTTTGATATGTGTCTATGTACATGTATGTATTTGTTGAGGGGAAAGGCTTAGCTAGAGAGAATATAAGAGTATTGTCTAAGGAAGTATTGGAAAACAGAGTTAAAACTAGGAAATCTTAACCTACCCCTTAAATTGTCCTTGCTTTGAGCAGGGAGTTGGACTAGACGACCTCCAGAAGTCCCTTTTAATCTAATATTTTATTGGTTCTAGTGGGGAAAAATTTGTTCACTGGTGATGCTGATTCCTAGTCCTTTCACGGATTTCCTTTTATACTGGATCAGATTTTACGATGACAATCTTTCTGAAGAGGTCAGATCCCAGCATGCCTATCTGCAGTAGAAACCTAGCCCTAGTTATCTGGGTGTATCAGTTTCCCATATAGGAAATCAGACGAATAATCTTTTCACCCATATCGTGACTCTCAGGCTACTTTGCAAGCACATCAGTGCAGGGAAGGCTTTATTTAATCCACGTGCATAGCAGGTTCAGGATACTGGCAGCATGATTTTAGCTATTGCTACTGGAAGCACGTTACAAGTCAATATGCCAGAGTTGTTCTTCCAGCTGCCCATTAATTTAACATGTGAGCTTTGCTTGTTGTCAGGATACACTGCTTTGTTTTTGCTACAATAAAACAAACATAAAATGACACAGATATCGTAAGAGTGGCTGCAAGTTATAGTGGAAGTAATTTGCAAAGTAAAGTGCTGGATAGTATTTTCGAAGTGTTTGGCATTGGGGTAGAATAAAGAACTACTGCTTATAGGGAACCAAGAACAAGAAATTAGGAATGAGACCATAGAAGAGATGACTGCTCAATGTGCACTCTGGGCAATGTTGATTTACAAGAGGGAAAAATTATGAAAAGTATTGCAGGGAAAGAAGAACAATCAAGCCTGAAAGATAAAGCCATTATTCTAGTCCACGTGTTCAGCTTTCAAACTCTCATTCTCACTGAATTTGTGTCTTTCATGTACTCATCAGTTTGTGTTGCAGCTTACCTCCATCCCTGCAAGATGTCTTGCTACGACCTGTGCTCCACCTCTGCCTGCGGCGTCTACCGCCCCCAGCCCCTCGCTGACAGCTGTAACGAGCCGTGTGTGCGTCAGTGCCCTGACTCCACGACTGTGATCCAGCCACCTCCAGTCGTCGTCACCTTCCCCGGACCCATCCTGAGCTCCTTCCCCCAGGATGCAGTTGTGGGCTCCTCTGGAGCACCCGTCCTTGGGGGCTATGGAGGTTATGGGGGCTACGGCCCCTTTGGCTACGGGGGTCTGTACGGCTACGGGGGCTATGGCTCCCTGGGCTATGGGGGTCTGTACGGCTATGGGGGCTATGGCTCCCTGGGCTATGGGGGTCTGTATGGCTATGGGGGCTATGGCTCCCTGGGCTATGGGGGTCTGTACGGCTGTGGGGGCTCTCTTGGTTACAGGGGTCTGTATGGCTATGGTAGATCCTATGGTTCTAGCAATTGCAACCCTTACTCCTACTGGAACAACAGGTATGGTCTTGGCAGCTGCGGACCCTGCTAAAGGGAACAGGAAAATCCACTGAATAATGTCCAAGTGAAAAACAAAATGCAGATTCACCAGTGAGCAGATGAGTGACAGCTTTGTGAAAGCACTCACAAATCCTGCCCAGTGCAGTGTCTTCTGCACGCTCCGCACCTCTCCTTTCTTTTCCTTTGAATTTCTTTCTGATACCTTCATGGGTTCAATTCCTGGTTATCTTCTACTTTATCATAATTGTGACTGAATGCAATGAAACATTTAACAGCATCTTTCAACATGCATTTGATTCTGACATCTTGGATATACATTCCTGATATTGCAATATATTTTTGTTCTTTTCTTTCTCATTAAAATTCTGTTGCATCATTGAAAATAAGTGTTTTGTGGTTTTGTGTTCTCATCCATTCTGAACTTGCCAACTTTTCCGGATAAAGCTGCCTGTTGAACAAATGGCTTCAATAATATTGTGCAAATCCTGCCCACGTAGCGAAAGTCTCCAAGAGGAGTCCTTGCTGGGCCTGTTTCACCACTGAATTGCAACAACACGGACACAATGTGCTGGCCATAGATGATCAGCAGCCTTCTCTACACATTACTTTATTAGAGTCCCTACTCATGAGTTTGTGAGATTTTGAACTAAAAGTGACTGTTCGCACTCTGAAAGTTAAGCTCTTGCTTATTCCACTGCAGGCTCCCAATATCGTACAAATAATTTCACCACCACAGCTCTTAATGGAAGACTGGTCATTCATATTAAATGAATTTTAGATTCGGTGTTTCTCTAGCATAGACCAGCCTAGATCTATGATATTAAATTTTCTCACTTTCCAAAATTCTGTCTGTGAGCAGCTGTCACTTCTTCAAACCCCAGTAAGGACCATGTATGTAATTTCATGGCATATCCGATTGAGTTCCTGGGTTTAATACTTCTTTAGTTCTGTTTAAGTTATGTATATATTAAATATAAGTAGAATTTGTGTAAATGTTGTATAGGTAGCCTAACACTGAACAAAACCTCTTCACCATACATGACGTATCTTTTAGGTTATCAGTAAAGCATGTAACCATCTCCTGATTCATGCAGATTCTTATCTTGCAACCTAGTTTTCTTTATGTGATTCAGCTGCCAAAAGATCTGAGGCTACATATTTTACTAGAGTAAGAAGCATGGCTGAGCATAATGTAAACAGTGTTCAGAGAAGGTCTGACCAGAACTGAACACAGAATATGAAGAAAGGAAGGCGAGAGCTGCTGTGCCTGCCCAGCTCCACTCTCTGTCACTGGATAGTGCATACAACACACTTCTCAGCACCCATCGCCTAAAAAGTCAGCTATAAATCTTCCCTTTACTTGTTTTTATTTAGTTGTCTCTGATAAATTGTGAATAGCTCTTCCAGCAAGACCCACAGCTTCCATAGTGGTGTCCAGTATCAAAACAACAGGCAGAAGGGATGTTTTACTTTTTGCCAGGACCTGAAAACCTGTAAGAAAATCTGTTGTGGTAAAGACTACTGTAACAAAAGGAGCCCTTAAGTATGGGTGCTAACAAAGATCCCGTTATGTCGTCCTGAAGGAAGGAACTATGCATCTGGACTGGCAAGGTGATGATGATGGATGGTGGCTGAGCTACTGCCCTCAGGTCAGGGCACTCAGCTCCTTGCGCTATAGGTGCTGGTGATGGACATGAATTGGCCAACTAGAAACATGACTAAGTGTAAGTGTAACACAGCAAAAGTTCCCCTGGAAGAGGAAGAAAACTTGGATCTCTTGGAAATGGGAAAGGCACGGCGGTCTGGATCCTCTTCCACACTAATTTAGTTTCTGATCCATTCCCCCTAATTGTAGCTACTCCACCAAAATCTACTTGCTGCTGTGGATGTAATTCCTCAAATTTGTATAAGTCCTGTAAGAAAAATGATTTTTAAGTGATTGTTAATCATTGCTTAGTGGAAACATGGGAATATAGAAGGTCACATGCTTCCTCAGACAAAGGGTTGCTCTTATCCTGTCCTTTGCCTCTGATAAAGGCCAGTTCCACTACATGAAGTGTAGTGTAAAAATCCTGACACATTACTGAATGAACTGTCCAAAGAGCTCACCTGATTCCGAGCACCCTGGAGGCTCCTTTTGCTGTGAGTAAGAAAATTTTGCTTACATCCCTTTCAAGCTTTCGCTTTCTTCCATGCAAGTTAATTTGAAAGAGCAACTGGAAGACCGAGTAATTAACTATGAAGAGCACAATATTCCCAGTTAAACATGTCTGAGACTGAGGCCTTCGTGGTGCAGGCGTACAGAGCAGTGCGTAGGACCAGTCTGGGGTTTCAGTATCAGCAGATTTCAACTAGGAGACAGCTGACAGATCCTACACAATCCATTGTGGAAAACACCATATAACATTGCCTCCTCACAAATGACAAAAGAGGACTAATTTAAGTTTACATTTTGGTATCTAGAAAATAGCTGACTCTGGAAGGACGGTGGTAAGAGAAGTAAACACAAGGCAGTTTTCTGGAGGGACTTTTTATACATTTCCTCAAACTGCCTGAAGGACCTGAGACTCCCATTATCACCAGCCCACATTTATCACACATGGTTCACCTCAAAATGATGAAACACTTTTGCTCAATATTTATGTTTATTAGCTGATTCAAATTCTCACACTGCATGAAATGCAAATTACAAGAGAAGTATTTCTTTCATCTTGGCACTTAATTGGCAAGATTCATTCCTGGTAACAGTCCATTAAATACATTAGAATGAGAGGAGGAATTGTGCTGTCTTCATTTATTTACCTCTTCTTTTATTGGCTGACATAATAATGGTGGCTCAAATGCTAATCATAATTGCCATCTGCTTTCATATGCAGGTTTGTTTCCATCCTTGCTTACCCATGCTAGATAAAGTATAATTGATACAAAACACAAGGTCTTTCTTGTGAAATCAGCAACAAACAAAGTTGGAATTAAGATGTGGACATGACCATCCTGCACTTTTCAGGGGAAAAAAATGAAAAGATACATTGCAAAGTACTTTTTAAAATCATCCAGACCTGTGCCTTGTCTCACAGATTACTCAGTTGTAAGGTTTCTTCTCATTTTAGAGGTACATTCATTAGTCAAAGGTGAACAGTTTCTTAGCCAGATTATGAGCAACTTGTTAAATATTTTTAAGAAGATAGGCATGTTTTTAAAACATTGAAGAGAGGGAGACAGCTCACAGTTACGCCAGGAAAGTCCTAGGAAAAGCTTTAAAAACATGAGGGGAGAGGCAGATGGTGCAGATCTTTGTGCTAGGCACTGAAGGGGATGTGAATTAACACAGCATCAGCTTATACACAGACTTAAACAAATAAACAAACCCCTAAATTTTAAAAGAAAATAAACTTAAATCCTAGGGTTAGAAATCATGAGCTGGAAAAGGGAACAGGAAGAGTGCTCTTGAGCTGTGCAATTTAATAAATATATTTCAAAATGCTAGGCAGCTTGAATCCAACCACATACTTATATTACAATAATGACACACTACTTCATGCTTAAACTACTAAGGAGGGTTTGGGCAGTGCTTAAAAACACACACAAAAATATTGAAACAACCTTTGTGAGTATTATTGCTCTTGTGATCCCCTGGGACCATCTCAAACTCTGGAAAAAAGAACCGCATAATTTGAGTATAACTTCTGGTAGAAATGTTGCAGTGGTTATTATTTGACAAACAACTGATCCATTGGCAAATGAGGGTTTCTGAGCTGGACCAGGCGCTGTTTATTACACAGAATTTCAGGATATGGGAGTATGGGTGGGACACATCTCATCGAACCTTCCTTGTTAAGAGCTGGGTGGTTCGGTTGAGTTTGTTGTCTGTCTCCATAGTCAATGAAAGCAAAATGGTTATGTTTCGAGGGTGATACCAATTCTGGTAAGGTAAGCATCTGAAACCGGATGAATTGTCTTGCAGAAATTCTTGTCCCTCCCCACTAAGTATTGGGGAAGCCTGAGTAATTTCAAGTGACGTCACTTAAAATCTTGGCAGTCAAAATTGGTCTCTGCAACAATATGCACTCTGCAGGTGATGTCCTGCTAGTCAGGAAAGAAAGAAGAGAAAAAAAAAACCCACAACCCACTGTTGCAATAACTATTCCTTGGATAATTCCATTGCTTTTCCTGCCACTTACCCAGTAAGTCTGGGAAGAAAGCACTCAAAACTGTTTCTGTGACGTCCTCCAGCAAAACTTTGGTTCAATTCCTTTGTAAGGCGAAGGAGCAGCTCTACAGGCAAACTACACTCTGTTATATGAACAAAAAGAAGGAGAAGATATAGACTGAATGAATGCAGTGGTGGGCAGAAACATGATTTCACAAAGAAACTGAGAAATTTGCACCCGTTTCACCACCGTCCCATGTTATGTCTTCTTTTGGAGCTGTGCGATGTGAACACAGAGTAGTAGTGACTATTACTCTGTCTGCATTTGCAGCTGAACTTGTGAGATAATCTCCGTGTGCTTTTTTCCAGGTGCAAAGTAAGGGAAAAAATACTGATATCCCTTCAGAGAAAATTTTAGCCTTTTGTTTAAACACTGTTTCAGGTACTAAAATACTGTTTTCTGCTGGTTTTGCCAAGCAGCAAGGAAAATTCAGAATTTCTATATCAAAGACCATCGAACAAGGTCCATGATTGTCGTAGGTCCAGGGCATGTCTCATGTTGTGTGGCTGTGGGTGGGAAAAGGACCAGGAGGTGTCTTCCACCCCACTGAAGATTTCATTGCAAAATGTGTGAGTCGATTAGATTGCAGCCTAGATCTAAAGCACTTAAATACAAACATGAATATGACAGCAGGTTATGGCTTTGATTAAAATCATTACGGGAAGTTAATGAAGGAAGTGCTAAATAAATAGAACCAGTTTAATTCCTCCTGCAATGCCAGTGAGAAGGGTGGAATGATACCAGCAATGAAGCTGGTCAATTAGGCTTCAAGATGAAAGAGAACTGTGAGCTGGAATGTGCATATCATGCTGTTCAGAGATTTAGGTTGATTTTGCAAACAGCAAGCGAAAACAGTTTCATCACTTTGGGAAGTTATATGTGCTTCAAATTTGGGCTGGTTGGTGATTATGACTTCATGTGTACAGTGTGCCTCAGACCCCTCCAGGCGATCTGAAGCACTATAAAAGGAGCAGGTACACAGACCTATTCCATCTCCCTCTCCTGTGTAATCTCTCTCTCCTCTACATCAGGTAAGTCTGATGCCATTTCATTTCTTTCTAAATGACAAAATTCTAGCTTTGGAGCTTAGAATACTGTTCACTACTATTATATTAGAGGTTTTAGGACTATATTTGTAATTCTGTCTTTTTCTCTCTCTTTTTTTTTTTTTAATATGTTGGCAGGCTGTGTTACTGGTAAGCTTATAGGAGTCAAGACCAGGGTTTGAGGTATTTATTTCACTGTAATTCGTATTTTGGCATTCTTGTACAGTTAGCAGATTGAAAATGTAGGGTGACATAAGCTTTAAAATGCAGAATTCTCCTGTACCATTTCAGTTAACGACTGAATCAGAGAGACATGGCCATATCCGAAGCTGTTTAATGATCCAGCTAAAGAAAGGGTATTATCTACACAGGAAATTTTTTGCAGAATAATCCTAGCTTGTATTTAGTTTTTATGGATAGGTAAAAACTAAATTCTGCTTATTTTAAACCCTAGTTATTTTTGTCAGAGACAATAATAAAGGACATTGAGCAGTGATCTGATCCAGTGTGTTTGTCATATGTCTGTTTGTAAATCCAGGTCCAGATGAGCTGTTCAGATACACAGAGTTCAAGGATTTGATTCTCTGCATTTCAGGGCTAACGAAATGATGTTTCCTCTTTTTCACTGGAAAAAGTTCTAAGCTAGAAGCTTTTGTGACCAAACATTTAGCTGAAAGGATAGTTTGAAAACTGTATTTTTATCTCATGAATTAAATTTGCCTCTTATAGTTTAAGAACCAGCTCCACGCTCTACACGAAATTACATTGCTATTCCAAGAAATATTTGGATAGAAATATTTTATAGGGCATATTCAATTATTACATTAAGTGTATGGATCTATCCTCATACTCAAATGCTTTGGGTGTTTTACTAGAGGGATTACAGAGATGGAGAGAACATATAACTACAAGGGAAGAACTGAAAGTACATTACCCCAAGAGCTTAAAAAGAAACAGGGACCAGGAAAGGAGAAGGAAATGTGTGGTTAAAGCAGTGCTGGTTTCTTGACTCCATCCCATCTCTCCCAAGACAAAACCTGCTTCTGTCCCATTTGGTGTAATAAGGAGGTCAGCTCTGGTTTAACTCCGGCAGCTCTGGCTTGCAAACATCATTCACCAGGGAGGAGCACTAGTGTTTCAGTAAAAAAATGTGCCACTGACATTCTGTTCCTCCGGGAGGGAATATGAATTAAAAAAAAAAAAGCAGCAGCAATTTCAGAAGGCTTGGTGGATGTGACAAGGGAGAGTGTTACTGGATGGGGAAGATCAGAGCAATGCTGATTGACAAGAAAGTTTGTGACAGCACCATCAATTTTGCTTATGCATCTGGTGATTATTTTGCCTGTTCCCCAACAACCCAGCACCAAACCTTGACCTGTTGTTCCAGTAGACATTTTGCTTTGTTTTTACACAGTTCTGTGCTTTGTGTTTCAGGATCACCTTCATCCCTGGAAAAATGTCTTGCTACGACCTGTGCCCCACCACCAGCAGCATCGCCTGCCCCCAGCCCATCGCTAACAGCTGTAATGAGCCCTGTGTCCGCCAGTGCCCCGACTCAACGGCTCTGATCCAGCCACCCCCCGTGGTCGTCACCTTCCCCGGCCCCATCCTCAGCTCCTTCCCCCAGCAAGCTGTGGTGGGCTCCTCCGGAGCACCCGCTTTTGGGGGCTCCCTGGGGCTGGGGGGCCTCTACAGCTCTGGGAACCTCTACGGTTATGGGGGATCTCTGGGATACGGGGCCCAGTACGGATATGGGAGTTCAGCCCTCTCCACGCTTGGCAGCGGGTACTGCAGCCCGTATTCCTCCCGCCGGTACAGCCGGCTCCTCCGTAGCAGCTGTGGGCCATGCTAAAGGCAGCAGAGATGTCTCAGAAGATCCACACATGAAGGCCCAAACACCGAGCAGTGAGGATGTGGGTTCAGCATTCCTGCAGCCCTGCAGTGGAGCTGCTGCCGCTTAGCACTTCTGATCTTTCTTACAATTTTTGCTTACCCTTCAATTTCTAGTTTGTCATTCGCTATTGTTGCCTCTTCCGGCTTTCCCCTTTTTTTTTTTAACTATCATGGGGCAGCCTATTCCATGCGGACATCACTCATAGTGACAAGCATTTTCATCGGTAGTGGCGCAACAGACAGAAGAAAGCCAGCTGAGGAAAACAAGAGTTTATTGAACATTCTCTGAAATTGTCTGGAAACAGATTTTTCGTATTCTGTGATATCTCGCTTGCAAACATTGCTCATTAAAAATCTGTTGCATCACACAGCAACCTTCTGTTTTCCCTTCCTCCCTTCATCCACAGCCTGCCCTAGGTGACATCTTCCCACGGGCAGGATCAAGCTGCTAAGTAAGCAGCAGTACTGCAGAACGTTTTAGCACAAACTGAATTTACACGGTTTCACAAATGTTTCTGTACTAACGCTCCTGACTAGCAGCTTCCTATCCTTTGAAGATATGAAAAGTTTAAAAGAATGTAGTATTTTAACTCTTGGTATTTAAACATGATTTCGGTGGGACCTTTCCAGTAGCATCCAAACAGAGAATTGTGGGTTTCCATGTTGAGGTCAGCATGATCACCCATGCCACCAAGGTGATACCCACCAGAGTACATTCCAAATGTAAATTTGCACCTATAAATTCACAGATCCAATGCTCAATCTACCACTTTGACACTGCTCAGTAGTACTTAAACTGTAGACATCTCAAACAGGTAGTACATTGCTGTTATTCCTCCTTACAGTCATCAGCCTTTCCACCCCAGTAAGAAAGAGGAAAAACCTCTGTTCCCTCTAAGGAATAAGTGTATTACAATTTATAGAGGAGTTATAGGAGTATCAGGAGAAGCAGAGACTCAGTGCTTCTAAACTTCTCGTAATATAGCCAATTCAAATTGTAATGAAGCTATAAATGAGGCATGTTTGATGCTCTGCAAGCAAGAATAAAGCCAAGCCCTGCCCTCAAGTGCTTTCAGAGTAAATAGACAAGACAAGCAAAGCATGAGCATCATTGCTCTTTTCCCTTTTTTTGCAGTAGGTATCTTTTATATGGAGATCAAAGGTTGTGTTTTCCACACTGATAAAAACATTAATAAATATTTTCCCCAGGTGACAAAAAAATCACTTGGCAAAGCCCAGAACTGAATTCCTTTCTCCAATATCCCCATCTAACAATTAATATATGGTCTCTGTTTCCAATTTTCTGTCCCACTGATTAGCTTCAGGTTTCCTTTTCTCTTATTCTCATCTCCTTTAGGTAAAGAGGAAAAGAGCAGCAGATAAGGAACACACCGTGGAATATTCCTGTCTGTCTCTTTGCTCTGCTGTCAGGAACACTGACATGTATTGGGGAGAACTTCAGTAATGCTAACTTCCTTGTTAATATTCCAATTTGTCTGTACTCTGTCAGTACTCTGACTGCTATCTGTGAGTCAATAGTGATAGTGCTTAAAATCGAAAATATCCCTTTTTTATTTATTTTCACATAGAACTCTGAAAATGAGATAATCAGTCAAAGTGACACGTTTTCATGGACTTCTGCTTATTTTATCTGAAAGACTGTACATGGCACGGCAAGTAGTATACAGGATGTAGGAAATTTAACAGACTATAGAATTATGGAATCATGGAATGGTTGGGGTGGCAAAGAACTTTTTAAAATCATCTAGTACAAGCCCCCTGCCATGAGCAGGGACATCTTTCACTAGATCAAGTTGCTCAAAGCCCCATCCAACCTGACCCTGAAGACTTCCAAAAATCAGGGACCTAAAGATTCAAGACATGGCTTATTATAATTTGTTTTCTAAGTAAAAAGGGAGAATGAGCTAGAAAAAGATTCTCTTCTTTAGGTTTCTCTGATAGATCATTTATTAAAAACATCTGAAACATTCAAGTCCAGATCTTCCAACTGCAAAACTGATAAAAAGTAGACTGCAAGTAGTCACTTTGCTGATTCCTGCAGAATCAGACCCTGGAAGGTAGCTGGTATTCAACAGGGCATATTTCTGGTTCTGTTATATTGAGCCATTGTGCCTGCAGGCTATTTACCAGTGGTGTGAGTTTGAGCCACATAAAAAATCATTAGGCTCTAGTAGTGACTAAATATTTAGTGAATCCACCTATTTAAATCAAACATGAAAGGCTTAACTCCCACAGATACCTGTCTTGAAGTGCAATTTAGTGCGTGGGGGGGACATATACTCCAGGCTCTGTTTACAACATCTTTATGAATCAACTTGTCATTGCATTTCATTTACCAATAGTGTTACGTTGTACTAGGATATAAACACATGCTCAGAGCTCAGCTTAGACAAGAGAGAGTGTAGTGACCTCTATAGTTCAAGATGAGACAATGTGATTTCATTTACTTTTGCTTCCTGTTCTTGGTAATCACTTGTTTCACTGACAGGAGGAACAGGAGTCTGAGTTCCTGGTGTTGTCAACAACCTGAACTTCCCATGGCTGACCAAGAGCTGCTGGAGACCTCACAGTCAGATGTGGTCCCCATGTTGCAATGGCCAGCAAACTGCCAAGATCTCAGCACTGCTTCCATATTATCACAAGAAACAGCAGCTGGTGTTCCTCCCATCTCGTATCTGCATCTGGTGTGACCTGAGATGCATTGGGTCTTCCAGTGAAACTAGTTCCCTTATCTTCTGCCGTGTTCATCTATGATTACACTTACGTGAAAGTGTAATCCAAGTTCGGCCTGCTGTGCTTTTGGGAAGTGGCAGATTGCTGATGGCCAGGAGCAGTACAGAACAATGGAAAGCAGTTAAAGAACTGACCTTTGGTGTTTGCTCTTCTCTACTGTCCAAATTCAGACTCAAAGATAAGAATGAGCAATGCAAATTTTGCAGTTCCTGCTCTCCAAGGGGACGGTCTCTGCAGGTCACTTGACCAAATAATAGTCGAGTGCTATGTCTTCAAGCACCATTCAAAGTCCACAGAGTCCATCAGTCAATTAGTACAGTGGTATATTTGTAACCTGGGCTCTAACTTCTGGCTCCCACATGTGCCTGTGCTGTAGTATCACAAGTACGTAGACAGAGCAGCTTCAGCCAGGTATGCTGGCAACATCCACAATGAAGGATGTCTGACTGCACCCTTTCACCCCAGTGTGAGAAACCAGCTACTCTTGCAAGTCCAGCGCAGAGGTGCAACAAAATGGACTGAGAAGAGGATCGATGTAATTCTACTGTTCTGTGTGGGATGAAAGCAAAAAACTTGAGAACAGAACTTCTGTTATGATCAACACTCTAGTGATGTGTCTTGAAAATACCTCATCCGGTAGCTTTAGCACTCTGCAAACCTGCACAAATAAGTACTGGTTTTTTTGACAGCACCCCAGTGACTCCAAGAATAATCACGCAGCGCGTTGGAGGCAGAGGAAGCATGAAAACAAGACAAAGCCTTCAGACACATCCTAACAAGACAGAGGTGTTGCCTGGCTACCTCATCGTAGCCTCATCTTATTTCAGGTAGTTTTACAAGCGAAGTCACACCTCCAAACTCTTTGAAGTTATTACCACATACTTCATCTTGTCCAAACAAATTTCTGCAACATGAGACTAGGATTTGCCTGGAATTAGCCGGCTCAAGCATTGCGAAGTCTGTCAGTGCATTGCTGGTATTCCTGGGAACAGCAGCTTCTCACAGGGAAATGCTGAGCAGTGTCTGATGTCTGGTCTATCGGAGTTCTGCTTGGCTTTGCAAGCATAGGATGGGGGGAATGTCTCTTAGTAGCTGTACTAATTGCATGCAAATTGCATCATTAGAAAAACAGCTCTACAGGACATACTAAGCAGCCTGGAACCTTGTTGCTGTTGAGCAAAGTGCTAAACATGCCCAGTATCCACAGTCATCCATGCGTAGCCTCAAACTTAGGTTTAAAGTTCCTGAGATGGAAAATATTATTTCTCCTGAATGATACATGTTGTCCTGCAGACTTAATAATTATACTTTAATTTATTTTAACTGGCATTGCCAAGAATTTAAAGGTATTAATGGGAAAGTCCAAAGAACTCACAGAATTCCAGCAAAGATATGCCATTCAGTTAAAAATTCCTGTTGGCTATTCAGAGCAAAGTTCTACCCACAGATCATTACCTGCTATTTTTAAACAATGAAAAAATACCATAAAACCAATCTATGGGGGCGTAATTAAATTAGAGCCTCGGGCAAGGAATGAGACACAGGGAAGATCTTCAAAGTTATTTGTGTGTTTAACTTTCTTTTCTAGCGTGTAGCAAATACTCACTGTAACCACACCTGTCCTGGAGGAAATTTCAAACTTAGCTGTAAGGGTTACAAAACATGTTTATCCAGAATGAAATCACTTTTGTGCAGAAGGCAGTCATTATGCCGGCTTCCAGCTTGAGGTGTTGAAAGAAAGCAAACATTGCCACGTTCCACTACAGAGCTTGATGCTCAGCCAGAAGGGTGATAATACAAAAGAAGGTGGACACAAAAAAAAAAAAAAAAAGGAAAAAAAAAAAAAAAAAAAAAAAAAGACAAGAAAGCTCAGAATTTTGATGCATGTTAATTTAATGAGAAAGTAGGAAGTAAAAGATCTTATTGACAATGAAAAAGACAGGGAAAATATCGCCAGGGTCTCATTAACAGGCTGCAAGCATAGAATTGCTCCAGGGCTATGCATTCCACATACATTATTCTTCTTTTTTCATGACATGGGAAGACTTACATGGTCTTGCCCCACTCTCAACGTGCCAAAGATCATTGATATAACTAAATCAAGGCCATTATTATCAGGAGCCACTGGAAAGAATAGTCAGAAAACTAAATTAAATCGTTAGCTTGAGAATTACATGTAAGTGTGATTTTCAGCAATGTACAGTTCACAGGTCAGGAAAGCAATGCCAGTGACAGAGTTTCTGGAGGCACATCTTCCTCCATGTTGGGTGACTGCTCCTTGCTCTTCATTCATTGCACATTTAACATGGTCTGCAGCTCCCAAAACCATAACCACTGGATCTGTAGGAAGAACACGTCCTCCCATAACTGTACAAGCTCCTAGAGCCATAGGAGCCACTGGGACCCAAAGAGCTCATGGATCCAAACAAATTCCCAATGCTGGATGGTGCTGAGCTGCCCACTATGCTCTCCTGAGGGCAGGAGCTGAGAATGGGTCCTGGGAAGGTCATGACCACAGGTGGTGGGTAGATCACAGCTCTTGAATCACCACAGGATGTAACACAGGGCTGGCTCCAGGCATTTGCAGTTGGCTGCAGGCAGGTCACTTCACAGGGCGCAAGGCAGCGGGAGCTAATCTGTCTGTAGGAAGACATCTTCTGGGGATGGAGACAAGCCTGAAACATACAATACCGAGGCAAGACAAGGCTGAAAGCTCAGACACCGATATAATGGAAATTGTGCTTGGAAGAGAAAGAATCAGAGATAGCCAAAAGACCAGAAGGAGGATGGAGATTTCAGTTTTGTCTCAGCAGCCACGTCCCTTTTCACTTCTTATGCCCACCTCCTCTCCCTCAAAATAATCTCCATTTCTTTTAGCTCCTAATTGTGGAGCCAATTTGATACATAAAGACATCACTAACAGTCAAAGCAATTGTGTGTTTGAACTCAAGCCATCCCTCTATCCTTTACCCTTTCTCCTTTCCACCACTCATTTTGAATCTTATTGTCACACTTGATCCTTTCTTTTATAAATAACAGCAGAAAAGAACAGAAACATTGGCTAGTGCTTATATAGTTACATCCTGTGCTGCTTCTGCAGCACCTATAATCATTACAACTGTATGAGGCAAGACATTGTTATTCCAGCTTTAAGGAAGAGGTAACTGAAGGCTGAGAAGTGAATGCATTGCCCAGAGCCATTTGGTGAGGTAACAGGAGAGACAGAGTTAAAATTCAGGCACTCCTGGTTGTTAATGACAGTGTTACTCCTTAGTCTTTCAGATGCTACAGCTGGCGCACCCGGGCTCTCTTGCATGTTCTGTGCAGAGATAAAATGATCAGCAACCACATCCCTGAAGAGCTCGTAAAGAGAGTTTGCTTGGCCGAATATCCCACATTTGGGTGGGAATTCAGTATCAGTGAGGTTTCCAGTGTAAGTAGGACTCCTGTGAATGTGGTCCCAGCTGACCTGCTAAAGATGCCAGAGGTGACAGAGGACTGGCAGAACTAGAAACTGTGCGTAATTTTGTGCAGTCCTTTTCTTTAATCATAAGATCACTTGGTCACTCATAAAATCAATTTTCAGCTCCTCGATCTCTGCCCTGCCTTATGAAAACCCATAAAATGAAAGGCTGGGGATAAAGAAAAGGAATAAAGTCCTGACCATAACAAGTACATAACATAATGCATGACAGGTTTCAAATTAATTCAGGAACAATTGCAAAGGACAGGAAAAAAACCATTATTGCTAATGGTGTCTTCCTAGTTCAGTCTGAGACTCGGAGTTAACTTTTCTCGGCAGTCATTATTACAAGTCAATGAAGACAAAGTGTGGCAGATTCATAAAGGCAGGAGGAAATAGTAATTCACTAAATTGCACTAAAAATAAGTTTGCATATCCCAAACTTTCAGCTGCTCTGAAAATTATTTTCCTGCCTTTTCACAGCTTGCCGCTGAAAGCAAGCTTCAAACATTTCACACATTTCTAAGAATCATAAGTTTGTTTCAGTTAAAATCCTG
The DNA here is from genome assembly GCA_013399095.1 of Psophia crepitans. Taxonomy (NCBI): domain Eukaryota; kingdom Metazoa; phylum Chordata; class Aves; order Gruiformes; family Psophiidae; genus Psophia; species Psophia crepitans. The sequence continues at coordinate 136,367 of VWZZ01000232.1, read as the reverse complement.
CATTGTTACAGCAACATATTAGTAGCAACAGCATCAGGCCCAGACTTACCCCCTCACAGCAAAGAGCAAGTCAGGAGAAATAGTTAGAGCAGTCCCGAACTGTGAGCGCTTTTATACCTTTTCTTAAGCAATCAGGAGGAGATGAAACATTCTTCATGTATGATGTCTAATGCGTTATCAAATAAAAATTCACTCCACCTGTAACTGCCCCAGATAATGCAATTATTTTGCTCAGTGATGGTGATCACTCTTGCATTCTTGTCATTACTGTGGCAGAGTAATTTTTTTTTCTTTTATTAGTTTTTCCTCTTTCTCTGGTTGCCTCATGGAGCAAAGATTTCTCAGAAGTTTATCCATAAACACAATATGCTGACATACCTGAGATACTATCCCACTTTTCCAAGTCATGATCCAGTAAGGGGGCGTTGTGCAACTTGTCCCATCATACCCACGCACATTAATTTCTATGACTCTGATATGAGGCACATTAGACTCCACAGACACCTTCCTACTGACTTATCGGTTTGGAAATCGGAAGTGTCTGTTCTCATCCTCGTGGCCAACAAACAAAGTACATATTCCACTTCAAGCTTAAAGTCCGTGTGGAGTAACGTATAAGCTGGGAGATGCTGTTATCCAGCACTGGCATGGGGGACAGGAGCCTCAGAAAATGATAAATTCATGTCCAGTTTTCATCGTTAAAGAATCCATGGGATCATTGCTGAAGACCCAAGAGCTTCTGAGTGATGAACGATTCATGGTTTGGGATGAAACAGGTTAGGGAGTGAATCCACACATCACCCTAGGAAAACCTGGGGTTGGAATCATGAAGTGCAGTTTCAGCTGACACAGAAGATTGGCTGCTCACTTCAGCAGATTTCTTCCTCAGATCCAGTACCCTGTCTTCAGATCTTTGGTTATTTACTAATAAAGCTATTTCCAATGGTGTCTGTCTGTTTTATGTGCCCAAACTGACATCATTTACAAACGCTTTTTTAACCCCAAGATGAGTTCTTCCCCTCTAAAATCCAGCCCCTTCTACAGAATTTAAAGTCGAATGTATGGTTTTGAGTAACCTCGAGACTTCTGTTCTAAAGTGTTCATTTTACTGCAGTTTGTCCATCAGCATTCGGTGGCTGTTACCAATACTGCAGTGTAATGCTGTGTAGGTAGCCCATGCAAGAAGGGTGAGGAAGTCCCTTTTCCGGGGCCACCTTGGGTTTTCCCTCGGTGTAGTTTCCTAACCATGCCTGTGGAGACACCCTTTCAAACTACTAATAGTTTATGGTAGAGGATTCACATAAACAAGAAACAGGAATAAAAACAAAGGGAAGGAGAAGTTGTGGGGAAACAACCCACCCAATCTGCTCCTCCTGCCCGAACCACACCTGGTTTCACTTTGTCTTGAAGCGGGTGATGACAGTAATGACGTATACCTACAGATACCTGCAGATGAATCACATAGTTCTTGGAGATGGATCCCTCTTCTAACCATCCTGCCCTCCTGAAAGGGCCAAGGGAGCTACATACTAGTATCAATACTGCTGACAGCTCAGACTGCTTCTTTTGACTCACGATGTTCAGGGTTACAGGGTTATGCACTGTGCTTTTGTAATTTTACAGACCCACGAAGTGGCATCTGGATGCCATCTTAACGTTTTTTCCCTTATCATGAAAGTTTCATGTGCTTCGTTGACTTAAACCATTCACAGCTATTTTTGCCAGTGCAAATATGGTATAGGAAAATATTCAGAGACAAATAGCTCTATGAAAAGCAAAGTTAGCGTGACGTATGGACTACCTTTGCACAGATTCCTCATATGACAAATCACAGCACTGCTGTGGCACATATGGATCCATTGTATGCGACCAACCATCAACCTCATTTACTAAATTGGCATAAAATATTTTTATCTATATCAAGCACATAATTTTATTGTAACACCATCAAAAAAGACATTCAAATGTATCTGCAAAAACTTCCATTAATGGATTTTCGATTATTCCTTTGCAAGCGTGACTAAAACCTCTTCCTGGCTGGCTTGAATGACCATCACAATCAAGAATAGCAAAGGGATATCCTTCATTTGAGTCTGTAATTGAAATCCAGATCCTGGGCTCAGGATGCTTAGGTATATCTGAGCAATTCTTCCAAGCCCATGGTGGATGGTTTTGGAGTCATCCATCTAAGAGCACATCTCATACAGTGTGGGTGGAATTTGTCTCATCTGGTAGACACCCAGGTTGTACTGGCGTGTCTACTACACCCTAGGAGGAGTCAAATAACAGCACACGAGTGAATGAGCGACCTGAGAGAAGGAGAATGCAGTGAAGAAAGGAATAACTGCCAACAAGGAGGGATTAAGTAGCATTTCCTGTTCAAAGAATCGTGTTTCTAAGTTCTTCAAAAATAATATTTATGCCTTGCTGTGACTATACTTCAAGCCAAAAAGCATGACTGCTCTTGATGTGGACACATTAAACTCTGTTGCTGAAATGGCCACAAAAGATACCTGGGACCATAAAATAAATATTCATAAGGATAATGCAGGACTCAGCACTGCGCTCTTGTGGCTTAGCTGAGAGCGTGACTCCAGCTGAGTAAATCAGAGTTGTCTCAGACACCTCTACATGAGGTGAATTCCTGTCTCTGGGCTGAAGTGGTGGCATATTCTTAACTTGTCTTGAAAATTGTGGTGCCATTTCCAGATCAGAATTCCTGATGCATATCTGGGACCTCCTGAGATAGCATTGATGTCAAAAGGAAAGTATTTTTAATTTGGAGAGGGTGGTTGTTTTTTTTCTGAGAAGACACCAAACTGCTCCCAGCTTCCTTGGGAGCAGAGAGGTTCTCCAGTTTCCAGCAGTTCCTTTTCTGGAGGCTTTGATTTTAACAAAATCTTCCTTAAATGTCAGTGCTGCTTGTATAATTCTGATTATATGACTGTGTAACAACAGACTCTTTTGTCTGATATAAGTAGAAAGCAACCCTAGCAGCCTAATCAGGCACCGGATGCCATCTCAATGCAGTCTGATATTAAAGCACTTCAGGCAGTATTCCCGTGTGTCCCAAAGACACGATTTTGGTATTTTCTTCAAAACCCAGTGTACAAGGTTCAGCCAGCTCCTTGTGCACAGTGAAAACATGGTTATGAAGTAAGGACAAAAGTAAAGTGGATATGTTTATTTTAATGAAAAAATATATCAATGCTAAATATTGGCATATTCTAACCCTAATAACAACACTCTGCATGTGTATTCTTTGACTGACTTCTGGTGCACACAGGTCAAATGCATTTTTATGATTGCATTAACCATGTAAGATGCTGATTTGTGTTCCAGCTACTGGGAAGGAGGAATTATGCATTGCACAGGACATATCCTGGCCCTATGCATGTAGGTGCATTTATATTGATCAGCTAATAAAGGGATGTAAGGTGTGCAGAAAGACTTGAATAAAATAAAAAGAGAATGCTAACATTAAGATGCATCACGATTTTTATTAGGAACAAGAAAGGTCATTTACACCAATAACAAACCAAAAAGATTGAAGGAATGTTTCCAGTTTCTCAGACCTGGTTACAAGCAATTCGTCAACAAGGAATGAATGTTTCAAACAAGGTGCTCTTTTTCCCTATGGCAAACCCAGTTTTGACAACCAAGTTTTGTTTGCAGCGTGCAGGAAGGCTGTGTTGATCATAAAAACCTAACACATAGGAGAGAAAAGCAACTTCCCTGTTGTAAATCTTGTTACATCTTCTGGGCTGAACATAAAATCAGTACATGTGTTCACAGAGAGGCTAAAGCACAAAATGACCCAATATCTAACCCATATTGTCAAAATGGAAAACAATTTTTGACAAACAAGTGCAGGTTTACAGCGACATCACAAGGAAAAAGAGAGTAAGAAGAACAAGCAAAAGGGTGGTTCCCATGAGTGCTGGCCAGCACCCGTAGGTCCCAATAGAATAGCTGGGAGTCAGGGGTGCCCAAGGCTTTGGAGAGATCCACAGCTCAGTTGCACGTCCAGATATTGCTGTCAGATTCCCAGCTGTTTCTCCTGCCATCCGCGTCTTCTGCTGTGCTTAGCATGGCCCACAGCCCCCGTAGTGCTGGCTCCAGACCTGGCTGGAAGAGGAGGACAAGGAGCCCCCATACACAAGGGAGCCCTGCAGCCCCCTGGGGCGGCTCGGCCCCACTGGGAACGAGGTGCCCACAATGCTCTCCTGAGGGCAGGAGCTGAGGATGGGCCCTGGGAAGGTGATGACCACGGGCGGTGGGTAGACCACGGCACGGGAGTCCCCGCAGGAGGTGACGCAGGGCTGGTTCCAGGCATCGGTGATGGGCTGCGGGCAGGCCACTTCGCAGGGTGGGAAGCAGCGGGAGCTGAGCTGTTGGGACATCCTTCAGGCAGGTAGGTGAACCTGCAACACACCGGGAAGCCTGAGTCAACCCACTGCTCAGGAGCTGCCACGCAGACCACCCCGCTCTGCCTCACCAGCAGCTGGGAAGGCTCAGGATGTGCCACGTGGCACTGCTTTGCTAAGGCTTGGCAGTTTTTTCTCCCCCTGTCTCTTCCCCCTTCCCTGCCCTCCTTCCCCTCTCCCTCCCAGGCAGCTCCTCTGTGCCCTCACAGGCTCAGCGCTGCCCAAGCTGGCCACCGCCAAAGTGACCTATCACAAACACGCCGCCGACCACCCATCACCAGGTTTTGCAGCAAAACCCACTACCTCTACCAACACCTGAAGGAGGAGTGTGGTTCAAGGAAAAAGAGGCGTAAGCAAGACAAGCAGAATATTTCTGTAAGGTTCAGTTAAATCTACTCAAGCACGGTCCTTTAAGTCAGAAAGATTTAGTGGGGTCAAACTTACTGCAGACACCAAAGAGGAGAAGTGAAGAGCAGCCGTCTGAGGCTAGCTGTGCTGCGAGCCCTTTTTATACCGTTTCTTGGGCTGCCTGCTGGTCTATGACACCTCCTGAACAAGATCTTAATTAGCTCCCAAATACACAGATTGCACATTACTCGTCAATTCCTCATTCATGCAAATAGTTTCTTCACTGTTAGCAACTATTACTCAGCCCAGGTTTTCCTCAGTGTCTCCCAAGTTCTTCCTTCTTAGGAATCACCCAGCTGACTTCTCCAGGTTTACAATATATCTACTTTTTATTTTTATCTTACAGATACTGAAGCTTCCGTTTCCAAAGTTGTTTTCACACTCTATGTCAGTTACAACGTTTTAACTCCAGATATACTACCTTCTTGGGGACAATTATTAAATTTTCTCTGGGAATGTCAATGAATATATAAGATTTGTAATCCCCTTCCTGTCCTGGTGCAGGTCAATATTGGGACACTAAATCACTGGGGCCGCTGCGAACACGGGAGGCATTGCAACCATCCACTGTAAGAGTTTCATCTTCAGCTTCTTCTGCTTTCAGCCACGGCCCTCTGCAGTAGGGTCTGTCCTTGGGGACAAAAGGAAGCACGGGAGGCTAGACCCCCAACCTTGGGTGTCCCTGTAACACAAGACAGAGCATCCTGCTCCCCTGTCAGTCTTTAAACAATTGTCTTGCTCCATTCTACTTACATCCAAGTTTAAACAACAACAAAAAAAAACCAAAAAAAAACCACAAAAAACCAACAAACAAAAAAAAATCCACAAACCCCCAGTATTTTAATAGTTATTGAAGGATTTTCCTCGCTTCAGACACAGAATCATAATATTGCCACAGATAGATGGTGTTCTACCCTGCATAGATTGAGGCTGTGATATGGAAGCTCTAGAGGGACATGGGAGAGAACGTGTAGTTGTAGTTTTCTGTTCAGAGGCAAAAGAAAATTTAGAAGATCCGCAAAAGTTCACCAAAACCAAAATCACCTCTTCGTGTGCTGTAACAGACCTGCAGCGTGTAGCTGGGATGAAGAACAAGGCAAAAGGAGTAAATCTCCCATCTTTATTCCCAGTATAAACCCTGCAGTGCTTCAGCTCAGTATCAGCAGGGATTTCGAGAAGAAAATCAGCCAACAGTGCATTGCACTACTTGTGATGCTGAGGAGTGCTGGAAAAATACTGCCTATGTGAAGAAATTGTGTAAATAAGGTTAGTTTCCCAACATTTTTGTCACATTGGTAAAATCAGCAAAATGCTGCAGGAAGTGAAACTGCTTCAAAAAGATTAAGGAAGAAAGAAGAGGGTGTTGGAAGAAACTGATAATTGTCCGAAGATGAATAAAACAATCATAGAGGCCTGAGGAGTGACGGGCATTGATGTGTTTTGTAACCAAATAAACCTGAAACACAAAGGATGTCTCAACTCCCCCTCCAGGCAATCCAGGAGGTGGTATATAAGGGCTTCTAGCTCAGAAGTCCTCAGATCACAGGTCCTCACTTCTCCTCTTCGTTGATCCAAGTAAGTCTGATCCCTTTGTTATCTCTTTTATCTTTAGGTACAGTGGGGTTTGTGTTATTTTTAACCAGCTCCTGCACAAGTAGTACGCACCGCAAGGGTGTCAGTACAAAGATTTACATGAAGACCTTTTCCCTTGATAATCTCCCTGGCAAACAGGGCACCTGCAGATCTGTCCAAGCTGCACTGCAGCTGCACAACAGGTCAGAGGGATTCAGCCAAGACGGGTCTCAGTTCAGGGGCTTTTACTCTTGAGTTCAGGGTGAAGGGACTGGTGCACCCGGGCATGGGTACTCACCTGGCTTGGGCAGCGCTGAGCCTGTGAGGGCACAGAGGAGCTGCCTGGGAGGGAGGGGGGAAGGAGGACAGGGAAGGGGGAAGAGACAGGGGGAGAAAAAACTGCCAAGCCTTAGCAAAGCAATGCCACGTGGCACATCCTGAGCCTTCCCAGCTGCTGGTGAGGCAGAGCGGGGTGGTCTGCGTGGCAGCTCCTGAGCAGTGGGTTGACTCAGGCTTCCCGGTGTGTTGCAGGTTCACCTACCTGCCTGAAGGATGTCCCAACAGCTCAGCTCCCGCTGCTTCCCACCCTGCGAGGTGGCCTGCCCGCAGCCCATCACCGATGCCTGGAACCAGCCCTGCGTCACCTCCTGTGGGGACTCCCGTGCCGTGGTCTACCCACCACCCGTGGTCATCACCTTCCCAGGGCCCATCCTCAGCTCCTGCCCTCAGGAGAGCATTGTGGGCACCTCGTTCCCAGTGGGGCCGAGCCGCCCCAGGGGGCTGCAGGGCTCCCTTGTGTATGGGGGCTCCTTGTCCTCCTCTTCCAGCCAGGTTTGGAGCCAGCGCTACGGGGGCTGTGGGCCATGCTAAGCACAGCAGAAGACGCGGATGGCAGGAGAAACAGCTGAGGATCTGACAGCAAGACTTGGACATGCAGATTCTTAAGTTATCCCCTTTTTAAAACACTGAAGCCCATCTTGTATTTTTCCTTCACTTTGCTTAAAATGTATACTTTTTGGTTCCAATAAACATTTATGATTGCATCCCAATAACACATCTGTTTGCTTTCTTCTCTGTTTGGGGGTAATGCAGACTCTGCAGCCAATTGAACCTAACCATCCCCTTATCTCAGAGACCTGTAGATGACTGTTATGCTGTTACAGATAATGTTTATATAATGCCTACGGATTCATTCATCAGAAACTCTGCTTACAACATGCAGAGCTTGCCTGCGTGCCCGATGTAATCTTTACAAGGAATCAGGTGTGAGAGAACTGCCCAACCCTTAGATAAAATTTTCAAGACCAGTGTGAAGTACTAAATAACCACTCCAAAGCTATTTTAATAGCTCATTCCTAGTTCCCCCGCCTTTCCATGGATTTTTACTAGAATTATTGTAATTCCATATACCATAAAGAAATGAAAAAGGAATATTAGATTATGCCATCATTCTACATGACACAGAGAAGTAAAGAGAGAATGTATATTAGAGCGTACAGCAGTAGAGGGAACTTTCCAGAGACATTAAGAGACATAAAATTAGCTAGTGATAAAACCCCAGTCTGAAATACAGGAGGCTCTAGTCCACTTCCTTTCTCTGTGCTTTCATATCTAGCTTTCTGAGATCATAAAACTGCCTCAGCTGGGATAACAAACGCCCAAGAGCAGATATCTTTTGCTAGCTTAACTCCTCATTACTCTGCAAAGTAAAGGAGCCCCCTGGTAGAATCCTAAGAAACAGGGAAGCAGAAATTTGAGCCTAAAGGTATTCAGCAGAGTCACATCAGAAAGAGCAACTTAGATGACCAGAAAAAACCTGCAATAAATGAAAGCAGGTATGGAGAGCTCTCAATAAATAGGGAGCAGTGATCCAGCAGTGCTCAGGGACCAGCTGGAAGCAATAAAAAATTACTTTGAGGTAAATAGAGCAACGAGGCAAGTAACCCCTCAGCTACTACCCACTGTTATATTAACACTGTTTAGCTGAGTAGGATATTTGGCCTTTCTCCTCAGCACCTCACTGGAATTCCAGATCTGGACTATCACATAGTATTTTAAGTACAACTAGATGGAAAGGATTGAACATGAAATGATAATATAACCAACTATGTCTTTCTACGGATTGGCTAGATGTTGCGTGTGCTGTGGCAGGTGTGCTTGGCCAGTGGCTATTTTTTGGTAAGTGTTCTATACTCTTGTTATACTTCCTGCACGTGGGTGTCTGGGCCTGAAAATAAGGTTAAGTGTCCCTTCTACTCCCTGTATTTTTTTCTGCCTCCAGTGCAAACCAGTGCAACACAAGATCTGAAGCAGGTGTACAACATGGGAAAGCTCCTTGCTGAGCAGAGGACTAACAGAATGGTGTTGATCAGTTAAACTCCTCACTCCCATCTAGCTGCAGGGCTTAACTAGGATGGAAGCACCAACACTCTCTGTGAGAGATTCTCACGATTGTGTTAATTCATAAAAGCAGACAGAAATCAAAACCAGAATGCTAAAATTATGATGCAGCATGTTTGGGTTTTTTAATGGGTGATAGAGGAGAAAAGTTTACAAAAGCAAAACCTGATCATACAGAAAATGTGGAATTTGAGGCTTTTTACAAATGGCATTTCTTGTTTCAGGGAGCTTCATTTCAAGCAGAGTGTTCTGTTCTTCTGTTGTAGCTGTCAGATTGATGATGCAGTCCAGTTTTCATCCATTAACATAACGTTGACATCGGGGAGTGCCAAGTGGGAGAAATCACAGTACAGAAACGTTTTCGTTATGATTTCTGTATAATGTTATTAGGTTGAATGTAGAAGGCATATTAATGGATTTGAAGACTTGTACCATGAGAAGAATAGAAGAACACATTTACAGCTGAGAAAGGAGAAGTATATAACGAGGTACAAGCACAAATACAATGCAAAATGTTAGCAAGAATCAGCCTTTTTATGCCAGCATCTTAAAAACCCATCTTACTCCTGAGTTTGGATCTTGCATTCAGTATCCTGACTGCTCTTGGTACAAGTATACTCCTGCTGAGTTTGGCAGGGCTCAGATCTTCTAAAGCGATAGCCACTGGACCTCTGAGAACAACAAGGGTATGAGAACTTGCTTTCCTGTGATCCCCCATAAGCAAAAGAGCCTCTGTAGCCATAAGATCCCCCATAGCCAAGTGAGGTCCCAATGGCCACTGGTGCTGAGGATCCCACTACGCTTTCCTGAGGGCAGGAGCTGAGAATTGGCCCAGGAAAAGTGATGACAACTGGGGGTGGGTAGACCACTGCCCTGGAGTCACCACATGATGTGACGCAGGGCTCGTTCCAGGCATTGGCGATGGGCTGCGGGCAGGTCACCTCACACGGTGTGGAGCACTGGTAGCTGCACAGCTGTCTGTAGGAGGACATTGTTCTGTAGTGGAAATGGATCTGAAACACAGAAAGATGGAAGACTGTGTAAAGCAATTGAATGGTACATCAGAGACTTATGTTCAGGCACTCAAATATATTTGATGAGGTAGCTACCCACTTGAGTAGCTTCCTGAGCAAAGCTGGTGTGGCTTCATAGTTCCTGACTCTCTCTCCCACCTTTTAATAACACCGTTTGAGTTACGTTTACCTTGTGTGCTTGCCAGACTCTCAACTCTTCCTAACCTTCCTGCGTACATGAAGCAACCTACGCTTATATGTCTATAGATAACGTGCCAGAACATCCTCCAAAGGGCTACATCGTAAGCAGTGCTTGCTTCAGTTGTGTTCCCTTGTGAAGGAGTACAAACATTCCTGTACTTCATGAGACCAACAGCCACCTCACCCAGTTCCCTTTTCTTAATAGTTAACCTGTAGGACACAGGGCTTCAAAAGTGAGCTTCACCTTCTACCGAAGTGAAGATGAAGCTGCAGCTCATTTCTATACTAGCTTCAGGAACTAAAAGCTGCAAATCCTTGAAGCACTTGGCAAGGATTGCAGTATTCCCTCAAGAAGCTGGATAATGCCAGCCTCAAGCTCTCTGCAGGATCAGTGAAGTTGCTTTTACAGAGAGGCTAGCGCTGATAGTACCACAGGAGACATTTATCTAGGATTCAGTTAGAGCTGTTATTAAAAAAGCATGAGAAAAAGGCACAAAGAATTAAAAACTTACTCAGGTCTCAGAGGAGAAGTCAGGAGAAGCTATTGAGGGAGTTGTGAGCAGCGTATGCTTTTATACTGCTGCTCAGATAGCCTCGAGGATCTGAGACATCCTCTGCACATGATGTTTGATTAGATTCAAACCAGAAGCAATTACATGTAACACCTCACAGCATATAATCATTTTGCTCACTGTTTGCAGTTATTAGGCAATTCCCAGCTTCCCTTTACACCTTACTACGTCATCCCTCTCTAAACATTTTGATCATGTTCAGATTCATCAGATTTCAGCCTCTCTGAAACAATACCCAGGCTTTACCCTTCGGCAGTGATCAGAGAGAGTTCAGTTGAGGGAAAACCTTCTGCATAACAACTGTATGATATTTTATATCTTTTATATTTTAAATCCACTCAGAGATGGGGGACGAACTGTAAATATTAACATTGAAGCTCCAGGGTGAAAGTCTACTTATTTTGCTTGCTTCAAGTCCCCTCTTGAGCTGCTCAGTCAGGGTCTGATGTGCTGGCATGGACAAGCCAGCAAATCGGTGCAATTCACTGTAAAGCAGTTAGTTAATGCATAATAGAAATGCTGCTGGATTTAAAATACACTCCAGGCCTGTATGCATTTCCTGTACAGATCTTGCCACCCCAAAAGCCAGAGCAAAGGGTAGTTTATGGTCTGAAGAGAAGCTTTGCTCAGGCTCTGCTAAGAGCTGCTGTTTATTTCCCTCCTGAATCTGTATCCTTGGCCATAGGCAGCCTTGTTTTCAGAAGCCAGTGGCACAGAGCATTTTTCAGGAGGGAATCAGAATTTGTTCAAGGTATCTCAAATTGAGTGAGAAAATCAATGGTCATTCTAGAAGATCTCATTAAGAAGCATCTCAGTGATCCTGAGAAACCAATAAATGCTTTAAGTCCCTGTAATCCATACAGTACAGGAGACACATATAGAGAGGGAAAAGTGCATCTTTTTTTAATATATTTATTATTGCTTCTCCAGTGCAAGACTTGAAGTAGCTGTGACCTGATGGCCATCAGAGCTCAAATCCTTGATCACTACAGCAATCAGTCAGATTGACAGTGGTCAATTATCTGGGGGAATGCAAAGGATTCAGCTCACAGGCTCTCAGCAAATAGTGCATTACAGCAACAAATTCCACTGGACATTATTGTGTCATCATGGACCATGAAGTCACGTGCCTAATACTACTTAGGATAGAGAAGGATGTAAAAGTCAGTCACCAAAATGGAGCTTTGTTGCCACCCAAAACCAATGAAGGGAGTGCATTGATACCGGGAAGGACCTGGTCATTGAAGTTTTGAAAGGAAATGAACCATGAGACGTAACGTTGTGTAACAACAGCATGAAGTAGGAAGCACCACAGTAATTAGGATAAGTCAGAAAAAAATTTGCATCATCAAGATGAGCTGAATATGCAACAAACCAGTTGGTAACGCAGCAGATCCTCATGAGCAAGGTTGTTTCACGTACACGAGGAGTTTAAGAAAGTGAAAAATAGTGCTCAGTTGTCAGATCTTTTTTGTTATAACAAAAAATTCTCTCTTGTTATGTGATCCCTGGTAACTTGGTTAAGATTAAGTTTATTCAATAGTTTCCCAAACATTGAAATGCAAATAGAAGAGCAGCTTTAATTATTAACTGTGTATTCAGCTAAACCCCATGATTCTTGTAAGAGTTTGACATGAGCCTGTCTCATGGGAAGCCTTTTCTGCCTTTTCAACTTGAAACAGTCTGTGAAAATGTATTTATAAATTATTAGGCATGGACTTTTGTGACAGCAGAAGATTGCTTAGGGTACCCTGTTGCTCTTATTTTCACATGGGTGAAAATTTTATGCATAAAGTTAATGGTTGGATTTGATGATCTTAAAGGTATTTTCCAATGAAAATGATTCTGTGATTCTGTCATCTTGAAATAGCTTCATAATTCCTAAACCTGAAAACCTTTTGCTATAGGTGATCTTAGTTTTGTATGCTCAGCTTTGGTATAAGGTTGTCACCATCCTCGCTAGATTTTACCCCTGACTGACAACTCGCACAACCCCTGAATTTTCTCTGTGTAGAGAAGGAAGGATTTCTACATGGCCATTTTGTAGCATAACATCACTAGGCATTTTATTTACCCTTTCACTGGTTGGAAGAATGAGAGGCAGTTCAGGGGTGTTAGGTGGGCATAGGCAGTTTGTAACCATTTAGGGTCTATCTGGGGGCAAAAGAAAATGTCAGAGGCATCAGAGATGAGATGTCTGATCCATGCCATAGACCTGTAAAGCTCCACTTGCAGATTTTTAGCTGACGCTGGGAGATGAGCAAGGAACGCTGCATCAAAATGTGCATCTAAGCGCTATTTCTCCAGCGCTTTCATGGAAAGATGGCAAAGGATGACAAAGCAGGAAATACTATTTACGTCTTCAAAGTGCCAGAAGTGGTTCAGGTGCACTGAGTAAATCTAAGCTGGGAGCCAGCGGCCACCATCCTGTCCCTGCCCTCTGCTGAGCTTTGGCAGGAGAAAAACAGCTATTCTTTCACAAATACGCCATGTTCTCTGTTTTTCTTAATCCCGGTGCGTTTATTCCTTTTGCTGATTTCATCAGAATATTTGAAGGCAATGCAGGGTAGAAAAACAAACAGTAAAGAACAAAAGAAAAGTAGAATTGGCACAAGGCAGGAGCCTGATGGAGGCGCGGACTGCTGGGATTTTGAATGGTCTGCTTTGCTCTTTTCTTACTTCTGGCTTTATCCTGAAAGAATTCCTTGCCCTCCTAACTGATCCCTGTGGACTCAGTGGTGACAGATCATCGCCTGTGAGTGAGGTCTGGTGCACGCAATGCTGGGCTGCATCAGCAGCTTCTCTTTGCGCTTTGTGACCCTTCTGTGGAGTTGCATGACCTACTGTTTCTCCTTCCATGTTTATTTTATTTCTTCTGGATGGAAACAGGTTTTCTGCCTTTCCTCTGGCCTGGGAGGGGAGGATGTGCTGCTGAATGCAAAACCCACCCGAATTCTAACTGTTACGATGGCAGGAACAGGCACACCTATATTTTCCTTCTCAGCTGTCCCTCTGAATCAGAAACTGATGCAAAGAAAAACACTGTGCCATGATGTGTCAATTTTCTTTCCTGTAACAACCACCTAGACCTCAGGGGTGTTGTGAAAATGCCGTCTTTTAAAGTGAGAGCTGCATTCCTAACTGCGTAGTCTCTGGACGGGGGAAGCCACACCTTCACCTGCCCGGCAGCCGGCTTTGTGCAGGGCGAGGTACCGGCGAGACCAGGCTCGGAGTGTTTCCCAGTGGGATTCGCTCCATGGCTCGTGTCCAAAAGACAGACAGATGTGCATCCCACGTGCCTATGTTTTGTTGCCCACCACAATGGCACCTATGCCCCAGGATAGCGCCCTGGGTGTGTTCGGACCTGTTTACTCCAGGACTTTTAGGAGGTGGACAAACCCATGGGATAGGTAGTAAAAGGACCAATACGTCTGAAAAAACTCTGGATTTTTTCATCAGCAATGAGAAGATGATGGAGTTCTACAGCTGTACCCATGATCTGTGCTGTCCATTGCGCTCGGCATTGCTGTCCTGGGTCTTCAAGGCCATATTGAGTGCTGACCCCTTAAAACACAGCTACAGCCTGTTGAAGCTCGTGATTGTGTCTTGGCTGATATGCCTGGCAGCAGTGTGGTTAGTTAAGCCCTGCTATGCCAGGAATTAATGTACTTCAACACGTGGAAAACATTTTCAAGACTGCATATGACAGACCGTTGGAGATTTTGACTGACTTTTTGGGAGAGGAAGAAGTCAGTAATTGTCAGCAGGCTTACCGTCTCTGGATGCATTTATTTCTCTGTTCAGGGGAAAATGCCTCTGCAAGCTTCTTGTGGCCAGGAGTGAACAGAGATCCTGTTGCTGTACTGATTCCTGAACCATGTCCATGCCTTCCAGGTTCCTCTTGACCTCGAATTTTTAATAGCTATGCCTGATCCTCATTATCTTTCCTTTCCAATGTCTTTCTGGGAGAAATGATATGGAAGTAATTATTGCCAGGAGAGCTAAGGAAGGGCTCCACAGGTGCCTCACTTTCTTGTGAGGTGTTGAGGTTCACCAAGCTTACAGGGACAGATGCATTTTCACCAGCAGAATGCAGAAAATAGGGGGCTTAGGTAACATTGACCATATTTGAACCCACACCAGATCTTCTTTAGGATCCCAAGGCTAACACAGCAAAAACCTAGTTCTTGTTTAACTATGTGGCTATGAAACATTTAGAATCTATATCAAATTCTGAGATTGCCTTTTAACACCTTAATAAGTGCAAGAGACTGGTCATCAATGATTATTTTAGCATTGGTGGGCTATAGTTTTAGAAACCAAACAAATAAAAGAAGAAAACATGATATTGTGATGCAGAAAGGATTTTATTAGAACTGACAAATGGGATCTATCAGACTACAGTGATACAGCAGAGAACAATACAAAAGAACTGAGTTAAATTTACAAAACAGCAAAGTAAAAAGAGTTTGAGCAGAGAGCCAGAACGTGGTGAGCAGAGATCTAATACAGATGGGAAATGTAGTGTCTGGGCTTGTTTTTCAGGTTGGCTGAGTGTGCCCAGCTCCTGAGGACTCCCACTGCCCTTCTGAAAGCCATGCCACTCTGCTCACTCACAGGTTGCGAAGTTGGTCTTGTCCCTTCTGGGTCTGGCCTTCTGGGGAATCCTTGCCAGGCTTAGCAGGGCGGTATATCCCACAGCTGCGGGAATAGCAGGGGTAGGAGTACCTGCCGCCCTGGGAGATGCCGGACCCAAAGGAGCTCTGGGCATCCACGGAGCTCCCATAACCAAAGGAGCTGCCCAGCCCCAGGGGAGCTGAGGTGCCCACAAAGCTCTCCTGAGGGCAAGAGCTCAGGATGGGGCCTGGGAAGACGATGGTCACGGGGGGTGGGTAGACCACAGCACGGGAGTCTCCGCAGGAGGTGACACAGGGCTGGCTCCAGGCGTTCGCATACGGTGCGGGGCAGCTCACCTCGCAGGGCGAGTAGCTGCTGTAATTGCAGGCCTGTCCATTGGAAGACATCTTTCTGGCTGGAAGTAAGGCTGAAACACAGAGGGTGGGGAGAACATGGGTCAGGTGCACTTGCAAAGGGGAGCCCTCATGCATTCAGACCAGTGACAGTGTCACTGTCTGATCGCAAGAGACAGAGGTAAATCTGTTTAGAATTAATGGTGAGAATGATAAAAAGCATTTTATTCTATTTACTCTCTTTCCTCTTACCCTGTTTCATGTCTTGAAATAGTTCTTACAACACCCCTTATCTGAATTTCTTCAAAGTAAATTGAACTGACGTGATAGCTCAAACCCTCCCCTGCCCCGCATAGAACATGACTTACTCGGTTGAACAGCAGAAGAGACGTGAGGGTTGAAGAGAAGTGGATTGAAGGCTCTGGGCTACAGGTGCTTTTATACAGTTTCCCAGTTTGCCCTGGGGGAAGTGAACCATTCTTGTCCTCCTTTGTACTCATTGTCCTTCAAATACACTTTTCTGTATATGTCACTCAATCAAGGTAATGGTATTACACATTATATCTCCTCAGAAACCACTCTGAATGGGTTTGCATCTATGTCATAGCCCTTAGATTTCTTGCATGTCAAACAGGGGCCGATTTCTCTCTTTGTTATAACCCTATTGACCTTATTTGAGACAGAGGGAGATCAAGATTTAGTTTGCTATGAATCTGCAAACTAATTTTTCGAATGACGTTGCTGTCTTACAACTTAGCTAATATCTTTATATGAGTTGGCCATATATTGGTGTTTTCTTGTTCTTCGTAGTGTTTTAAATACTAAGTCAGAACTGGAGATAGAGGGCTCAGACCTTTGTCCAAAGCCACAGTAGTCTGTTCGATCCTTCTGTTACTATTTCAGTTTAACTTTTTGCCTTTTCCTAGCAATGCATTTACAGAAAGAAAGTTTGGATTTTGGAAGCAGTAGTTGTAAATCCTTCTTTTTAAATTCACAGTCCATCTTCAGCATTGGAGTGCTAGCTACAAATTGCCATAATGAGAAATACTTTTGCAATGCCCAGAACTGAGCACTGCAAGCCAGGGTATTAGATTGTGCCTTGTTTAATGACAGGTCTTAACTTTTACACATGAAATGTCAGAATTAATTTCCAGCTATTAGGTAATATAACTCAGCTAAGAACCAAAGCAAAAGTATTGTCATGATGATCAGCCTTGATTTAGGGAATATCCTTTAATAACCCTAAAGGTTTCATACATCAACGTGCATTGCTGATGGTATTTGGAAGCAGAAGCAGAGAAATAATATGATTAAATCTCAGCAACCTGTGTTAGGTACCATGTCCCTGTCCTATTATTTTTCTAGACTGAGACATGCCAGAAATTCTGTCAGTTATGTTTGAGGGTAGTGATTGCACATCCTTAGTTTCTTGTAAATGCTGTTGTGTAGACAATATTTAGTGGAGATGCATATTTAGGTTGTCAGTGCCTTGGAGCTGGACAATCTCCTGTTTTGTTTCTTACAGTTCTCCAAACAATGGTCCTTGACTCAGTGTCACAGTGCAGGAGATAAAAGAATGAAGATGTGATGTGCAGTGCTCCTCCCAGATCTCCCCCTGAATCAACAAGTGTGGCTGAGCGCATTATTTAGCCTCAGTCTTAATACTCCCATCAAGGAATCAACAATAAAAATTACCCAATTCATTTGGGTGTTGTACAAATGAGTGTTTGCATATAATACATTGAAAAAACAAGGATTTTGCATTCTCTTGAGTTATAAAAGGAGAAGACTAAGATTGAGAAATAAGGATGGGAGTATTAAAATGGCCAGCAACTGTACTGGTGTCATCACAAAGCAAATACGATTTCCAGGAAAGGAGTTAAAAGGGGCTCCATAGACTGAGAGCATTTCCAGGCTCTGAGGAGGAAGATGACTATTGGGTGAGGATGAAAAGGAGGTAATGATTCAGAAGTGCCTGATTCAAAGGAAAATTAATTTGCACAGATCATGTACCATTTGGTCACTGCTTTCGTTTTAGAAGGGAGACTGGTCACTCCTAGCTCAGGAGACCCCTGCCTGGTGCAGGTAGAGATGCTGAGCCACAAGACTTGTGCTAGAAACCAGAAAATACAGGTTTGTTATGTCCCATATACCACTGCTCTACCACTCTACCATGCTCATTCTAGCAGCAGGAACTATGACTTGGCCCTGCATGCTCCTCAGACATTGAAGTGTGATGGCAGCGTGGGTATTTATTATACAGGGTGCATCATAAAGCCTTACAGATGGTCACTGTCCACAGTCATTTCCATAGGGTAGCATCCACCTTGTAAACACAGCTAGAAAAAAATTGTAGATGTCCATATCTACATTTTGTCCATATCCCATTTGGGCCCCTCAATACAAGAAGGACATTGAGCTGCTGGAGCGTGTCCAGAGGAAGGCAACAAAACTGGTGAAGGGACTAGAAAACAAATCTTATGAGGGGCGACTGAGGGAACTGGGGTTGTTCAGCCTGAGGAAGAGGAGGCTGAGGGGAGACTTGATCGCTCTGTACAACTGCTTGAAAGGAGGTTGTAGTGAGGAGGGTGTTGGTCTCTTCTCCCAAGTAGCAAGCGACAGGACAAGAGGGAATGGCCTCAAGTTGCATCAGGGCAGGTTTAGGTTGGATATTCGGAAAAACTTCTTCATGGAAAGAGTAGTGAGGCGTTGGAATGGACTGCCAGAGAGGTGGTTGAATTGCTGTACCTGGAGACGTTCAAAAAACATGTAGACATGGCACACCAGGAAATGGTCTAGCAGGCATGGTGGTGTTAGGTTGATGGTTGGACTTGATCTCAGAGGTCCTTTCCAACCTTAGTGATTCTATGATTCTATATTATAGATATCCTCTACTGTCCCTTGTTCTTTCATCGTCCCTTGGAGGGTATGCCCTAATTGAGATGATCATTAACATCGCATCGGCAACCTGAACTATCAGCTACCTGGCTTTATAAGGATTTAATTCCTGAGGTAAGACCAAGGAAAATGTGTTGCAAGACTTGGCGAGTCCAGTGTGAGGACTCCCTGCTAGTGCCTTCCAGGTCTGACAGATCCTGGGGGTCTAGGGTTTTGCCCATGAAACTCATTTCATTTTGACTGATCTTATGGATCACTGCACACTTCAGGTGTATACTACAGCCAAAGTCTCATCTGATTTATTCTGCCTCCAAGTTAACCTTTTCCTTTTTCAGTTTCATACTCTCTTAAGCATTTTACCCAGCAGGTAAAATACTGCTCTGTGTAAACCTGTGTAACACCCACATGAAATGGGAAATTACTAGTGATGATTTCTAAAAGAGATGATTAAGACAGAGGCCAAATAATTCACCAAACATCTCTTGGCAAGTAAGTGAGCCTCTGGGAGGAGATCTCGGGCATGTCTTGTACTTGTTAGTGTTATTATTTATAATTATAATTCCATTATCTCTTAGCTTATGCAGATGAGGTTGGCGCCCAGATACCATGAAAATAGATGGCCCAGTCACTGCTGTCAGGAACCAATAAACAAAACCAACTAGTTCTAGGTATGGTGAAAGGAAGAATTACTGTCCCCGCTGGAGAGATCCTCCTGCAATGAGTGCAGAGGGCGGGTTGCCCTCGCCCCAACGCTCACAGGACAATGAGGGCATCTGAAAATGTCTCCTGAAATTCTTGGGAAATGCTATGCTGGAAATCTGCTACAGACCACTGTGCCTTAACTGGAACACCTTTACTTTGCCCTGGGTCTAGAGTTGATGTTATTTTCTATTTGCCGTGCTAGAGTTTTCCTAGTAAGAGCAAGACCAGGGCAATGCATCTGTTAAATAGTAAAGAAAAACCATTTCCATCCCACCTGATAAATGCACAGAAGCGTTCATTACAGCTCCCAGTAGAGCAGGGACATGGTTCCTTAAATGAGGGAGGGAATCATCGTGTGTAATCTAATTCAACTCTCCAATTACTAAATGTTGTAAGCAGTATTTTTAACAAATAAACCCTTTAGGATCATCAAATTTAAAGATAGGTGCAGGAGGACCCCAGCACTTGACCACTCACTTTGATCTGTGGTCTGTCACATAAGGTGAGGAGTTGGGTACCATTCTTCAGTTGTAAACTTATTTATTACAAACTCCTGTACGTAGCTAGACCAGGATCCACCGTGTGAAAGAGCCCAATGTGATGTTTCAGAACAAAGGAGTTATGTTAAAAGCAGTACATTTTGGAGTAACTTGTGCATGAGACTAATTCCTTCCTAGCATTTCTAACCAAGGGTTTTCTTGCCCTTTTTTGCCTTGTTTTCACTAGGCCAGGAATGAAGTGGGATAAGAAGATTTCTGCAGTGTGTAAGTCCCATTTCCCCTCCTTCCACCACCCCTTCAAAATATAGAAACTCACTATTAACATCAGAAAGGTTCTTGTATCACAGAGCTGCTTCTCTGTAGCTGTAAACTACAGCTGTGAACTACATTCTCTGTAGATGACCACCATAACCAAAGCACCCAAGGGTTACAGTGTATTGATTATTTTTTTTTCCACCTATTGAGAAAAAAGAGAGTGGGGATAAAAAGGCAGCAGAACAGTATCTTACCAAAGTTGGTATAAAGGTCTCCAAGTTTCATCTCCTTTTGCAACTAAAAGGTTTGAAAACCTTTACCCCAAGCATGACAAGATCAATCACCAGTTCCAAACAAAAGTCTGTTTTGTCAAATCAGCAACCCTCATTTTACTGATCTGTCTAAGCTATGTGCTTTGAAGCTTGGGCAAGTGGAAGAAGGAAGTTAATGAGTAGAAAGAAACTAGGGGTGAATACTGTCCCTATTTTGAGATGAAAGATTTCTGTAGGCTGCAACATGGATGTGATACCATTCAACTAATAATTGCTTAACATCAAGCAATATGCGAAGATTCCTCCACCCGTTGACATGACAAACGCAGGAAAGTTTGTTTTGTAACTAGGAAGGACTGCATGCCCAAAGTATGGCTCAGACCCTGGAGCTGCTCTGAGGAACCGTATAAAAGTGCTTGGAGCACAAAGCTCTTCAAACCACTCTTCTCGGCTTCTCCTTGCTGCTGAACTGAGTAAGTCTGACTTCAGTTAAATCTCTTCTATGACCTTAAAAGCCAGAGATTTTAAGTTAGTAAGAGCTTTAATTTTAAACTAATAATTTAAGCTAATGTACTTATGTTTGAGCACTCAATATGTCTTTGCCTAGTATTGGAAGAATGGTGTTTTCAGAAAAAAAGACTCTAACTTCTTTCACCTTGGTAGTCTTTGGAGGCCGTGGGTTTTATATAGAGACCATTCAGCTTCAAAAGCTGCTTTCAGATAGATTTTATCTGTGCCTGGGAGTGCTTTGCAAATGAAGACAATAGTTATAGGAACAGTTTTAACCAAATATTGCTAAGTTAATCTTCACCTGTCCTTAATGAGACTTTGCTGACTTCTAACAGGTTATCTGATCTTGGTTATTTCTGCATACGAATTGCCATCACACTGTATACCCAGCTATAGAAGAGTGACTTTCTGATTATTGTATGGTTTAAATGCATGAGGGCTCCCCTTGCAAGCGCACCTGACCCATGTTCTCCCCACCCTCTGTGTTTCAGCCTTACTTCCAGCCTCTTCCAGCCAGAAAGATGCCTTTCAACAGACAGGTCTGCAATTACAGCAGCTACTCGCCCTGCGAGGTGAGCTGCCCCGCACCGTATGCGAACGCCTGGAGCCAGCCCTGTGTCACCTCCTGTGGAGATTCCCGTGCTGTGGTCTACCCACCCCCCGTGACCATCGTCTTCCCAGGCCCCATCCTGAGCTCTTGCCCTCAGGAGAGCTTTGTGGGCACCTCAGCTCCCCTGGGGCTGGGCAGCTCCTTTGGTTATGGGAGCTCTGTGGACGCCCAGAGCTCCTTTGGGTCCAGCATCTCCCAGGGCGGCAGGTATTCCTACCCCTGCTATTCCCGCAGGTACACGACGTACCGTGGTGGGAGCTGCGGGCCCTGCTAAGCTCTGCAGAGATTCTCCAGAAAGCGGGACACAGCAGGGACCAGAGCAAGGTCCCTGTCTGTGAGTGAGCAGTGGGACATGGCTTTCAGAGGGGCAGCGTACCAGGCTGGAGTGGGAGTCCTCAGGACCTGGGCACACTCAGCCATCCTGGGAAACAAGCCTAGACGCTTTATTTCCCTTTCTGTTTGATTAGGTATCTGCTAACAAGACCCCAACTCTATGTTTGAGGAGCTGTTTACTTGAGAAATATAGAAAAGGCCTTAGTTTAAATTCAAGTGGCTGATAAAAGACTAAACATCAACACAAATTAGATCCTGTATATTCTGGCCTTTAATATGTTTCATGGCTTTTGAGGTGTAGTGGAAAAACTTCTCAAAGCTCCAGTTTGATTCTGGGAGATGCCCAGTTTCACATAGTCTGGGATTAAAAAAAAACAACAGACAAGTGAAAACCAAACTCAACTCTCAAATGCTGCAAATACCACAAAGACAGAAGATCGTCGTACAAACTCAGCCTCCATAGAAGATGTCCATCCCCAGCAAATCCTGCAAATGTACTCTGTACTCTCTGGATTGTTATGTTCTGCTGCTATGAAGTCCTTGTCCTGTTTCAATTAAAGTTTATGTTGCATCACAACATTTGCCTTCTGGTTCCTTTTCTCCCCAGCTTAAAACTCTTGGACAATGATTCCTCAGTTGAGACCCAGGCTCCTCTGTGTTAATCAACAGCAAAGGACAAGGTGTCCTGGGTGTTGTATGTATTGTCCACTTATCCACAAGATGTGGACATCCCTAAAATCTTTTGTAAGGATTAGTGGTGAAAGAGATGGGATTAAACAGTCACGCTAGACTGTTGGATCAGGGGTTATCTTCATCTGCCTACTAGCTTACAAAGAGAAAGGACTTGCCCTCAGTATCTTCACTACATTTTAAAAGCGCATTTGCTGCCTAAAGTCTTCTGATAATTGCAAATTCCAGGACTAGGGATAAATTTCAATTTCTAAACTGGGAAAGCCTTCAGCTTCTGCATGGAGCTGGACCCAGACAGAGCAGAAGCAGTGGTGTGCTCTGGGTAGGGATGTAGCATCATTTTCTCTGGCTATTATTAGGACCATTTTCTTTTTGCTAAAACTGAAGGGCCAAAACTCTTATTTCCAAAGCAGCTGAGTACTGGTGACTGGAAGAAAACTGCATTTTGGTGACTACTGGAAACACACTGTATCACCTGGAAGAGAAATAAGGGAACTCAGAAGGAAGAGAAGTCTCTTCATTGAAACAGAGGTAGAGTCAAAAACTGAGGTGGAACAAACACTAGGCCAGTGCTATGCAATAGGGCTTTTAATGGGCATGAGAAGCACAGCTAACAGTTGCAATAACACAGGGAATAAAGAAAGACTTCAGGACCTTTTATAACACAAAGCTCGTGGTATTAAATCATGCATTTGGTACAAGAATTTCTGCTTTCCTTATTACAGCTGTGTAATTGGAGTTATATGTCTTATTTTTACCCATTTACATCATATTCCTTTTAAAGCAGACATGCTAAGGCAAATGAGGTTTCCATGACTCTTGTACTGTGCTGCAGAAGGCCACATATAATGTACAAATTCCTATGGCATTGTTTAACTTCAAGGGAATTGAGGACACCTCAGTACTTGCAGTGCACAGATCTTTTTTTGTAAGAGAACATCCAGCCCATCCCCAGGAATAGTGCAATAAATGGGAAGGTATAAACAGAAGGGAAGGTATAAGCAGAAGATGCCAAAAGCCTAAAGTGTAAAATGGAAATTATACTTATAGGTTGAGCTGGTTATATTTTTTCTAATAAATAGCAAATTTGCTCCAAGATGGAGCTGTAGGGCAATCAACATTTTCAGCTATAGTAATCTAAGTGGGGAGAAAATAAGAGTTTTGAAAAAGAAAAGTGGTTAAAGACATTCTGCCTTGTTTAATTTTGACATTTCTCTAAGAAAAATCTTTTACTTTTTGCTTTAAATTTAAAAGTTGAGATTTTGAAAGGAATTTTTCGCCAGATAGATTTCTTTTTCTTTTCTTCCTTGAAAAATTATTTTTCTTTGCTGCACCCTGACTAAATCTCCTCCCCCCTCACCCCCCAGCCCATCTGTGTGTGTGTGTTTGTAGTCATACAGTTTTCCCAGCTCTACCTATAAGCCTGTTTTTCTGGGCGCTGCCGAGAACTCACAGCTCCTGCTGGTGTTAGAGCAGTGAGTTCTCAGCTGTGCTCAGGTTCAGACTCAGTTTCCCATCCATGATTCTCTGCCGTGTTTTCCACATCCTCGTTGCTCCATGCAGTGAACTCCCATGAAGCATTTAGCATGGCCCACAGCTTCCTCGGCTGTAGGTGCTGTATCGGCGGTAAGAATTTGGGCTACAGTTTCCCCTTCCCAGTGATGAGTATCCAGAATTGTAAGACCTGCTGTAATTGCAGACACCTCCATAACCGTTTGAGCCTCCAAACAGAATGGAGCCCCTTAAGCCACCAGCATTTCCATAATCTCTATACCCAAGATAGCCCCCAGAACCAAATGGCTGGCCAACACCAAGTGGTCCACAGCTGCCCACGACACTTTCCTGTGGGCAAGAGCTGAGAATCGGTCCCGGGAAAGTCAGGACAACGGGTGGCGGGTAAATGACAGCTCTGGAGTCATCACAGGATGTCACACACAGCTCGTTGCAGGCGTTGGCCAAGGGCTGAGGGCAGGTCACTTCGCATGGGCTGCTGTATGGTATGCACAGGTCTCCGCAGTAAGACATCGCTCTGGAAAGTGGGTAAGTCTGAAACACAGGGAGGTCAGAATAAGCAGATCCCTTGCAATTAGCGCACAGCTCCTTGCAGTGAAGGCTGTCACCCATCAGTCCCTTCCTGCTACATGAGTGACAGAGAAGCTCGGAGGGCAGCTGGGTGCTCTGCTAAGGCATGTGGATAGATGGTTTTCTGTAAATAGCCGACTTAAAAAAAGAGAAAGCTTCATCCTAATCCCAAGATAGACTTGATTCTTTCTGTTTCAAAACATTGTTAGAAATTCTGGCTACTTCAGAGCTTGGCAGAAGCACTAATTAAGCACAACCGCGTGAAATTTCAGTGGTCACGGCTGGAGCCAGCCCAGAAGCAGGAACCTGCCCTCAGGAGCTCTCCAATATATGCTCCCATATTTATTAGGTGAGTTCCTTTGTTCCTCAGGGCCCTGAATGCAGTGCATCCTCCTGCCTCAAGGCGCAGATTAAATACAGAATAATAAGCTCCTTTCACAGACATATTTGCAGCCAAGGAGCCCACTACAGCAAGTATTAGCACAAATACAAGGGTAAATTGCATCAGACAGGGTCTGGAGGTAAAATAACTTGTTCTAGAAAGGGGAGAGCTGCTATTTGAGATCAGATCTGGGATAAGTAGCCTAGTGCTTTCTCATGGATTTTCTAGGGTTTTTTGATTTTCTGTAATAAATATTCAGTGCTGGTGCGCTCATTTGTGGAGTTATTTTTCTCGGAAAAAGTTGTGCCCTACCCTGAAAATTGAGTCTTTCTATGTATTTTCACCTGCCCAGACCTTAAACACACACAGGAGACATGAATCTGTGTAGCATGAAAGGAGAAAAAGGGGTAAAGTTTTCAACTTCTGTAGCTGTACATGAGGGAATGAATATTTGATTGGATGAATGTGGCTAAGTAACTGTCCTTAAAAATAATCCCCAGTATTCAAAGTATTTTTATAGTGAGTCTGTACAAAACAGAAGAGTGAATTTAGACACCCCCCCATGTACTCAACAGAAAGTGTCTAAAGTTCATATGGGTCTCTAAGTCCCACAGAACCTCCCCAAATCCGCATCTACCAAAGCCCACAATAACCTGCTTGCAGCAGAGACTTGTTCATAACAGACAGGTATAGCAATTCTGAGAGTAACAAAGCTTTACATCAAAATTAAACTAATGATGTAGCGGTCAAAAGAATAAGGCAAATCAGACTTACCTGATCCACTGAAGAGAGAAAGCTAGAAGTAGATAAACAGTCTTGAACTGCAAGTGCT
Organism: Psophia crepitans; assembly: GCA_013399095.1. Classification (NCBI taxonomy): domain Eukaryota; kingdom Metazoa; phylum Chordata; class Aves; order Gruiformes; family Psophiidae; genus Psophia; species Psophia crepitans. Next base: position 110,738 of record VWZZ01000232.1, on the reverse strand, counting down.
TTTATACAATTCCTCCAACTGCCCCGAGGCTAGAAGACCTATTTGTTGGTGATTATCTCATTTACTTGCAAATCAGATGTTGTTGCTTGGATCATTCCTTCAACTGCTGTAATTATCTTTCTTAGGGTTAGTTGTTAATTCTGAGCCCCATACAGCGCGATATCTATCTGACAACTGACGTGGCTTGATTGCCAGTTGTAGCTGATAATACAAGATATTTCTTTTCAAAGAAAGAATGCAAAATTTTTCATTACATTTTGAGAACTGCGAATTCCTTGGTCAACGTGTTGATGAAATCCAAATCCTCCAGCTGGAAGCAGAGCTGGAGATTAAATAGATCTGTGGACTCTCCGTTTCTGTGGAGAATTATAACTGCTTTACACAATGAAATAGCAAGCAAAGTTATCACTGGAGAAAGAGGCCTTCTATAAGTTTTATTATATATGTTTAATTAGGAGAGCTTAATTTAGCACACTACAAGGCTGGTTTTCAAACTTTTTTAAAACACATAAGCCCAGATTTTATGTAGGGTAATCCTTTTAGGTATCTTTTCAATTGATAAAGCAAATTTACACCATCTAAAGACCAAAAGGTTCATAAATTTATGATTTTGATTTTTGTATAGCACAGAAGAAATTCTCTTCTATGGCAAAGAGAATAACCTTGACCTGTAGAGCTATGAAAGGTCTGCTTAAGAGAAGGATAAGATCATGTTTTAAAGTGAAACTATTACTTATTGTCAAGACCTAAAACTGAAGCAACATGTCATTAGTTTTTATTACAGTAGAACTCTGTATATACAACATGTTAATCACACAGAGGTGCTTTGAAGTCCTTTATTCTGTGGGGAAAAAAATTAGAACAACACAGATAAGTGTTGCCTAGAGCTTCCTCATCACCGTGCCACATAATATAGGCATCATCTAGGTTATAAAGGACAGGGCTTAAATTGTTAAGGGTGTAAACAGGCATGAGAGAGGAATGAATTGCAGCAAGGCATGTTTCTTTCGTCCAGCCTACACACGAGGCACGCTGCTTCATCCTGCCAAACCAAATGTCGGCTCAGAAAACTGTATTATCCCACCCACGAGGGTCAACAGTGCCGCACACACGGCAATGGACCTTATCCAAAGTTTGGGAGAAAAAGACAGGTGAGTTTGTTTCTGGCAAACGGAAGGTCTCTCTTCATAACCATGGTTATCACAACCAAGGCCTCTGTAAGCGTCTGTCATTTTTGAAAACCAAGACAACTGTGGGTTTGTTGTCACCCCTTATCCTTATCTCAAGGGGATGCTGCCTTCAGACAGCCCCAAAGCAGATGAGGATGGTGAAGTACCATGTGCGATGCCAGGAGTGTGTTAACATCACCAATTACAAGCAACTAAGTTGACCAGCTAGTGCCCTGGGCTCATTCCTATGGTGATCACCTGAGAAATTAAAAGATAATTAAACAAATCATCCACCACAGCAAGCAGAGAGATGTTTGGAAGGGCAGAAGCTTCTAAGGGTCTGTGACATGTTGACCTAAAGTCTGCCAAATTGTTTACAAACTGGCCATTGCAGCCAGTGGAGAGAGCGGGACATCTCTCCAGAAATGCATAAGAGCAGCCAGAGATTGGAGGTCCCAAACCCTACATTTCTGTGCACTACAGAGGGTGTGTACATGGCTGGCTTAACCCTAAGCCAGGTGCCTAAAGCAAATCCTCGCTACGTTTTGTCTCACTTTGCACAGAAAGATTTCTTTGGGGGAGGCAGAGCTGATTCTCTATCCACCTGAAACATAGCAAGAAGCTGTAATGATAAATCAGTAAAAATAATGGACAGAAGTGAGTCAGTTCCTGGCCACTCTCTGACACGGTTGATACCCTTCTGGGACATCGGCAGAAAATTCCAGATTGGCCCTTACGGACCTGTTATCTTATTGCGTAGACTGCAAATTCCAGTAATTGTTAGATGCTCCGGTTATATTGGCCACCCTAAAGGGACAGATACTGCACAAAGGCAAGTCATGAGACACTGCCTTTACTGAGGGGTTTGCCACAGAAGCATAAAATAACAGCATGCAAAATTGCAGCAGACAGATTTATAGAACTAGTAGCGATAGTTATATTTAACCATTAATAGGTGCCAGAACAACAGTGGCTGTTAAGAAACAAAGCTCATGTTAATCCTTTTAAAGCTTGCTGTAACAGCATTAGCAGTGCCCGTACTAATGTTTGCCTTCAACAGTCCTTCCTCTGGTCAGTGGTTTGGTCTCTAGCACTTACGAGTCAGAAGGAATAACAAATTAATAATTTTGAGCATGAAAATACAACTTTAGGGATGAGATTTCTGGGTGAGTTCAGACTTCCTGTAGCTTTGATGATGGTTTGCTGACTGCTGCCAGCTGAAACTGAACTTGGTTTTATAATGGGAAACACGTACCTTGTCCTTTCAGATAAGAGCAAACCAGCTCCCCCTCCCTGACAACCTACATGCCTTGGAAAGGACAGGATGGGCACACTGGTGTGCAGCCCCTGGCTCAGGAGTGTCCTGGCACACACCCATAGCTCAGGTTATGTGCTGCAATTGTGGCCAGCATCAAAAGCTTCTAAAGAAAGCATAAGAGCCAGAACTGATGAATTGTATAATAACACATTTTTTGTCCCCCAAACGCCCATCAATTAGAACCGAAAAGGATGGATCCCAAGGTGTCATTATGGGGAGCCTTCAGCTCTGATTGTCTCACAGCTTCTTCCCATTCCTCATTCCATTCCCAGGAAGCTAAATGGGCTTTCTAGCCCCGTTCCAGGAACACCACAGTGTCAGAGCAGCAAACGCCCTGGCACAACCTTCCTCAAGTGCTAGACAAAAGCAAAGTACAACAACGGAGCATTCTCCAGGCAGCAGCTACATGCAATGCAGCTTCTTCCACAACAGTGCTGGCTCCTGGCCATAGCCACGCTCTCAGCTCTGTGCCTAAATGAGAGCTTGGCCCATGGAGTTGAAAAATAAGTCTCAAAGCAAAGTCAAAGTTTGGATTTAACTAACAATGTGACCATCAATTCTAAGGCTTTCAGTCATAACCTCCTTGGGGAAACATCACCGGTGTTATGTTTTAGAGAAGAATGATTAGTCAACAGTAGGGTATCTTACTCCAGCTATTACCAGGACGGTAATAACCCTGCACATCACTGCAGTCAGAGAGCAATCATTGCTAACAACTCCTGAAATGCCTGTTCTGAGCAAGCCCAAGACTTTCCCAGGCTGTTGCTCCAGGGATCTCCGTAGTGACTCACTATAATCTAGAGATCATTTTGGCACACCGGCAACAAACTGGTCAACAAAGAGAAAAACATGAGAAGATTAAACATAGAAACAAAAATACTCCTTATGATGAGGAGTGATGAGTAACTCCAGGGCGCGGAGCTCCATCCTAACCTTTTCCGATGAAGTGCAGCCACCATCACCACGAATTTTTCACCATCCTGGCTTCTCCACATTAATTAAAATATGGCCTTTTTCTGTCAACAAATAGGCTTTGGTCTGCATGTATGTGACATGTTGTGATTAGACAGGATTTTGGATGGTGTTCAGGTCCAGATGTCCATGTTTGAAAGAATATTTTCAAGTTAGGTCTCTTTGGCTTTCCTATTTGGCATGCATCTATTGCTTATGCTGTTTGAGAGCCTGGTAATTGACTTGTAGGCTGGCATAGAGTTGTTACAGGGAGGGAATAGTAACTTGCACCACAGGAGGATCTACCTCTTATGCATTACCTTTGCAAAATAATATCTTTTGGTTCATTAGCATGTCTTACTGACTCAAGTTTTGGAAACTTAAGAGTACTGCCTTGAAGATTTGGAGGGCTGATTCATACGCAAAGATTAAATCTTGATGAAGGATATGGCATTGTGAGCACTGTGCTTGCCCAAATGTGTGGTGAAACGTTCCTAACTGCTTTGAAAATGTTGCTTGCTCAGAATGGAATAGCTGTTGATACTTGCCAATCTTTTTAATACATTCACAGTTTTGGCCTTTGTATTGCATTTTACCATAGCTGTTCTAAAGGATAACCATAGTCATGGGTAACTGAGTGCATTGCTCTGGGCCAGGTAGCCCTGAAGAGGAGTGACAGGAAGATGAAGGCTTCTGCACTCACCCTATGGGGCTTTTGTGAGACCCTACACAGATCCACAGGGCCCAGACTTTCCAAAGATTTCATATTTAATAAGCTGGTTGTAAAGTTTGCCACTTACTAAGTATCCCTACCTCAACTGTAAATACAAATCTGTTCTCCCCCCTGTGATGTTTCCTTTCTTTCCTTGTCTATTTTTTTCTTGCTGGCAAGCCAAAACTGTCTGTTATTTCATTTATATCAGAGCAGCCAAACATTAAAACTGAGCTGTGATGTTTAGGAAACACTATAATTTATATTTGATGTTTCAAAAGATAGCAAGAGATGAGTCTAATCCAAACTTCTCCATGGAAGCAAGTCATTTAGCTTTAGGGCAGCAATTATCTTTTCTATAAAAAGTGACATAGTTACTACCTACTTTCCATAAAATATAAGCGATGGCAAAAAGTGATGAAAAGCAAAACAGCTAGGAAAGTGATATACAGCAGGCTTGGAGCCTTCTCATGGTGTAAACAGAAAGAGATTAAGAGAAGGGGCTGGTGCAAGTTTATCACTGGGCTGATCTTCATGAACAGGCATTGACAAAGACTTTGCAGAGGCTGTTGCACACCAGCAGCATTCCTGGGCATGTGACTGGCAGCAAGAGCTCTGGACACCAACCCAGGCCATTTTCATGGCTGGTTCATGATGATCTTGGCTGGGAGCACGTACCTAGACTTGCCTGGAGCACACACCTAGACTTGGAGGTAGGCTTTGCAGTCCCTGATGAGTTCCCTTCACATCAGGGTCTGAGTCAGTCCAATCTGATTCCACAGGAGGGCAGCAGCCCTGGCACCAAGCTGGGCAATCAGACCTGCGTTCCAGACGGATCCTGCAGTACTGCCAACTTCACCCCGTCCCTGCAGAAGAGACCAACCTGCTCCAAAGCACATCCCCCCAGGCTGGGAACGGAGATGAGAATAAAGAGGAACCTCCAAATCCTCTGATTAAGTCATTTATTAATTGCCCCATCAGACCTTCCCAGCCATGGGAAATGGGTTCCTGGCTGTTGCCAAGCATCTTTGCAATGGTAGCATTGGTGGTTTATTTAAAGCAGGTTTATTGCTCAAGTTTTCCTGTTTTCCCATTTTCCTGTGTTTACTTCTCTCCTCAAATACCTGATTTGGATTAGTTGGGTTTATGGTGGGAAGCTGAGATGATGTTCCCAGCTGTGAATGCACAGCATTAAGTTTTTCTAGCCTGATACCTTGGGGCTTCACAGGGTTGCTATCTGAGTGGTTTCCCTAATAAAAACACTGAGGGGTCCAAATGTATTTCATGAGCCTCTGTCTTGAACTTGGGCTGATTGGAAACAGCCCTTTGTCTTGATCATTGTCATGAAAGATATCATCATAAACCAAAAGAAAAACAACTTTATAGTGAAAATCATCAGTTTACTAGAAAAAAAAATCTCTTGAGATTATATGGAGATAAATGTGTGTGAAACTATGACCTTTTTTTCCAAAACAGATATTACAGAGTCTTGGGGAATGTAACCCGAGTAATATACTATTAACATTATATTAACATACCACTTTACATGTGTAATACATCAGTGCGTGTTTGTGAAGCAGCCTGACTCCTTTTGTTCTATGGAAGTCTTGGGATATTTCTGGGTGGATATAATTGCAAGAATGACATGGTATTTCTTAGGCACCGAAAGACCGTGACTTAAATGAGCAAACACATGTACGTAGCCATTACGGAAGAATGAAATTAACATACTCTTTAGTATAAAAACAGAATCTGAAATTGCTTGGCATGAGCAGGACACACCTGATGTCCTAAACGGCGTCTGCCTACAGGGATCCACTGCTGGCACCAGCTGGGCAGACATAGGTACCTGGGGCTCTGACCAGGATATCCAGGAGCAAGTAAGAACCTGGTGCTCCAGCTTCACCCATGACTGTTAACACTTACATGTGAAAAAGAGTTCTTTGCAAAAGCAGGCCAGAAAAGTTTTGATGCAGAAATACGAAGAAGGTCTTGAATCTGCCTCAGTTCAGTTTGTTTATAGCAAAGTTGGCCTCCGAATAGGACTGGTTATGAGTTAGAACAGGATGCTCTAATAATATACATTTTACTATAATCTAGAGGTGTATACCTAGAAAATGCAGAACCACATTTCTCTATGAATAGGGCTTCCGTTCACTGGTTTCCAGACTGCAACCTGGATTATACGGCTGACATCCCATTTTCACACAAAGGCCCACAGAACAGAACCAAATCCTTAATATTACCTGTGCATCAAGTTTTGAGTGGTCTAGGAAGAGTGTCCAGGCTATCTTCTGTTCCTCTGTACAAGGTTGAGTGTCACCAAGAGAGCATTGCAAATAAGTAGCAGAGGAAAAAGGAGATTCAGAAGGCAAATGGTTTGATGCAGCGGCATTTTAATGTAAATGCAAAGTGGAATAAACATTTGCAGAAAGAATAATGCAGACTAGAAAAAGCATACTTTTAGAGACGAGACAAGAAAAGCTAAAACCAATTACCCATTCCAGTGTGACGCATTTCATTGAGCCGTTCACTTTCCTCTCTCTTTCTGAGCCTGACATTCAAATCCCTACGTGTGCTTTGTTTTAAAACCATGGTCCATGTCAAACTGGGCAGAGAAAGTCAAAAGCACAGATGCAAGATGCAAAGCCACAAGAATAAAGAAAGCATTAATCTAAGCTACAGCGCTATATAGGAAGTAAACGTAGGGTCCTGGTTTTCAGGGGTGCTTCCCTCTCCAGTAGCCATGCCTATAAATCACATGCCATATTCTTTCGTTTCTTTGCTTGTTCTTTTCCCGTGACTATTCTTTGGTTTAAGTTGATTAGATCTTCTTACAGAAGCCCCTCTGGCAAGGATGCTTCCAGCGGGTGGAATAGGTGTAGGAGCACTCCGGCACGCACGGGGGAGCACACGGAGGAGGGCACGGGGGCGCACACTGGGGAGTGCACTGGGGAACACATGGGGCTCGCACTTCTTTGCAAACTGCGGCGCACACCGATCAATGCAGGGCTCCAAGCACTCAGCACCCTTCTGCGTCGAAGCAATCCCCACGGCCGACTCCAAGGAGCCAGCCAGCTCAGCTGACTCCGTGGAGCCCACAATAGTTTCCTGCGGGTAGGTGGTGAGGATAGGTCCTGGGATGGTGACAACCACAGGAGGTGGGAATATAATCACGCGGGAGTCCGGGCAGGTGATGACGCAGGGCTCATTGCAGGCAGTGGCACAGGGCTTGGGGCATTTCACGTCGCACGGGACAGCACATGGCTCAGTGCACACAGTTTTCTCACAGGACATCTTTTATCTGTGCTGTAGACCTGCAAGGTAATGGGAAGGAGCAAATATAAACCCAAAGGAGCCAGTAGTACAGGATCGACACTTGAGCTAAGCTAACATGAGCCCTGAAGAGACACAAGTTAGTAGATAGGTTGATACCCATCCTGTTCTGCTTTGCTTTGCTCTCCTCCTCTGTGGCCTTTCAGAGCCCGATTCCTTCCTGCGCACACCAAACGACCTCTTTGGGGCTGCTGATTAAATAACATCCATTTTCTTCTGTGTAATTTGTAGTCCTAAGGTGGAGTTCAGTAAAATTAGGGTAACACAGCACCAGGCATTGCAGAAACGGAAAACACATGAGAGGTTTTCCATACAGAATTTACATATTCTCTGGGCTAAGCAGACAAAAGACAGAAAGAGGTGTATATAATCCCTGTATTGTACATGAGGGAGTCTATCCCATAAGGATACCAAGTACTGTGCTTTTAGTGCAGTTAGTTTGCAACAGGTGGCTTTAATACAGCATATTTTGTATCAAACTCACTTGGAAAATCAAACAAAAAGAACCTTTCGCAAGATGACAAAGAAAAAGCTGAAACCCAGCAAAAATCTGAAAGCAGGTCTCCTGAATTTAAATTTCAGAGAGGACAAAAATGTTCACAAACCTGGACTGAATTCTATACCTTATTTCCTTCTTTTGAAATAAACCGAAGGGTGGAGAGGTAATTTGGAAAATGTCACAGAACTACATTTCAGGATGTCATTTCTAACTTATCCAAACTCCAAATCAAAGTACCAAATGAAGGAGCTAGTTAATCTGTTGTTGCAGATTAAATGGAATATTTTGGTTTCAGCCAAGGCAATTACTTAATTTTTGTTTGAGCTGCATATTAGAAAAGCCTGGGTGAGGCTCAGTTTGACTCAAGCAATTTTTCCCGGATTTTATTTTCTTTTGTTGTTTTAGACTCAGTGCCAAAATACCCATTATTCACCTAAACTTCTCCTGACCTTAAACCTTAATCCAGCCACTACCTTCAGGGTCCCACCCTCTCATTCTACTACATCTATTAATTCTATGTTCTTGACTTGACCTGCAAATCCCTCAGCAGAAAGCAAGCCAGAGAAAGTAGCTGAGAAACACACCCGAGCACATAACGTATAGTACCAAACATGTATAGTGGATAATATATTCTTACACAGCCTGCTGAATGTTTTGCATAAGACCACTGCTTTGCATAAACAGAACAAAAACACCCAAAGCAACTTCCCAAGGAATATATGCCTTAAGTAGACATTTTCTGGGTTCCCATTTCTTCCGCGTAGCTGTACTGACAGACAATTTAGCAAAGCCCTGGCTATTCAGACTGACAGCGAGTGTCCAAGAGGGTCTCAGGTGGGACTATTCCAAAGTCAGACAGGAACCCTGTAGGGCCACATCCTCAGAGACGCTGTGTCCTAATAGCTGGCTCTGGTCCAAAAGGGGAATGCAGCTATCTCACCTTCTCAGGATTTATATAGCCTATCTCAATATCTATGCATGGTACCTCAGTCCAAAATTAGTTTAAAAATGGAAGTCACAAGGTCAGAATGATGCTGCCACATTTATATTGCTGGCTAAGATATTTCTAGGCTATCTAAAGTCTATATGCATTAAATTTCCATAAAGTCCTGGAAGTAGATGTCTTTAATACTATCTAGATTTCAAATGTATTTTTAAACCTCCATCCATCAGCGCCTCTGAATGATTACCAATAATTATCAAAAGACTCTTTCATGAAAATAAACTACTGAATATTGTACAGAATCGCAGAATATGAATCCAAAATTCATCCCTGAAGTAAATGCAAAGATTTCAAATACTTCTTTTCTTTTTAGGAAGAAGTTAGAATCCAACTTACTCAGTTCACCGAGGAGAAGCCAAGAGAACCTGCTGGAAGATTTCTGAATCATGGATGGTTTTATATACCGTCCTGGACCACCGGGCTGATGCAAGAAAACAACGTCATATTTGTGCATTAGGTTCCATTACTCCCCAAACAAAATTTGACATATAATTACAGTAATTGTTTTGCTTGTTGTTTGTGTTGATTACCCTATTCTCACCAGCACGTGACTTGCACAGTCCCATCCCCAGATTCCTTTCATTTCATGGCTTTAAGCATCATACCTGTTCTTGCAGCCCTGACGGTGTGAAGGCAGCTTGCAGGACCAAACTCAGGCTTGCCTGGGAGCCCTGTCAGTGCCACAGCTGGTCGGAGGCTCTCCAGGACTGATTCTTGCAGTTCCTTAGAAAACAGGAGTTTGTTTTCCTTGCTTAACATCATGACCTCCAAGAATGCATAAGAGCCTAACCTAGTATTAGTAGTAAGTGTGCTTGCTAGTTTAAAGCTTGTTAGGACGTGTTTACAGAAACTGTAGTCATTGCATGACTGTAGTGTCAGGATTGCCTTGGAGAGACACTCCTAGCAGAGCACAGCATTGCCCATGGTGGCCTGGCTCCTCATTTGATGTTCAAGTCTCTTCCAAGGCAAGAATATAACACAGTGCAAGGGCTTGGTGTAGCAGCCATAGCCCCAGATGAGCATGAAAGGTCTCCTCCTCTGCAACACGATTCCTGTCCAAGCCCAGGAAGAAACATGAGGGGAGAAAGTTCATTTTGGTTAAAATGGGATGGTGAGAGGGATCTAAGAATTGCTTGGTCTGGTTTGGAATAAATCACTCTATCCTCAGTCCCTTTCATGGTGGTTATGGGACCATAGTTATGGTCACAGCTGCATCAGAAAAATGCTTATGAGTGTGGAGAAGAGTGCTGCAGGAGACTCAAGGTAAGTGAGCAATCATAGAATCATCGAATCATAGAATGGTTTGGGTTGGGGCCACAACGATCATGCAGTTCCAACTTCCCTGCCATGGGCAGGGACACCCTACACTAGACTAGATTGCCCAAAGCCCCATCCAATCTGGTCTTGAACACTGTCAGGGATGGGGCCTCCACAGCTTCTCTGGGCACCCTGTGCCAGGGCCTCAGCACCCTCACAGTAAAGAATTTCTTCCTAACATCCAATCTAAATCCCCCCCAATGCTCTGGCAAAGCAAGCAAAGCTGGTCATTCCTCATGTAACACACAAGTGGGCCAGGGAAAAGAGCAGCAACTGATTTATTTCAAATTGCTCAGGAGGGCTTTGACCATACAGAGGACTAAGAGTTACAGTACCGATTTGTGCCCAACATGACCTGGTATGATGAAGCAGCATTTCATGCCATATTTGAAAAGCACAGACCTCGCTCCCTCAGATGATATAATAATATTTAAATCACCAAATATGCCCTGATTTGAAAAGGTGAATATTTGGCCAACTTGTTTTAAATAGTATGGTTAGGATAACAAACGCAGAGCTAACATTTAATAAAAAAAAAAAAAACAAAAAACCCAAAGGGATCCAAATTCCTAAGGTGTTTATCATAGCCTGATTCAGAGAATCACATGGGTGGCCTTGACATATATATTTTAAAGTGACGCCATGATTCAATACTGTGGAGTTTAATACTGGCAGCCTGTTATTAACATCATAATGCCACAATACTTTGCATGTATAAAATATTAGTGGGTGTTGGCAAAAGTATCTAAAAGCATTTCCTCAGAACATTTCAAATAATTGTTCTTGCCTAGAGGATCCTCCAAAATCCCTCTGCTTCCAAGAGATAATTGATAGCGTAGAAGGTGCAACAATAATAAGCAAAAATGTTGTATACTTATGGAAATGAGGGAAGGGAAATTAACCCAGAAACTGCTCACTGTGTGCATTGTATACTTTGTGCTGAGACATCCCAAGATCATGGTGACAACCCGAACTGCTCCCCAGCCAGAGCTACACGCCTGACTGTTACCCACTGTGCTGGAGCTATGCAGGGGAGATGAGACGTGCCACTCAGGGAGGATTTCAATAGTATTTGTTGGGTGCTGTTCTAGGCGCAGCACAACACATCAACCTCTGGCTGCTTTGGAAAAGTGTAGAGTATCTGGCGTTCATCTCCAACTCCTTTCAGCAGTGCCGACCTTGCCAGGCAATTTTTGCCATGACTCCTCCTGCACTCTTGGGAGCGCTCAGCTCTCACGGCAGCATTCTCCTGTAGCTTTTTCCATGTGTTTGGCTGTCTAAGCAGCATTACCAGACTCAGCCGTTCATCATTTGTCGTGTTTCTGTCACAGAGGCATTTCCCACGAAGCTCCATGGCAGGAGCGGGGCTGCAAGAAGACCTTCTCTCACTCTCCTGGCATGAGCTCACTTACCCAGAGCAGCTCCTGAGGGAGCTTTCGAGTGAGCCCAACTTTCACAAACGTACATGCATTTATTCTCTTACATATATTTATTTATTTACATGTATAAAATCAGTGATAAGGAAGTAATTGTACGATCATTTTTGGTAAAGGATTTCAGACTTCAAACTGGTGAAGTAACAAATTCTGTTGTGAACAGGTGAATTAAATGAATATGAGTTTCTTGAGAAGGTGAACATTGTTCAAAACCAGTGCTGAGCAATGCCAAAGGCTCAAAAAAATTGTGTGGGGAAAAAACCAGAATTATAGGAAATCATTGTGGAAGAGAACTGTTGAGATTGCCCAGTGTATACTCTCCCTCGAATTATTCCTGGGAAAGATTTGTGTAAGCTGTCCTTAAAAGTGTTCCAGTACCGGCATTCCATCGTCTCACTTGCAAATCTGTCAGCACCTGGCTGCTCCTGAAATTGGAACTGGAGGAGGGGGGGTCCCTAAAACTAAGCTCAGCGTTCTTTGTTGACATATAAAATGATTATTTCATCTCCCATTTTTCCACTGCATGGAGGTGATGTTATTACCTTTCTCCTTGAAGCAATGCTTTATGATTTTATACTCCTTTTAAAGTCTTGCTAAAATAAATGAATCAAATGTGCTATATGGTTTCTGTGAAATAAGACCAAAAAGAGACTTAAACAAATGAAAGTAACTGCAAAGGAGATTTCTCTAATTAGGCAACGTTGTAATTACAGAAGGAAGAACGTGCAAGCATTTAATTATAACTATAATTAACCATTGGAATAATTTGGCAGAGATGAGTGATTCCTTACTGACTTTAAATCAAAAGTGGGAATTCAGTCAAAAGCTGTATGATAGTTTAAAGAGAAATTATGGAATAGAAATAAAGTACTGGCTAATACTTTCTGGTTCATATTGTCCAGAAGATGCCTCCTGGCCAAAAGATCTGTAGACACAAGAATAAAAAATATCTGTTATGACTTAAGGTATGATGTGGCACCAGCACCATCTCAAAACCTGTCACTTCCATGTTTTCATTCCAACTGGTAGAAGAAATAGCAGAGAAAGAAAGCCTTGTCCAGGTTTGCAGGGGAAAAGGTATGGCAAGGTTTGTGATTAAATTAAAAACAAAATAAAATTGAAGACCACATAATTATGCAACAAACTGTACAGTTATGTCTATATTAACATTGAAATTGTGTCTACCATTCATATAAACACAGCAGACCTAGCTTCAAGTCAGCTAGTGTAGCTACTTTTGGTGCTGAAAGAGTTTCTTCCCTTGATCTTAAAATCTGGACCGAGATCTGTGATTCACCTTCCTGCCACTGTTGCTTTCACAAGGCAGGTGAAAGTCTGTGAGGACTATGCTTTTCATAACATACTAGAATGGTTTGGGGTGGAAGGAATCG
>VWZZ01000232.1:67456-91551 GCA_013399095.1 Psophia crepitans | reverse complement strand
GGGGGCTCCTTTGGAGGAGGACGATCCTTTGGCGGGGGGAGCTCTCAGTGCGGTGGGGGCTACTCTAGCTCCAGGAGGTTTGGCGGAGGAAGCTGTAGCTCCGGTTTCTGAAGTGGCAACGTCTCCTGCTGCAGCAGCCCTGGGCTGTGCTAACCTCGCACGGGAAGCTGCAACCCGGTGATGTCCAAACAATCGACTTTGCTGCACACGCGGAGCTGCATTGCTTCCCAAAGTCCTGGGAGACATCCTTCATGCTCTCCGTGCCTGTCTTCACCAAATGTATCCCGTGCTTCCCTGTCATTAAAGCTATGCTGCATCAGTATGTCCGGCTAAAGTTTTCTTTTTCACCTTTCACCTACAAAGCACTTAGATTATGAAACGCGTTGCCATGAAGCCAGCTGAGAACTTTCTCTCTTAAGCCTTTAAGAGATTGTCAGACCCTTTTAGCTGACAGCAGGAATTGGGAGCAGTGGCAAAGGTTGCACCCTGTGACACATCGCAGGATTCAAGCCGCTGAACTGGAATTCTGCTTCCTGACGTCTGATTATCTCACCTTCTAGCTGCAGAGCTACAGAATGATTGCAAACCAACTACCTAATTGTTTTCAAATTGAGCTTGTTTCTTCAGTCATATTAACGTTTTGTTTGGAGCTGATGAGTTTCTTGTTTGCAATCATCAAATAAATGACAGATTAAAATTCCTTAACTTCCCTAAACACTGGAAACTTACGCAATTGCTTAATTGTGTGAGTATCCTCTATATTCTTTTTTTTCTTCCTATCTCTGGAAAAGCTGTCAATTAAAATTTTTGTTATTGCCACTTACACCTTAGTTTTAACAGAGGTAAAATTCAGATTTTTCAAAGTGAGACCAGGAATCTATGACAGGGACATTCTATGTTTTGGCTCTGCTAAATAGCCCCTGTGTTCCAGTTCATCCTTCTTGACTTTCTGAACGTGAATGATTCTGTAGTTCATTGTGAAGTATAAAAAATTAGAAAAAAAATTAAAAAATATTCTTTCATTCCTGATCTCCTTCATGTGTTTGCCAAATAACATCAGATGGAGTAGATCCAGGGTTTAACACATCTTTAGCATCCATTCAACTTCTTTTGAAGACTCACCTGTTGGTCTTCCTGCATTTCTACTCCCAGCAATAACTATGGAAAGCAACAACACAAGGCGTTATTTCTGGTCTCGTGTCACTCATCACTTACGGAAGCATTTCTTGCATACCCCTGTGATATCAAAGCACGCTATGCTGTCACATGGATGCAGCTCTTTGATGGGGACACAGTCAAAAGAAATTCCTAAATGTCTTCGGGAATTTAAGACTGGAAGTTCAAGGTGACAAATCTCAGACATCAAGTAAGGTTTATACGGTTGATTTTCTTTGGTTACCATGCACACTCCCCAGAGAAATGTATTTTTATATTGGTTTGCATTCTTTAGGCACTCTTGATAACGTGTTTAAATTGCCTAAACCTCAGTCATCTCCAGACAAGCATGATAATTCCTGTAGACTGATTCTAAATGAAATATAGTGACAGAATGGATGAACAGACTCTTTCAGAAGAGAAGAGCTGGGCTATACGACACAGTGTAAAATGAAAAACCTTTATGAACTTCCATTTGCCAGGTGACCGTGTCTCACTTCTTACTTTTTTTTTTCTACATTTCTCCCTGTCAGCCAGGGAGAAATAATACTACGCAGCTTGACCTCTTCTGAAAAGGTCTTGTACATGCAGCATTTTAAATCTCACCTCTCATTCGACCTAAAATGAAACAGCTGCACTGATGAAAATTATTTATCTGAGTGGTGTCTGTGGGAAGTGACAGTGTTTGCTATCTGTTCATACACCAACACAAAGCGTTGAGTCATCAACTTCAAAAACCTCTGTGCCCTACGGAGAAGCAATGCTGAACTGTTTTGTGTGCTTGAATGTTGAATGCTTCATTGAACCATCCTTTTCACAGCACCTTTATTACTTCAGCAATTACTGTCATATTACCATAAAAACACGTAATTGTTGCTCACAGGCTATGTAACCAGCTCTTGGAAGCCTCATGAGCTAGCTAGAGGAAAAGATAGGACCAAAACAGTCTTGCAGAGAAAGAAAAACTGAACAAAATTTGATGATGCAGGTGAATTTTAATACAAACGGGAAATGGGATACACAGCAGAATGAGATGGCACACAACACAAAGCAGACAATTCCTCAGCTCCAGGGAAGGGCACAGTATTCTTTGCCTACGAAGAGTCCATTTTCCACCAGTTGTTCTCCTGTCACAGTTTTATTGACAATATCTGTGTCAGGCCTTTGAATTTATTTTTTTTTTTCTTAAACTGGCACAATGAAAATGGGGATCTAGCTTTGTGAGATGATTAACAAAAGATGTACTTAACAATAGACAAAGTGAAAAATACAAGAAAGAGGTGTGGGCCCAGTTTTCAGAGGTACTGAACAAGGGTGGCTCCCGTGGCTGATGCAATGGGCTTTCGCCACCTCTGAAAGCCAGTCCCAGCTGTGGATCTGGATCTTGCGTTTTCGTCTCCAAAGTTGTTGCATGGCCTTCAGGTATCTAGGCTGCCTTAAAATGAGCCACAGTTTCCAAGGCGGGATCCACGGCTGCTGCTGTAGGACCGCCTACTGTAACAGCCCCCAGCCCCCGAGGAGCCTCCATACCCAAAGGAACTCCCAGACCCAAAGGAGCCCCCAGAGCCAAAGGAGGAACCCCCCATCCCTGATATGCCCCCAGAACCATAGGAACCTCCCATTCCCGACACACCTCCAGAACCAAAGGAGCCCCCTGATCCAAAGGAGCTCCCCATCCCTGACATTCCCCCAGAACCAAAGGAACCCCCCATCCCATAGGAGTTCCCAGAGCCATATGTGGTCAAAGCACCATAGGGCTCAGGAAACGATGTTCCCACAATGCTCTCCTGAGGGCAGCTGCTGAGAATTGGTCCCGGGAAGGTGAGGACAACCGGCGGGGCGTATACCACAGCTCTGGAGTCCCCACACGATGTCACACAGGGCCCCAGGCTTCTGCTGTAGGCACATGGTTGCGTGCACGTCACCTCACAGGGGGGCAGGCACCGGGAGCTGATCTCATTGTAGTACATTTTTCTCTGGGTTTGAGGTGAAGCTGGGAAAGACAATGTGTAGTTAGGAAGCCATTACAGTCAGGTATCGATGGGTGTCCATCACACACGTGGCAGCAATAGGGTTAGGTATGCAAGCTAGATCCTTGTTCGTGCTTCCTATTCCTCCCTCAAATCCTTATGTCCTGTGATCCCTCTTCTTCCTCCCTTCTTACCCCTGTGGAAGATGCCTAGGACTTCGTTTATTCAGGAGGGTTTAGCTTTATATTCACACCTCAAGTTTTGAAAGACGTAGGAAAAAAATGAAGCAACTTTTAAAATTCTATTTTTAAATTTTAAATTGATTCTTACCACTGCCTGTAAGTTACTGCAGTGAGTCTCTTATGAAAAGATTTCAGTGCAACATCTTATCGCATTGCTAAAATCACAAAATACAGACACAGGAAAGAGTTCTCATTTAAAACTATCAGTACAGAGGCATAATAGATACAAAATTATTAGATTAAATCAAACTCACCTACAGCACCAAGACAGGTAAGTCAGGAGAAGTTTTTAGGAGACTCCTGAGATGTTCCTGCTTTTATACCTTTTTGCAGGCAGCTCTAAGGATGTGAAGCATCTCATAAAATCTCTAGCATTCACCAAACTATGGGTTTTCTTTTCTGGGTGACTCCTCTAACACCTGTAATTATTTTCATAGTTCCTAATTAGTAAATCATCCACAGACCTGCACAATAAGACTCTCATATAATAAATTTGGGCTTTCTGTTGTGTTGAAACTGTATAGTCAAATTCCTACGCAATATCATTCTGCTGACTACACTGGATTTACACTGGAAACTAATTGACCTCTGCTTATTATTTTTTGCTAATGATTTACCAAGAAGGGGCCCCCAGAAAGATCTGCCCTGTAAGTCTGCTTTCAGGAATAGCCTGACCCCAGTGCTGAGCAACATGAGATAATTTTGAAGTTCAGCCTCACTTCTAGGTTTGAGATCTACCTTGGACCAAAGAGACCTGATGATTTTTGGGTATTTCCTCTCAAGTGGCCCCACTGGCATCCTCACCACAAGGCTCTAAGCGTAACATCCCAAAGCGAATTTTGATACATACTTGGTTGAAATTAGTCAGAGGACTCAGAGCTTAAAGGAGATGTCTTGTCACTTCAATCCCATTTATCTGTGTTTTGAAAGACTTTTTGCAGGGCCTTGTCCTGGCCAGTGCTCAAGAATAATTTGTGAGGCCTGATTCTGTCACGGTGCTGTATCATCCATTCCGTCAATAGACACAGACAGTGTAGCAAAGACTGCTGACCCTCCATCCAAGGTGGGGTTGGATGATTCCATTTGGGAGGTACTATACCTAAATCTAAGGCTTACAAATAAATTGTGGGACTGACACATCAGTAAGCCACCTTCCTTAAAGCCATGAAAGAGACATAAACACAGAGATCAACTCCTATTTCAGTTGGAACCAGAATGATGCCAGAAAGATTTTTTCCATTAAGTTTGAGACAAAAGAAAACTGCTGGGTGTTGGATACCTGTCACTCAAAGTAGGGCTGTAAATGGATCAGTAATTATTAACTGAAATGAAAACAATTGCAAGGCTTAGAAGAATATCTTTTTCTTGGTAAGCGACAAGAATTTAGTGAATAATGAATGACCTCATATCCTTCCTATTGTCTAAGAAAATGTATAAAAGGGTAGAGAACTAAGAACTCTTCTATCCTTCCAGCTCCACTGACTTATTCCTCCAAGACAACAAGGTAAGTCAAATTTCATTGCATGTCTTTGTAGCTGTAGGATGCTTAAAACTTAATTCTTTTTTTTTGTCTTGCAAAATACTAGCAATTTTAGAAAAGATGAAGTAAAGAGAAGAATAGATTTAGCAAGAATTCATAGGAAAGCTGGACTAAAGGGAACAACAGAGTTAGGAAGTTAGTTACTTTCCCCTGGAGACTTTCTGAAGTTGTAGGTCTACTTTGAAAAGAGAACGAATGGAACTTTTCTAAACGAGAAATTGTATAAGGACCAGGTAACTTAGCCCTAGAGAAAAGAGCAACATTTTTTGAGAAATTCAGAAGAAAAAGAGATGTGGATGGTAGACATAGGAACAAGATCTGAGAAGTCTTAAAAGAGGTCAGTCAGGAAGGAAATAGCAGGGAAAATGGAGACTGTGAGGGAAGGTTGAGCTAGGGGTTGATGAGCATCTGGAGGAGAAGGACAAGTTGCACCTGACGGTGCAACCTGACCTGATGGTTTCCTGTCTGCATGTTGTCTTTTCCAGCTTCACCTCCACTTCCCAAGAATGGTGTTGAACAACGTTAGCTCTGAGTGCTTGCCTGCCTGTGAGGTGACGTGCACACAGCCATGTGCCTACAGCAGAAGCCTGGAGCCCTGTATTGCATCGTGTGGGGACTCCAGAGCCGTGGTGTATGCTCCACCGGTTGTCCTCACCTTCCCGGGACCAACTCTCAGCAGCTGCTCTCAGGAGAGCATTGTGGGAACATCATTTCCCCAGCTCTATGGTGCTTTGACCCCATACAGCTCTGATGATTCCTATGGGATGGGGGGTTCCTTTGGTTCTGGGGGAATGTCAGGGATGGGGAGCTCCTTTGGATCAGGGGGCTCCTTTGGTTCTGTGGGCATGCTGGGAATGGGGACCTCCTGTGGCTCTGGGGGCTCCTTGGGGTCTGGAGGTATGTTGGGGATGAGGGGTTCCTTTGGCTCTGGGGGTTCCTTTGGGTATGGAGGCTCCTCGGGGGTTGGGGGCTGTTACAGCAGACGGTTCTACAGCAGCAGCCGTGGATCCCGCCTTGGAAACTGTGGCTCCTTCTAAGGCAACACAAATACCCACACAACAACTTCGGAGACGAAAACGCAAGATCCAGATCCACAGCTGGGACTGGCTTTCAGAGGTGGCGAAAGCCCATTGCATCAGCCACGGGAGCCACCCTTGTTCAGTACCTCTGAAAACTGGGCCCACACCTCTTTTTTTCTATGTTATGCCTCAGCTTCTACCAATAGCAGTTTCATATGACAGCTGCTTTCCTTAAATTCTTATTAGTTTTGTTCTATGTCCTTTCTGGTGGAGTGGAAATGCTTCTGAATCTGTGAGTGGGACTGCTACAAAGATTTCAGCTTTACCTTGTAACGTGCAGTGTCTTCTATCATCGACGCAGATGGCCTTTGGACTACAAAATAGACCACTAATGAACTGCACCATTCTATTCTGTAGCACTTACTTCATGTCATATTAAAAGTCTTATTGAATCGTATTAGTAGGTTTCTGGTTTTTTGTTTTCTTCTATTCTGCTTTACAAACTAGTTTTAGTGAAATTGGACTGTGGGAGTCAAAATAGGAGGTGGAGATCCATGGGAGGTAGAATTCGATGGCCTCATGTGTGGCTGCATAAAAGCCCCAATCTCGCAGTTCTTTCTGTGTAGGGAAGTATTTCTATGCATTTTAGTGGCTAAGCCTGGAAGGAGTCATTCCTGAATACTCCTTTCAATTTGAGAACATTTTGGATAACGTGGCTTGCGAGGGATGAGTGGTAATTGCACCTACACTCAGCTTCATGCAGTTGCACAGTGCTAAGAGGATCAGAGTTGGTGATTTTGAGGCCGAGCCAGGAATGTCTGTACAAACTGCCACACACGTGACTTCAGCAAGGGTGATGCCTCACAGTTTACAAAGGGGATTCACACCCCCTCACAGTTCTTACTCAACAGGCTGAGGAATGAAACATTGAGTAATGAGAGTGAAAATTGCTGGGGCATTGCTGCCACAACCTTATCGGTGGTGCTCTAGAGCAAAGTCAGGAGTTCCTCAGCTGAGATGAAAACTGGAGTCACAACATCTGAGTAACTCCTTCAGTACTTTGAGACCCCAGCGCGTACACACGTACCTCTGCACATGTGTTCGAGCAGCTGAGAAAAACAATTCCGCGCTAGGAGAAAGAATTTATACCCAAATAAAAGCAATCCTGCTTTTTTAACAGTCAAAATATAGGCTATTATTTAAGTCTGTGGATTATGATCTGATTTTGCTCGATAGGCTTCTTGTAAAGTAATGCCATTACTGCTGGGTGATATAATTTAAGCGATGTTCTGTCAACGTGATGGTGCATTGTACGCATAAGCCCACAGTATGAGTGGAGCTCCTTGGATGTTTCTCCTACCATTTTCCAGTTGAAACTCCTGTTTCATCAAAAGGCTTGCAGACATATTATCTTAGAGATCTGTCTAAAAGATGTCAATGAAACCAAAAATTTAAAGCCAGATGCAAACTTGTGGTGGTAGAGCCTTTCTCAGTCAGTTCTGGCAATGACTCTGCATGAGGCACTTTGTGATCCTTAAGTCTGAGAGAGCACAAGGGCATCCATGTAGCTGTTGCCTCAGGGATCTCACGGTGATGCTTAACAAGTTCAGATAATTTACGGCATAAATTCTTCAATTAAGTTAACAAACCACAAGGATTAAGACAATCAAAAGAAGGAAATGAATGTTATGCTTGGCAAAGCAGCACTTGCTCAGCCTACGCCCCAGCCCTCTCTTGTGAGCAGCAACACAATAGAAAGGGCTCCTAAAGAAAAATACTGATACAGCTGCTGGGTGGAATTTCTCAGTTTACTTCAAGACAAGCCACAGTGTGCAAGACTTGTAGTCTTATTCTTAACTTCATACAGATAACGTCCCATGTCTTTTGACCTGCCTGTCTCTAATACTCAGATCTAGGCTAACCCATTTCCCTTTGCAGTCTGTAATCAGATAAACTATTTTACCATCAAATTGGAGAACAAGTTTGTCTTCTGGTTGAGTCACGACATGTGCAGTCATTTTAACCTCCTCTGAGGGTTAAAACATTTTCCTCAGGGATATTCAAGGAATGACCCTGAGTAACTCCTTGGTTTGGAGCAGGAGCAGTGCCAGACCAGCTTGAGAGGTTGTACCAACCTAAATTATTCTATGATTTTGTTCTAATTAGTATGTATGCCATGGTATATATCAGAAAGGGGAAAAATACTCTAATGAAGTATTTCTGAAAAATTCTAATGGCCATACAGAGGAATTAATTCTTCTCTGATGATAGTCCTTGATAATACTTGCTCCACAGATTTAACTTCTTTCAAACTGGTTTGTAACTAAGAAACTGCAGCAAAATGAAAGCCAGAAGACAATGCTATGATGCAACAGGGCTTTAATACAAACAAGAAGTGGAATACATTCTTGCAGAATGAGGCAATGCAGAGACAAAAAATGTCATTTCCATTTCAACAAGGACTACAATCAATCAGTCATTCAGAGGAGCACAGGGCTCACAAGACATTCTTCTTTCAGCTGGACACTTTCACGGTCAAGTCCCATTACTTCTTTCACTCTCTTCAGGTCCAGAAACAACAAAACATAAGAGCAAGTAACAAAGTGAGGCAACTTTGGGATCATAAGCCTTAGATAAAATATAGCACAAAGAGATCCCAAGCAATGCCAACTCCTACTGAGATTGGCTGGAGCAGAGGCTGCTTGGCATGTCTGATTTCCAGGTCTATGTGTCAGCTACTAGTTTGTATTATTGCTCCTTCAGTCATGGCTCTTACTTAAAGATTTAAAATGGCCCATAGTTTCCATAGCGATACCTATAGTACCCTCTGGAATAACAAGGGAAAGAATTTCTACCAAATCCCGAAAAAAATGAGTTTCTATAAAAGCTTCCCAAACGGGATATTCCACCACCACATGAGTCCCCTCCCATGCCACCATAAGAACCGCCTGAACCATGGGAACCCATCCCACAGGAGCCGCCTCCACCATAGGAGCCACCAGAACCCATTCCTCCACCTCCGGAGCCCATTCCTCCACCTCCGGAGCCCATTCCTCCACCTCCAGAGCCCATTCCCCCACCTCCGGAGCCCATTCCTCCACCTCCGGAGCCCATCTGACCCTCTATTTCAGGTATCGCGGTTCCCACATAACTTTCCTGAGGGCATGAGCTGATAATGGGTCCTGGAAAAGTCACAACAACGGGTGGTGCATACACGACTGCTCTTGAATCACCACATGAGGCGACACACGGTTCATTCCAACAGTCGACGTATGGTTGCGGGCATGTCACTTCACATGGTGGAGCACAGCGGGAGCTAAGCATCTGTCCATAGGAAGACATCATTCCAGAAGGCAAGTCAACCTGAAAGGCAGAGAGTACACTAACCTGGTGAAGTTACAGCCATTACAACCAGAGGAGTGAAAGGACAAAATGTGTTGTAGTAACATGGGTTGTGTAGGTGAGTTGAGTGCTATTCATCTGAACAGATGCAGATAAATATGTTCGAGTCATCTACACTAAACTTAAGAGCTAGTGATGAAAAAAATTACAAAAAATAACCACCATTTCTAAGGCACAATCCATTCTACTCTAAAGCAGACTTGTGCATTACAGATCTCACCTAGCAAGCTAGATGAATTGGCCGGTAGAGGCTTTTAAGTCTACTCACACTCCTATCTACTGCTCCATTGCCCTATAGCCTATTCCCAAAATCAGTTCAGGGAAGAATGTCTCAGTTCTCACATCACTGCCTCTGCTGTGTTTTTTGTCTGGGAGTTGGTCCTATCCCAATAATGTTTTTCGAGTGTCCTGTCTCCATAGATAGATGCTCAATTCCTAGGAACTGCTACCAACCACATTTTTGAGAATCCCATTTATTTTTCCCCCGAGACATGGCGATGCCTGTATCCACCCTATTTGCAAGCAGACAGTTTCCAAGTAAAAGGTTTTTGGAGAACAAGGTCGTACCCTAAAATAGGGTAGGATTTATAACCTCATATTAACGCTACCTATAAATCCACATCTATAATTATGAGCTGATTCAGTTAAATCAGACTTACCCAGTCACCAAGAAGAATAAGTCATCAGAGGCAGCTACAGAGACCTGAGTTATGACGACTTTTATATGCTGTCATAGGGAGTAGAAATGGGGAGATATCTTTACGCAATCGTTCTCTACATCTTGTGAAACAGAACGTTTTCCCTTGATGATGCCTGCCTTTGTTGCAACTGTTTTGACAATAGCTTATGATTATTAGATAATTTCCCATCCCACACGGCACAGTGCACGCACTTCACCCATCTTATCTTTTTTGCTGAAAATCTCACAATAAATTGAGGTTGGTTTTCTCTAAAATACCTGTTGATACTTGTGAAAGTAGCTCAGAGATGGATAAACTACCTGCTGCTAGTAAGCACAGGATTCCAGTTTATCCTTTGTCATCTCAGGTAATAATAACCAGTGGCTTTCTGGATTTCTCCTCTTTAAAGGCAGGAAATCTTTTCACATTAAACAGCCATTAGTGTCCGTGGCCATTGTTTACCCACTCCAGGGGCTTTGGGATGGGAGTTTGTGGATGGATGTTCTCCTACATGACTACATCATGTCCCAGTTAAGTAGAAAGTAAGAGATACCAAAGCAGTTCACAGGGGATGTATATTCTCCTGTCAGCACTAGGATCAGGCACAATAGTCCAATTAGAAATTCAGCTAAGGAGAGGCACTTGTCCAAGCTTTTACTATTTATCACCCATTCCTCATCTCAAGAAATCACCCCCTTCCAAGGTGCCATTTAGAAGAAACACCAAAAAACCACTAGTAACTATGCAGAACTTGAATTCTCCTTTCTGACTATGTATGTTGGCAGTCAATATGAAGAGAGGAACAATGTACATTACGTGTGGGACTAGAGGATCCAGAGGAAACGCTACCCGAAGTACAGGTCCATAACCTCAGCTAAAATAAATTCACAAGGCCTGACAAATGCTGATACTGTGATTCACATAATCACATTTACATAAAAAACCCTCTTAGCTATGTTCTTGTGGAAAATTATTAAAACTAAAGCTAAAAAAAAATACAGATTATTTTATTTACATTTCGCGAGCATGGAATGTATGCAGCCAACAGAAATATGACAGCAAGCTGCACAGAATAGTATGACTCATGTAATTTGTGGGAATGGGAAGTAACTGATAATTACAGCATTTGACAGCTGAAGCAATTAAAGGAGTTACCAAACCAAATACTTTACAGAAGCTGATAAAGACCTCATTGTTTTTGAGGTTTTTCCAATATATAGAAAACTTGTTCAAAACACAGCTCCTAACACACGCTGCAGAAAATCACCCTGGCTCGACCGTCCAGACAGTTTGTTTTCTGTAACGGATGCTTTTCCCTGGCAGCTTAAAGTAAGGGGAAATCACGTTTTACATGAGGTAGAAAGCCACAAGAGCAGATACAGTCTTTCACTATCAAACTCTAATCAGGTCTCCTACTCCACTGATATCCTCTTAAAAAATATATGATACAAACCACAAAAGAGTATTTGGCAATAGTCCAGCATACCCTTTCACATCACCTGAACCTCAGCTGCCTCACATCAAAGAATCCTTTTAAAGACAGAGAAATAGATATCCTCCCACACCAGGTGAAAGCTCAATACACCTGAAAATACTAAGAAAAAGTATCAGGGATTTTATATTATCCTCTGAAGAGCCTGTTCTTTCATATACAGAGCAATAAACATACATAAAGCAGCAGTCTGGCCTGGCTGAGGAACCCCAGACTTGGTGCTTACAGCTTTAGATTTAAACTCAGCTCACATCAAGCAATTCAGTAGCATTATCTGAAAGACTCCTCATCTTGTTTTTTTCTAGCTTGTTGTTGTTGTTGTTAGCAGTCTTATTAATTTTCTGGTTTTAGAAATCCCCATACTGTGTTCTGATCCTCACCTAGCTACTTTGCATACTAAGATTAAATCTTGAAGAGGAAGCTGGTTTAATTGCTATTGCTCTCACCGGTCCTATGCTATAATTTTCTAAATTGGTCCAAAAGCTCACTTGTCTGAAAGGAAATAGCCTATATTATTATCACAGATTGTACCAAAACATTATCCTTAACCTTCATTTTTCAGTAGATTTTATGATAGCAATTCCAGCCAGAGTGCTTGCAAGTGAATAACAAACACCACCATACAGCAAAATAAATAGGTTAAAATACAGGAATTATTGTG
This sequence comes from Psophia crepitans, assembly GCA_013399095.1. Taxonomy (NCBI): domain Eukaryota; kingdom Metazoa; phylum Chordata; class Aves; order Gruiformes; family Psophiidae; genus Psophia; species Psophia crepitans. Next base: position 79,390 of record VWZZ01000232.1, on the reverse strand, counting down.
CAAGAGTGCAAAATTAAGGGTGCTTTGGATCCCAAATATCCACATTTTGGCACAGGTTTCCAGTGTGGTCTAAGAGCTGTCACCTGGAAACCTATTTCCAAAATTGCTCCAACTGGAGGGTCAATGTTACTGAGTGTTTTTTCATTGTCTAATTGCAAGATTCAAGAGAAAATGAGGAACTGAAGAACTCCATCACCACTGTCTGCTCTTTTATTGTCTATATATTCAGTGCTATTATATTGCTCAGACCATAGCAGTATCTCAGTTTTGTACTTTTATATTCATTGTAAGCTGTGCATGACATTTACTTGATTCCCTTTGTTCACCCCTACCTAAAAAAATAAAAAATAATCTTTTTTGTTGTTGGCAGCCTACTCTTCTCCCTGTGTTTGGAGCTGTTGGAGATAATCTACTCAGACTATACTATTGTAAGTATAGGAAACCTTATGACCATGGGCCAAGCAGAGCTCAAAGACAACGGGGGCGGGGAGGAGAAAGCAAGTCTAGACTGATGATAAAAATTGTGGTTTTTCAGAAAAACTGATGCTTCCACCAGTTACAAAAAATCAAAGAAACTTCATTTCTTCTTAAAATCAGATCCATATCTGCCTTCCATTCCTCAGGCTTTATCTGATGTTTATAACAATCTCCTCCAGCAGTAGTTTCTTTGCACGTAAAACCCCTGCTTGCTTGTCCTGTCAGTCACTCAGTAAAGTAAAACAAGTCATTGTGCCTGAAAGTTGGACTTGGTTATGCAACTGTGTGGTTGTCACAGGAGAAAGGAGGACACAGATTCCATTCCAGACTGAGATAGCTATGCCTGACCGTCTGAACATAGTCATCTGAGTTTCTTTTACAGTCAGCAGGTACGTTTGGTGGAGCCTGGTAATCTATACACACATTTACCTTTCCATAAATGCTTGAATTTCATCAACTGGGCAGTTCTGCCATCTCTGTGGAGTACTGTCTAGCTGTCCTTGGAGGGCTCTGGAAGTTTAGAAACCCCACTTATATGGAGACCCTGTGTTCAGCGACTGGTGCATGTTCCAGTTTCCGTCGGCACTAAGATGACTTTCTTCTATTTTTTGCCTTTTCCACACTCCTCACTTAATTCCCTTTCAGCAAAATTCCAAGGGGAATTCATAGTCAGTGACCTCAGTCTACTCATCTCCCATTTGCATCCTGAATACCTGGTGTCATCTTAAAGTGTTTAATCATAGAATCACAGAATACCTAAGGTTGGAAAGGACCTCCAAGATCCAGCCGCCAACCTAACACCACCATGCCTACTAGATCATGTCCTGGACTGCCACGTCTACACGTTTTTTGAATGTCTCCAGGGACGGAGATTCAACCACCTCTCTGGGCAGTCTGTTCCAACATCTCACTACTCTTTCCATGAAGAAGTTTTTCCTAATATCCAATCTAAACCTCCTCTGATGTAACTGGCAAAATGCAGCTCTTTTTATATGGTTTTCCTCTCTTATGGATAGAATCATAGAATTCCTAAGGTTGGAGAGGACCTCCGAGATCATCAAGTCCAATCATCAACCTAAGACCAATAGGTTTGGTTACATTTTCTCACTACAGTGCAACAAAAGGTGGTGATTAAATAACTATACACACAAATAATTCTGAAGCTGGAGAATTCTTCCCCACCACTAAATGTGATTTGCTCGGAGCTCACGAATAATTACACTACTGCAATCTTACCGGGCATCTGTCATCTTAAAAACAAAACAGAACTAATACTCTTTAATATATGAGTACGGCTCTCCTCAGTAAGACCTGAGGGTATGTGAAATTGCAGCCCAAGGTGTAACTACAGCTTGCACGCCTGTGTATAATTTAGCTTTGTATCAAAGCTGGCCAATGTATACCTCTCAGGCTGCACACAATGTACCCATCACCCAAGCATGTTTTCCAGGTCAGAACCACCTTGCTTGACCAGAAACAGGGCTGTAGGACCCTGAGGTACTGGGTCATCTGAAGTCCCCAGGTGTGGGAAGAGCTGATGTAGCAGCATTGATAAGGCTGTTGGTTTGCTGCATAAATCAGCTCAGTGCTGCCCCACCTCACAAGACCCAGGCTCTGAGGAGGTGACTTGTACTTTCTTCTCTGTGTCTGAATTGCTGCAAAGAGGTGAAGGACCTCAGTAAGAACCAGGAGGCTTGGGAAGGTGAGGAGGACATGGTGATGTGCACTCACTGGAGTGGCAATCGTGTATTCAGACAAAGACAGCCTGGAATAGCGCTTTTGTCCCATGACGAAGGGGTGTGGGGTTAGCTGGGTCTTCTTAAAACATGAGTACGACAGAGATGTGCATAGACCCGTTTCTCAGGAGTGTGGGTACTCATGAGGGCAAGATTTGGGTTATTTAGAGTGGAGTACCCTGGAAGTTCCACCCCTGCAAATGAACCATTTTTAATACTTTGTTAGTATTTACAGTATGTGCTGATACTGCCAGAGTGGATCCATATTCCTGTATCACCTCATGGCTCACAGAGGTGTGGTGCTAATATCCAATTTAATAATCTATTAATTCTAAAGCTATTAATTAAATCTTCATTCTGGTTCATTATCTAATTAAGCCTGCTAATCTCAGCAAGAAAAACTGGCAGCTGACTTTCAGTTCCTTCAAGGCTATTACACTAAGAGTGCTGATGAGATGGCACAGAACCCTGTTAAATGAATTTATAGTTGAGCTTAGAGACAGAGAAGGTGCTTTTCACAGAAGGAAAAGGGAAAGCAGAGTTCCGCTGTCCAGAGGAAATGTGTGGATTATGGGTGCCAGGTCCTCTTCTGCTGCAAATATCTGCATAGCACTGCTTCTTCCAACACAGGTCAGCAAGGCTAAAACTTCAGCTTGAGTAGAAAGCTGCCACAAAGGCCAGCGTACTCCTGTCTTCTTCCTGGTAACTCATGTCACAACCTGAAAAAGGATTTAAACAGTAACAGCAGCCCTGCACCAGCATCTTCTCTGGGCATCCCATGCAGGATTTGTTCTGCCCCTTCTCCTGTGTCTGTCCCATGCCTTGATCTCCCTGGCCCCATTGTAAATTTGCTAGCGTGCAATATTGGAATTATAATGACAGGTTATAAGTAATAGGGCTAATAATAATTAGGTGTGTCTAAGTCTTAGATCCACCCTTATGTATAGAGTGTCCTTAGACAGGTTAGTTGGCTTCTGGGCATCAGTTATCCCATAATAAGATGATTATGGTCTGTGCTATATGGACGTAAAGAGAAAGAAGGTTTGCAAGAAGCAGTGAGAAGATGATGTGGGATGTTTTACCAACAATAAAATGTGGTATCCTTTATAATGACTGAAACAGCAGGGGAAGGTAGAGGAACAACTGAGCTCCCATATGCAAGGCAATATAGGTGGAAAGCATTGAAAGGAGCAGTGTAAGGGAAACAGTGGAATGTGTTTGTGGGAGGTTGTTAAACGGCAGGCAAAGGAGGAAAGAGCAAGAGTGAAGGCTAAGTTGGCAGAATTATCAGAAACACTGGGAGGTTTAACTAGGCTGTTAATCAAAATGTCTCAAGATATGGCTTAGGCAGATGAGTAGAGAATATTGAGGGTTCTTTGAAAATGTGATGTGTCCATACACACCGAATGGGCCCAAATGACATGCCTGCGTTTCAGACAGCAGAGCACCATGGTATGGATACTAAACACAAATTTCTCTGAAAGGGATCAAGCTCTAAGTTCCTAGGCTGAAAGGCCAATGGCTCTTCCCTAAAAAGCCTCAGCAAGGCTTTCAGAGGACGGACTATCTTGTGCAAGCTGCTTCATTCCCAAGAAGAGTCAAGTTAGCGATTTTCAGGCAAATAATTTTATTTTTTTTTCCTCTGTTAAAGAGAACATCTTCAGGAGGTGAAAATCTCTTCCTGAATCTAGTTCCTTGTGCAACTAGATTATTGTATAACTCCTTGTACTGCTGGACTGGATGGGGTATAGATAATGAGTCAAGACCGGGTCTTTTGGACTGGAGGTTTCTGAGAGCTCCACCCTGCTCATGACCTCATTACTAAATTTTTCACAACACTTTTTGCATGAGCCAGGCAATAAACAAAGCTTTTATCTCTGCCCTGCCTCCCGGCTTATCTAGGGCGTGACACCGAGACACAGTTCACAAACTAATCTTCCGAGATATAGTAATTACATCTTCATATTGTATCAATAAAGTAGGGCACATGCTAATGTCTGCAAGATAAGCAAGTTAAAGGAGTTCCCATCCTTTAAAGTGAAAAATTTAAATATCTATACACCAAATATTGGAGGGGCTTATTTTAGAAAGAGCAGATTTTCAGAGGGTAGGGAGCATGTGTCTCCCAGGCAGAGGTCCACGTGGGTTGGCTGAGCAGACAGCAACTCACAGCCAAGGCGAAAGCCCCGTGGTTGCAGCAGACGGATGGGCAAACTGTCTCCCCAGAGTCTGGCAGCTTCCCAGGGAGACAGGGCAGGGTAAAGAGGGAGACTGGCAGGAAGCCAGGCTGCTTAGCATGTTCTCATATGGTGTTTTAACACTGCCGTAAAGTTTTCTGCAATCACTTTCCTCTTTGAAGAAGTCTCTGGGAAAACAACTGCATCTGAATGCGGCTGCATGGGCTGCTGTTTGCAGAATAAGGTGCACACCCTGAGGTTCGTGGGCATCTGCCTCCTCAGGTGAGGGCACATTGTTGTATAGCAGCTCTCGACTCATCAGCTCAACAACAAGGGAATTAGAGTTTAGCCAGACTTCACATTTCAGCTTTAGAAACAAGTTTACCTATGAAATTTAATTCACTTCTGTTAAACTGGGCTTTTAGCTGGCAAAGACTGGCAGAGGTGCCCAGTCACAACGGCAGTAATATTCTTCTTGGGGGCGAAAGGACAATGCTTACGCTTAAAATGTGTGGAAATCTTTAGAGGAAGAGAAGCTTAGAATTTGGGGGGAGGGCAGGGGAAGGGGGAGCAGGGAGTAGCCGGGGCTTTTTCCTGAACTGAAGTAAATAATGAAGGAATTTCGCAGGGTGTCATTCCTTTGAATTCTACTTGTTGCTTTTCAGCTGACACATCAAGCCTTAAACTCCCAAAACCACAAGCTGTACTTAACAGGATGAGGAACAAGTGAAAGCTGGGAGGTGAAAGTGAAAATGAAAGTGTCTCATGCAAAGGCATGTGACCAGAGCTGAGGAGTGCAAGAGGGAGCTGATTCTTTTCTCATTTCATGGGTGAAGAGGACTGACAGACTTGGTTTTGATGTTTGCCGTCTAAATTTCACCATTAGGTACCTGAAAATCAAAAGTAGAAGAAAACAAGAAAACCACCATAATAATGCAGAATAATTTTAATGGAAAGGGAAAGAACAGAACAAGACTGACAGAATAAATTAACAGCATAAAGGGCAAAGTTCCCGATGCAGATTCTGTCACTCACATACTGCATTAACTTCGATATGCGATACATTTAATCAAATGCTTTTTTTCCTTAAATAAAATTAAAGAGAGGATCCGTTTCTTTTCCCCCCACACCTTTTCCCTGCAGTGAAAGCGGAAGCCAGAAACAAATTACGTGTGCGCATATATATGTGTGTGTGTATATATATATATATAAAAGAAACAGTGAATTTCCTGGTGACTAATTCTCTTAAATGCTAAGAACAGACTAATTAGCTTTAGCAGTGAAAGGATTTGTCATGTCTCAATGGACCACATTTGTGGTGTTCTTGAAACAGCCGCTGCCTTCATTTTTCTGGAAAGCAATGGAAAAAGAGCAACTTATTCCCAAGAATCGGATACTGATGTTTCAAAGATCAGGTTAACACAAATTAGGGTGGGGGCATTTTGCTACTCTAATCACCTGCCTGAGAATGTTCCCGAGGAAAAACTATATGCTTAAGGTAGAGCACAATTTAAAGAAGATGTAGGTAAGCCTGCTCTAGAGAGGTAGAAGAATTCTAGGAGGCCTTTGGACCTAGTCATTGGGGTTGGTACCACTGTGTCATGCTTCTGAGGTTTCTTTGTCCTCCTTTGCTGTATCTGTATTTTCAATTTCTGGCCTCTCCTTCTCTGGAGCATGCTCTTCCCTCTCGCTCTCGGATGGTTGGCAGCGTCTGTAGTCGGGTCTACTGCAAGGATGCATCCAGTGGGAAAAAAACACATAGGAGCAGCGTGGTGCACGCTGGAGCACATATTTCGGGACAAATCTCTCTGCAGGTGGCTCTGAGCGCAGGACTTTTGCTCTCAAAGATGTCAGCGGAGCTGGTGCGCCTCCACCCAGGACTGCAGAACTTCCCACTACTGTCTCCTGTGGGCACGTGCTGAGGATCGGCCCCGGGAATGTCACAACGACGGGAGGGGGGTATACAATGACTCTGGAGGCGCCGCAGGGTACAACACATGGACCATTGCAGCTGGTAGCAAGAGGCTGTGGGCACTGCACGTAGCACGAGTGGAAACACCGTCCTGGGTTCCACAGCCCGACGAAGGACATCTGGGCGAAATGGTGGCGAACCTGCAGCACACAACAGAGACCACAGGAGTGTTTCTCAAGGCATTTGCAACCCGCACCCTGCCCTTCACCCTGTGGAGCTCTGCACCTCAGGGAGGATGACTGCTCCTCTCCTGCCCTCCTCGCAGAGAGGGCAAGGTGCATGCCACAGCTGGGGATATGCTGTGGTGGAGAAGGTGGAAGCGCATAGGAATGCAGCTCAGGTATTTTAGTTACCGAGACTGTGCATATTACGTAGATGCTGTAGCAGAGACAACATAAGCCTGGGATTGCAGAAAATGGAGCTCACAGGTCAGTCCAGGCTTGTCCTCTTGCTCCACTCACCCCATGCCCATCACCCTGAGTCCTTCTCACCCTGCCTCCACCCTACCAGAAAGGACACTTAGGCCTCTGGGTTTAACCAACCACCATCCCATTTTATCACTGCCATCCACTGCTCACAGGCCCTTTCATCCTCTGTCCATATGCTCTACCTCTTTTCACTCTCCCAGTTACAGATCCCGTCTGGGCAACCACCAAGGACACCTGGAGAGGTACTGCGGCTGTGGCCAGTGACTCCAACATACCCACTGTTGGTGCCATGAGGTTACTGGTCATACAGGAGTAGGTATTTTATATCCCTGTGCTGGAGAATGTCCTTGCCTGGGATTATTTGTCTTGGTGACAGAGCATGCCCAGCCCTCATTAGGGTAATCCATAGTAGGATTCCTGTTGCCTCCACTGAGATTGTGCTGGGCACTGCATTGGCGCAAAGCTACAAAGAGGTTCTGTCCCGAGAGGCTCATGGATCCAATGTCAGGCAGCACTGGGAGGAAAACCCACTATCCCAGCTCTGCAAGCTGGGGACTGCTGTACGGGAGGTAGAGGGACCTGATTTCAGTGTCATTCTGTGTGCCAGTCCCTTTGCTTCGAGGAAAATCTCACCTCCAGGTACCTCCAGATGGTTTGTAGAGACCATTCGAGGCAGAGCCAAGAACTTTATAGAGATTTTTGGTGCCTACCTTTTTGCCTAGACCCTGAATCCATCTTTTAGGTCATTCAAATGGAACTACTTACAAAAATATATTCTGGGATATACCTGTCAAAGTTAAAAACTGAGAGATGTAGACAATTACCTATAAAGCAGCCATTTTATTTCTGTCCCTGGAGAAAAACAGCTACTTTCAGAGTGCTGTCAAGCCCTTTCAGAGGTAGGTGCTTAAATAAGTCACGTGAAATGTCTGTTTCTGTCCGCCAATTATGATGGAGAGATTAAGGGGGAATCCCATTACTCATCTTGCCTAGCTTTTCAAGTCTGACAATGCTCAGCATCAGATGCTCTCATCAGAAAAGCCCTGAAGTCATTGAATTTCTAAACAATTGTCCTTGCAGAGTTTCTTCTTCTTAACAGTGCTGTGGTAAAGGTGTCTTAGCCCAAAGAGAGGGGCTCCAGCCGCAAACAGACCTGCACGAGTGACCAGTTGAAAATTGTGTTTTTCACAAGATTTGTGAGTGGTGAAAATTCATTCTTAGTGAAATGAACTCATTGTTCTAGCTGTGGTTTGGATGCAAACATGATCCTTCTGGCAGGAAAGGAAGGAGGCAAGATTTTTAGTCCCTTTTTGTCCGTTTGAAAACTAAGCCTCACTGATTCATGAATGAAAATCTTTGTAAAACAAATTTGAACATCTCAGATCTTCTCCAATTTTTTAATGAATGCTACTGTTACCGAGCAGCCTGGTCTAGTTGAAGATGCCCCTGCTTATTGCAGGGGGGGTTGGATTAGAAAAACTTTAAAGGCCCCTTCCAACCCAAACTATTCTATGATTCTACGGTAATATTATCTAAACTCTACCTGAATAGAGCTTACAGCGTCTTCTATGTTGAATACTATGTAGCTATATACAGTTAATTGATAATAATGAAATTGCACTACTTTTTTAATAAGAATGCCAGTCACCGTAGACATATTTCAAGGCTGAACATGGTCCAAGTATACAACTAAATAATTTCTAGCAGACTTTTCAAGAAAGGATCTTATTAATATTTTTAGAAACCGCAGGGTGAATTGCTGTTAAACCCCCGCCCGTGTTAAAGCAACGTTTTACTCGATATAGTTAGATTGAGGTGAATGGGACTTACCAGCTGTCCAGGAAGAAGTCGAGAGAAATGGCCAGAGGAGCCCTGAATCCTTTGAGTTTTATATGCTTTCTTGAACTTCCAGGAAGATGAGACAACCTCTGTGCATGAGGTCTTAATTACTTTCCAAACAATGTTTCCCGCATGTGTAACACTTATAATTACTATAATTATGTGAACATTGTTTACCGGCATTATTTGATTTTCTGTGGTACATACTGTTACACGCTGTGGGGTTCCCCTCATACTATATTGTTATGGTCCAAATCAACTACTGATGAGAGTCTACCACTTCTGTCTGCGTTAACTTGGGGATGTTCAGCTTTGATTTAAGTATTGACCATGTGAGCAGTGACTTGCAGACAGTAACTGATGTATTGCAGACATATTGGCTACATCTAATGGTAGGTGTGAAGGTTTAATTCATTCCCCTAAATCCGCTGTAGCATTTAGTTGGAGGCATCACGGGGTTCACCCCGTAAGTGGATGGAGAAGTGGAGAATAAGATTTTACAAACTGCAAAAAAGAGGCCCCATTTTTGTTCACAATAAAACTGATTTGGTTGTTTGCTTTCTGCCCTTTGTTTGACTGACTTGTCACAGATTCAGTTGGAGGATGTCGTTTTGCTTGGAGATCCCCATTTCCCACTCTAGGTACTGACCAGCTGCTGAGTGTTTGACTCCAATCACCGTGTGTGATCAGAAGGCTGAGAAACGTAACCCCATCATAAGAATGCCAGCTCACAGAAGAGAAGATTGGAAGGAGATAAGGTAAGAATTTCTGCTGATAAAAGACTGATGCCAAACTCAAAGAATTCAGCTTCCATTTACACCAGCAGAAGACAAGAGAAGTCATCATAGGCTACAAGTGCATCAAGGGAGATTGAAGCATGGGGAAAAAATTTTACGCATGTGGGTATTGGTGTACCTGAATTGCTGAATTTTGTGGAGCCTCCTTGATTTCCCAAGGATTCGGGTAGATTCTTAGAGTCAAGAGTCACATGTTCAAGTTTCACAGGCTTAGCAAAAGCTGCCTTTTAATCTATTTCAAAATGATTGCTTTTGAATGCAAATTGAAAATTACTGCTTAATAAAAATGCAAAACGCCTTGAGTTGTCAAGGCTCGAAAACAACATCCTCTTTATGAGAACAACTAGGACGCTTATATCAAAAAATGCTTATTCTACAGTTGCTATTGGCCTGGAGATGTTTGTCTCAGATAACATAATATTAATATTATAACGATAAAACACTTTGCATGCATAAACCAGAAACTGATAGTTTTGAAATGTTTTGACATTCCCTCTTGTGTGGAAAACTCACCAGCCTCTAATTGTTGGGATTATTTTCCTCATCCTCTCATAAAAGATGACAAAAAGTTCATACAAAGTTATCCAAAAAGTCAGGCCCCAAATTCATCGCTCACGATGGAGGTTAACCCCACTGAGATGTTACTAGAGATTGCTGGAAATGTATGTTAATCGTATTTCATATTCTTTGACAATTTCAGGTAGCTTATGGATCTCTTGGTGAATTCTGAACCAGTTTCTGATCACACCTTTCTTCTTTAAAAATCAGAAAAATGTCTGGAAAAATGGAAATTCCTGTTTCTATTCCACTTCACCTGCAAAGCAGCCAAATACCCCAAAATGGAAATTCATTTATACCTCCCAGTCCTCCTTGTAGGAAGAAAAGACAGCAAGGTTGACATTTCATTTCTTGACTTTATGGTGTCTTCTGTACAAAAACACCTTTGGGAATGGGAATAGAAAAACAACCCAAACTTCTTATACCTCTTAATACCATGGGCAATGTGGAGTCCAGTTTGTGCAGCTGGGAGACCCTGCACTAGAACCACTTTGGAGAGCAGTTGCACAGAAAGGCTGTGTGAAGTAAGCCCAAAAAAAGACAAAAACCCACTTTGTAGCCCACCCTGTCACTGTCCACCTCAGAGTGGAGCCCATCTTTGCTCTAAACTCTCATTTAGTGGGTGAAGGTAGTAATAAACTGTTCCTTCCCTCTAAACCCTTATGGGTTTAAACTAAAAGAGGGGGGATTTAGATTGAACATTAGGAAGAAATTCTTTACCGTGAGGGTGGTGAGGCCCTGGCACAGGGTGCCCAGAGAAGTTGTAGAGACCCCATCCCTGGCAGTGTTCAAGGCCAGGTTGGATGGGGCTTTGGGCAACCTGGGCTAGTGGAGGGTGTCCCTGCCCATTGGGGAGGGGTGGGGGGGTGGGCGGAAGTTGGAACTAAGTGATCTTTGTGGTCCCTTCCAACCCTAATCATTCTATGATTCACTGTTTTCTTCTCCAGGGCAAACATTCCCAGCTCTCTCAGCCTCTCTCTTTTTGCACCCATCTGACTTGCTCCTGGTTACACATGGCTTTTGTGCTGAGCACCCAAAACTGGACATGAAGGTCTGGATGTGGTCTTCTGAATGCTAGCTGGAGGGGAATCACCACTGTGATGCTCTGGCTCAGGCAGCCCAGCCTGCTGTTGGCTTTCACCGCCACAAGGATGCAGCACTGCCTCACATCACCGTTTGGGTCACCAGTTATTTTTCCTTTCTTTTTCTTTTTTAATTTTTTGCAGCCTCATGACCTTTCCAAGAGCATATTCTAATTACTAATCCACTTGATGAAGAACATGAGGTTTTGCTGCCAGGACAGGTAGCAGGAGGAGAGAGAGAGCAAGAGGGCATAAAAACCTTCCTCATGCAGAGAGACCGTAGAAGTTAGAATCATAGAATCATAGAATCGCTAAAGTTGGAAAGGACCTCTGAGATCATCAAGTCCAACTGTCAACCTAACACCACTGTGCCAACTAGACCATGTCGTGGAGCACCACATCTATGCGTTTTTTGAACGTCTCCAAGGACGACGATTCAACCACCTCTCTGGGCAGCCCATTCCAATGCCTCACTAAGGCACCATTCAGTGGCTGCTTTGAGCAGCAGGGTTTTACATGATCGTGCCAGCACAACTCCTTTATCAGGAGAACACCCAAAACCAGAAGGTCAGATTTTTAAAAGGAAGCCCTTTTCTGCTGGTCAATGCCGTCTTCCCCACACTAACTGAAGGGGAGTCTGGATCCTTTTGGGACCAAGAGTGAAGTGACTGAGATCAGCAAAGCCTTTTAAACCATGTGAGTGGGGTAAATAGAGGTGGGAGAGCCTCAGCCAGGTGCCTGTGCCACCCCTGCGCCTTAATTGTGAACCTCCATCTCTCTAATGGCTGCACACCTAGTTTGGGTTTGCATGGCAAGGTTGGGGCGGGGGGGTGCACAGGGATGGCTTCTGCAAGAAGCTGTTAGAAGC